>BLKM01005036.1:263544-543544 GCA_013340265.1 Coptotermes formosanus | reverse complement strand
GGAGGGGCCTCTTAAATTCTACAGCTTAGGGGCCACAATACGCTTCAATCCGGCCCTGCGTGTGACTCCGACTGGAGACCATACGTTATGCTGTCAGCTATTCTGTATAGCAGAGAGCATGTGTGTTCACTGTAAGGTTGGAATTAAATTTTTATATATTATTTAGCTGGTGGGGCCGGTATAGCGTAGTCGGTATAGCTACTCACTAAGGGCTGGACGGTCCGGGGATCGAATCCCGGTGGGGGCGAGATTTTCCGCAGCCGTCCAGACTGGCCCTGGGGCCCACCCAGCCTCCTGTACAATGGGTACCGGGTCTTTTTCCCGGGGGTAAAGCGGCCGGGGCGTGGGGCTAGCCACCCCATCCCCTCCTCATGCCGAGGCTCACGAAAAGGTAGAGCTATACATCTACTCCCCCTCTTGGGCCATTAGGGCCTGTTACAGGGTGAACCTTCACCTTTACCGTTATTATTTAGCTGACGTTTATACCCCATTGGCTGTGCCATGGCTTAGGCGGTTAGTCGCCGGCCTGTCACCGTGGAGTCCCTGGTTCGATGCTGGGTCAGAGCATATGAGATATGTGGTGGACATGGGTCTTCTCCAAGTACTTCGGCTTTCCCCTGCCAGTAGCATACCACCAATGCGTCATCTTAATACTTAATGATTTATCTTAATACTACTATTATCAGAAGGACAAGCGGGAGGAACCGGGAAGCTTAAAGCAATTTTCTTTCGGATGTTGGTGTGAATTAATCCTTTAAAGACTAAGCGTATCTGTTTTATATAAGGACTCAGTGCGTACCGCGCTGTAAACACTCTCCACTTCGGTTATAAAAACCAATCTCTTAATGTTTTATAAGGCAAAAGTTGCTGTTTGTTCTGAGATCCGTACAAAACACGTGAACGCAATGTGGGCACCACGCAGAAATTTTTAATGTTAAACCTGGTGGTACGTAAAGTTACCGCTAGGCTTTAAAAGGTTAAGCAATAAGAGTATTTTGATTTTCCGTTCTTAGTTCACAGAGTTAAACCACAGATTAGTGACTGTTGGCGTCACATCTAGACATGAGTCAAGCTGATGTACTTTACCTTCATACTATCCAAATCAAGGTTTGATTTTATCGTGTTACATCATGAACGTCACGTTACACACAGCCTTCTGAGTCACCGTTCAAAGTGTAGACAACGTACGTTATCAAAATGTAAGTCACAGGTAAAGGTAACGTTTTCCTCGTGTTTAATCATGTAGCACATCATGAAGACGTGTGGGAGAGTGGAAGTACAGACGAACCCGCTTATAACGACATCTGTTTATACGACACCTCGTCTATAACGTCAGATATTCTGTGGTACCAATTAATTCATCACTGTTAACCATAACATTATACTGGTCGGTTATAACAACACCCGCTTATAGCGACACAAAATATTTAGTCCCTTTCGTGGCGTTATAACCGAGCACGACTGTATAGAGGCTATCCACTCATTCTTAACTTCGGCAAGAGATGGAGGTGAGTGGTCGGTTTCATCTACCGGCCACGTGTTTCAGGGAATGAAGCCCGGTGTACATTGGAAAGAAGGCGGGGTGGAAACCAGAGCATTCGCTTTGGAAAAGAGGAAAGTCTGTGTTCCTGACAGTAACCTAACCTCGGGCGTCATAAAAGTAGTAATCACCAACTAATGCACAAAAAGTATGTTGTCTTCATTCGTAGAAAACCTCCTACATGTTTCAGCCCCGCTGGGTCATCTTCAGGGAGAACAGTTTCGTTACACTAGGGCTGCACTTATACAGTTGAGTGAGAATGTGCCACTGACTTCGCACTCAACTGTATAAGTGCAGCCCTAAACTCCCTCTCAACGGAGTGCGAAGTCAGTGGCACATTCTCACTCAACTGTAGAAGTGCAGCCCTAAACTCCCTCTCAACGGAGTGCGAAGTCAGTGGCACATTGTCACTCAACTGTAGAAGTGCAGCCCTAGTGTAACGAAACTGTTCTCCCTGAAGATGACCTAGCGGGGTTGAAACATGTAGGAGGTTTTTATAGCGAAGATAATGTACACATTGCTCATTTGTTGGTGATTTTTACTTTTATGTGACATATTGCACGGATATGGAGCGTATTAAACTCGGGCGTCATACTTACTGAGCTATCCGTGCTCTTTGTGAAACCCGTAATGATTGTTTCGATTGAAGAGAGGTGAAATGCTAAACAAAGACAGTCGTGAAGTATTAAGGGATTAGATCTATCATAATATGTAACGGTGACGTGTGCCGTGATATTCTCATCACCTTAGTTTTTCCCATATTCATTTCCATTCCGTAGCGTCTTCCAGTTACGATTTAGTCTATCGGTCATGCCCTGTAGCAGCGTTTCTTCCTTAGCCAGTGGCACAAGGTCATCTGCGTTGTGTTACTATACCAAAATTAAAATTGAGTTCGAGATTTGAGGTAGTTGACAGTGGTGATTATGTAGGTCACTGTCTTCTTGGTTGTGGCTCCTTGCAGTTTGGTCGAATTTACCGACGTTTAGGAAGAACCTGCTGCCTCAATCTTGAGGGCCTTTACGTGTCATATGGAGACATTAGGTCCCTCCGAAGCGTCAGCGTCCTTCTACCAGACTGCACTGCCTCACATCACATAATGTTCAATTATAAAAAAAACCAATAAAGATCCGTCAGAAGCAACACTTAACAAAATCCTAGTTACAGCTACATGTTTCGGCTCCTATTAAGCCATCTTCAGGCTATCAATTTGATGCATAACATCCATAAATTCAATCCGCCAGCGAGCAAGTCTGTATCGTCTAAGCAGTAAAATGCTCGCGAAATTTTACATTGGCGGTAGAAATAACTTTTGGTTTACGCGGGATTCTGTGATTTCGCGTTGGACAGGTGAGGGAATATTTAAGAACCTGTATATGCCGGATTATAATGGACGACCTTCGATCTGGTAAGTTCATATGACGTTAGCGTTGGAAGGGAAGAAGATAAAAGTGAACAGGTATGATGTAGTCTAAACCAGAATGTACTGGCGTACGCTAGACCTAACAGAATGTAATATTGTTTGTAATAGTGACTTTACAGTAATTGTTTTAAGGGGCTGTGGTGTCAGTGAGCATTTTTCCAAAAGTATCTGAACACTTCTGGGTACCTTTGAGAAGAGAAGAATTTTTACTCTTGGGATAAAACATTGTATAAATTGAGTGCGCGACAAAGGAAGAAAAGAGAGAAAGAAGAAAGGAAGGCGAAAAGAAAAAGTAGGAAACATATTTCGACTGGTGTTCTGTAAATAGCATATCACAGGGGGCGTTCAAGTGTTTTTCTTTTTCAGTATTGGGCCACGTGATCAGAAAATGCGTGAATGGGTCGTACAAAAACGCGTTGTGATGGTAATTGTGAAGTAAAAAAGGTAAAGCAATCCCATTTCAGGCCTGGAGAGTCACTTCGCGCTCCGGGAGATTGAGACTGCAGGAGTTTTAGACAGTCGGCACATGAAGATGATAAGGGTTGTCAGCCTTGTGCACTAGCCGCCTTTACCCTCCAGGAAATATTCCTGGTACTCTTTTCTGTTAGAGGCTGAGTCGACCCCAGGGCCATAGAATTGTGAAGTATAACGTGTAACATATTAAAAAATACGCATTATTAACCCTTTAAAGGCGAAGCGTATCTGTTTTATATAAGGACTCAGTGCGTACCGCGCTGTAAACACTCTCCATTTCGGTTATAAAAACCAGTCTCTTAATGTTTTATAAGGCAAAAGTTGCTGTTTGTTCTGAGATCCGTACAAAACACATAAACGCAATGTGGGCTCCACGTAGAATTTTTTAATGTTAAACCTGGTCGTATGTAAAGTTACCACTAGGCTTTAAAAGGTTAACAGTACTACAGAATTGGCCGTCAGGTGGCTCAACTGTAGTCGCGTACTGGGTCACCTGTGGTAGCTACTTAGGCAGGATCATTTTGCTAAACAGTTCAGGCGGGCTGCACGTTGAACGCCCCGGCTGTATAACGTGCAGGAATACATCGACATCAAGCATACAGTTATTTAGAACGCAGGCAAAGTAATTTATTTTCATATAATTAAAGGTAACTTACTGTATTTCTAACGTTTGAGTAGTTTTCTTGAAGGTAAGTTTTCATTTCAGTAATACTTACAATTTTAATTCTTATCTCACACAGAAGTTACATCTGTTAGCCTATATCTCTGCATCGAACGCCAGTCGGTTCCAGTTGCAGAAGTTTGTGACGACGATATATCGTATTTGGAATAATTTGATTTATGGATTTCCTACATGTTTTCGTGTTTAAGAGTAATTTTAAGGAGTCAATAAAACACTATGTTTCGGGGATAGAATTGATCCCCTAAACGTTGTGCTTTATTGATTTTTTCATTTGGTCAGTCTAATGATATTTGAAGAGTCACAAGTTTATTCATTATGTAATTTTCTCAATCCCTCTGGTCATTTCTGTGTGTTAGGTCCGAATCTTCTCCTTGTCCAACACCCTCAGTCCCCCTGATGATGATGATGATGATTTTCTCGTCGAAGCATATGTAGGGGTTTATACACTTTTCAATATATACTGTTCCAGTAGTGCATTAGTTGGTGTTTATTTGTTTTTAACCCTCAATCGTTTCGTTTCGTAGTCCTTATCTATTCTACCTGCTCACAGCAGGTGTCGAGGTTGTTTATTTTCACTTGATCACACTCAGACACACACCACAGTCGGCAGGACTCCTCTGGACGAGGGATCGGCCCGTCGCAGAGACCTCTACCTGACAACACACAAACACTCACAAGAGACAGACATCTATGCCCCCGATGGGATTCGAACCCACGATCGCAGCAAGCGCTCGGCCGCAGGCCCATGCCTTAGACCGCGCGGCAATGAGGATCGGCTCAACGTTGTTCTTCCCTTTAATGTCGAACTCGGAAGTGTCACAGTCATTTAAAGCTGCAGGTGTTATAATCTTTATGTTTTATATAACGGACGGAAAGGAAAAAGATTCTAATGGCAGTAGTCACTTTCCAGTTTTTATCTATCAGTTTCTTCGTAGAACTGTCAACTGTGAGATAAAACGTATGATATTTCCTTGATGTTGGGTAGTGCTGCGTCCTGTATCATTACATTTTGTCATTTTACAATCTAATCTGTCACCTCGCAGTCAGACTGGGGAACAGAATCTGCTTACAGCTGACATTGTGTATATTCCTGACGTTGCATGAGGTCTAGAACCCCACTGAGTGCCAACTACGTCATTTGCATGGCTATTTCGTCATCACTCTTTCGAACTCAAGGATTCTGAGTATATTTGTACTCACGGGAGTACCTAGGACATAAACAAATCTTGTATACCCTTAAGACCCTCTTCAAAGGAATTCTATATGTCTTCTATTTAATATTCAGTTCAAAACTTTGCCGATACTCCAGTTGGTATAGTGAGCAGGCTACAGGCTAGACGATCGAAGAATTGTGGTTCGATTCCTTGGCAAGGTCACAGCGTCAAGACAGCTGTTTGGTACCGGGAACTACTTACCTGTCAGTGAAGTGCCGAGGGTAAGAATGTGTGGAGTTCTACTTCTACTTCCCTATACTCCTTTATGGCGTGGTGTAATTAAGGTCAGGGATTCTTTTTCTTCTCTATCTGAAGGGTAGATGAGAGACATATTTTAGCTGGTAAACCTCAAGGCAAGAGACCACCATGAAGAGGTAGGCATAGATGGGAGGATAATATTAAAGTGTAACTTAAACATTTCTACCTAATTTCTTTAAGATAAATTCCGATATTATATTTTCTTCTTTTCCTAGATCTTCGATGTGGTCGCTTCCCTTTAGACTCTCCAATCAAAAATTCATATGCATTTTTCTTGTGTTTACGTGCTCCGCCCATCTCATCGTTTTTATTTTATCACCTTAACAATATTTTGTTACTAACATTATGCAGCTGTGCCCTTTCCCTTGTCATTTCGTCCTTATTCCCAAGTGTTCGCCTAAAGCACCCTCATTTCTAGTGCGAGGCACCCAGTTATCTATTGCCTTTCTGTTTGTACGTATTCCATTGTTATGGCATCATACAAACAGCTGATGCTATTTGCATACTACCAATAGGCACGTAGCTACTACAGGCACCTCAAGGCTACCGTAATTTCCCCCTTTAGCAAGAGCCCAGTGACGTAGTGCGAATGCAAACATATGTGACAGCCCTAATGCACCATGCAAATATACAGTTCTTGTGAGAGTAATATGCTTTTCCAGCCACGTCATAGGAGTGCATGAAATTATTTGTCTACCAGACTTTCTGATGTGTTTTCCCTTAAATTAAATACTATGTGTCTACCGTACTCATTTTGTTAAGAGAATTTGATTTTCCTTTGTATCTTAGGTATAAGAACCTTCTGACAGCTACAGTTGATCAATTCTTGTAGCTCTGATCTTGTGGGCAGTCGGACGAGAGGGATACATTAATAGAAGAAGGAGTCGACAATAAGTGGAAACCGATAGTTGTTAAATAAAATAATGACCTTTATACGGTTCATTCCGTACACTGTCGATAACCAATTCGCAACACTCAGACCAAAAAAAAAAATGCACAATACTGTTCCTTACATTTTTCGATCTCTAACAAATCAACTTCAGGGGATCAACCAAATCAGTACTGCACAAAACTAAATTATCAACTTTTGTACACAATAGACATGATGTAAAAAAGCCATGTAGTTAAAATGTAAACAATTTCTTGTAGTGTAGTTGTATAAGTGGATTGGGTCTGGCATACAGTGCCTCGGAGGCAGCCTACGTACTTAACGAATGATAACACAGTAACATAACCTGGACAGGTGAACAGTTGTCGTTCAACTCAGTTATCCCAGACCTTTCCCGTGTACAGTACTCCCTACTTTCTTTTGCTGAGTACTTTGTAACACTTGTAGTTGATGGAGCGTTATTAAAGAACCTTAAGCATCATTCAAAGAATTTCAGGCCTACAGCACAGAATCTATCATATAATTTAATAAAATTAACCTCTGAAGTTGTACCAACGTCTTTAAATAATGTAAAGACCTGCAGTAACGGAAGCAGGAATGTGTCGGTGTGTTCGGTTGCAGCTTCTAGGCCGCAGGCGGAGTCGCCACGGCTGGACGCAGGTCGGCCAGTGGAGTAGCAATGCGACACAGTGCAGCCTCCAATTGATCGCGCCTCACCCCGCCCCCCATACGCACTTGACCCGTGCAGAGGAAGGAGTAAATTGTGGGTGCTTGATTACAGTATTGTGTTCCATAGTGACAGGTCAATACCAGGATATTGGCGCATCTGTCGACCAGAATTGCCAGGTGAACGCCGTGTATGAGTAACTAGCGAAACAACCAACCACATAACTACACGGAACAGAATTCTTCTTGAGAAGCTAGTGGTTGCTCAGCTAGTCGAGAAATTTCCCCGCATTTTAGGAAACCCGAAGGTTCATTACCGTGTTCACAACAGCCCGCCACTTGTTTCTGTCCTGAGCCAGATGAATCCAATCCACGCTCTCCCATTCTGTTTCTTTAATATAAGCCTGTTAACATATTATTATTATTATTATTATTATTATTATTATTATATGGGTGCCAATCCCAGTGGCCATGCAGTCTAAGGCGTGGGTCTGCGGCCGTTCGTTTGCTGGAATTGTGGGTTCGAATCCCGCCGGGGGCATGCATATTTGTCTGTTGTGAGTGTTGTATGTTGTCAGGTAGAGGTCTCTGCGTCGGGCTGATCACTCATCCAGGGGAGTCCTACCGAGTGTGGTATGTCTGAGTGTAATCGTGAAGCCTCGATAATGAGGAGGCCCTGACCCACTAGGGACTGTTGCGGCATTGGAGGGAAAGTTATTATATTGGTGAAAAACACCTTCATGGGTCATATGAGTACAGGATTTGGACAGGAATATATGCACGGCATTTTGATTCAAAAAAGGCTGGATACTTGAGTGCGTTCTGTTCAGTGAATTTGGAATTAAGAAATATACAGAATTGACTTAATTTTAGTGGAAGCATGTAGTCAAATTTCATATCAATTAGTGAAGATGACTTGATAGAATAGAATGGATTTAACAATGGGCCGAGCCCATTCGGTACCGATGCACGTAGACCCGTTACAGGCCCCTTGTGCTTGTTAAACTGAAGTCCTTGTCATTGGTATCCCTGTTTCTCTAATAAGGTTTCAGATCGCCCCCAGGCTTAGACGTCTGACATCCTCAGAATAAAAAAAAACAGATAAGTATGTCCGAGCGTCGTCAAAGCTGCACAGTCAAAGATAACTTGATATTGTACTTATTGATACAGTAAATGTGGGAATTGGATTTTTTAATTTTGTGCATTTTTTAACCTTTTAAATCCTAGCGGTAACTTTACATACGACCAGGTTTAATATTAAAAAATAAGTATGTCCGAGCGTCGTCAAAGCTGCACAGTCAAAGATAACTTGATATTGTACTTATTGATACAATAAATGTGGGAATTGGATTTTTTAATTTTGTGCATTTTTTAACCTTTTAAATCCTAGCGGTAACTTTACATACGACGAGGTTTAACATTAAAAAATTCTACGTGGTACCCACATTGCGTTTATGTGTTTTGTACGGATCTCAGAACAAACAGCAACTTTTGCCTTATAAAACATTAAGAGATTGGTTTTTATAACCGAAGTGTAGAGTGTTTACAGCGCGGTACGCACTGAGTCCTTATATAAAACAGATACCCTTCGTCTTTAAAGGGTTAACGTGTCTCTTGAGAATATTGGAAAGTCTGTCCGCTTTTAGCTTCCGTCATGACTGGAAGAGCGTGCGTTTTGTTGTATTACTCCCCAATTTCTCTAACATCTTCTTTTGACGGCGTCCAGTAAAGCTGTTTCCGTGACATCATACATAATTAATTTTTTTTTTACGGGAAGAGGTACACTAATTACACTTTTGGAAGGCCCTTTCCTCATTAAAATACGCGACATTGATGTATTATGTGCAATTGCTACCTCACACTTGATAGCTTACATTTCCTGTTCGCCTTCATTTCCCATATATTGAAAAATATTGATATTCAAATCTAGAGGCTGTACGATGTGAGACATGACTGAAGGTTGCACACAAAGGCCCATCCCTGAACCAAAGCAAAAGTGCATATGTAGGAAGTAAAATGAACGAACGAAGGACAATGTGATATAATCAAGCACGGAGCTCTCGTATGGCTGCTGTAGGTGTTAATTTTGTTCTGCTTGCAATGTCAAGGTGTACAGGAATGGCCTACGTCATTAGTGTCAGTGTCTAGGTCGCGAGGGTTGTGAAGCATGTAAATAATAGCGATACGCTACGTCTTAGTGTTTCTCAACCGGTGGTCCGCAGAGTTGCGGCTCAGGGGTCCTCCAGTTGGGTAGATTCTACTCAGTAGAACGTAAAATGCTTTCAATAATGGTATTTCTCTTGCCAGTACTGCCACAAAAATTGTTTTTGAAATATACGTTTACGTTTGGTTAGTAAAGTTCTTTACAGTTGAAGTTTGTTATTTGCAAATATTCTTTCTTAGTCCTTCCCTCTTCTACCTGCTTGTTCACTGTAGGTGTCGAGGATTTTTTAATTTCATTTGATCACACTGAAGCAAACACAACAGTCGGTAGGACTCCTCTGGACGAGGGATCGGCCCGTCGCAGAGACCTCTACCTGACAACGCAAACAGTGTAAAGACAAACATCCGTGCCCCTAGTGGGATTCGAACCCACGACCCTAGCAAGCGGTCGGCCGCAGACCTACACCTTAGACCGCGCGGCCACTGGGATCGGCGTATTTGTAAATATTCCACTCTTAAATGTGACAGTCAATTGTGCGTAGGGGGTCCACGAGTTGAGATAATTGTAGGGAGGGGGCCCACAGAAGTATTGCGACTGTGTAAGATTCCGCGGTACCAGAAAGTTCGCTGTATGTTTTTCGTTGAGGGGTGGCGTAGTCTGGTTAGTGACTAGGCTGCAGGGTTGTGCTTATCAGGGGTTTGAATCCCGTGAGGTGCAAGATTTGTTTTCCCTTGAAAACGTCCAGACCGACTATGGGGCTCACCAGTCTCGTATTCAAGGGGTACCGGTTCCCCCCCCCCCCCCAAGAGGTGAGGTGGCTGGGGCGTGAATTGACCACTCACTTCCACCAGTCGCCGAGGTTAAGAATGAGTGGAGCTATGCGTCTGTTCCCTCTATGTCTCTTCATAGCGTGGGCAGGGAAAACTTTAACGTTTTATCTTTTTACTTCTGTTTTGTAAAATTATGTCCCAAAAATCATTTAAGTTTTGAGCACAAACAAAATGGTTGTTTCGGCAACATTTTTTTAAAACGCCAGTCTTTTCTGTTATTATACTTGTTACAGTATACACGATGTGCACCATGCAGTTGCCCTGAATACTGTTCTTTGAGCAACACCCGCTGTGAGAGGCTGAAAGTCTATATACATTTTTACAGAAGAGTGGCAGAAAGCAGATTTATAATTTTCTAAAAAAGTTGGCAAAGAGTCCTGCACTAAATCTGTAGTTACTGGAAGTGGCGTGCAGATGAAGGGAGACTCGCATACAGAGGAACGTAGGAAATACTTGCTATGCCTGGAAGGTACAAGAATTGTGTAGGTAACTACTGATTCAACTTCAGTTTAAAAGAGTCGGGCCCGTTAATGTAACGGCCGACATAAAAGAAACGTACGATAGTTCGTGTCTTTATACTGTTACGTAATTAAGTGGTCTTTTGATGTTGAATTGTACAGTAGCTTCGAGGCTGCTTCTATATAGTTTCTTATTAATTTCTTAATAGATGAATGAAATATTATTTATAGATTATTAGATACCAACACATGCACTTTTATTAACCTTGAAATTTCTTGGAAACTGCTCCTACATGTTTCGAGCTAATATTGAACTCATCTTCAGGGAGTCGTATGGTCGGTAATAACACAATATCACAACATGGTAACAAAAATTGGTCACAGTCTATGATACACCTGTTGTATTAATACAGTGTTATTGCTGTTCTTCTTAAAACGATGTTTAAAAGTTCGTTAAAAAGACTCTATTATATCTTTCAGGGTGTCCCAAGATGCTTCGGTGTACGGGGCAATTTGGGGCGCCCTGGAAGGTATAATAGAGTCTTTTTAACGTAATTTTAATTATCGTTTTAAGAAGAACAGCAGTGAAATTTTATTAATACAACAGGTGTATCGTAGACTGTGACCAATTTTTGTTACCATGTTATGATAATGTGTAATTACTGACCGAACGACTCCCTGAAGATGAGTTCAATATTAGCTCGAAACATGTAGGAGCAGTTTCCAAGAAATTTCAATGTTAATAAAAGTGCATGTGTTGTTATCTAATAATGTATGTCTAAAATAATGCACGGTGTGAATATAAAATTGAAATATTTTTTCTTTGTAACTGGGGAAGGTAGATGCTTATGCATCTACGTATGATATATTTGTAATTTTTCTTAAATATTCAAACAAAAATTCTTTGGACAGTACCATCAGAGTAATATAATTGGCGGAGTATAAATTTTGAATCATTGGGTATAACCATCAAAATTCCTTCCTCAGGACCCCTTCAGCTTACAGCTAAACCACTACGTCACCATAAAGAGGGAGGCAGTATATTCCTTTGAAACGTCGATATATTTAACCATTACACGGTGCACTAACGATGGCCCTCATGTATATTTTGAAGCCGTTGATTATGTAATTTTCTCTCTCATTATGTTAACTGTCTCCCGTGTAGGTGCAAATATGCTCCTAAACTCACAAAACGCCGATCCCAGTGGCCGCGCGGTCTAAGGCGTAGGTCTGCCGCCGAGTGCTTGCTGGGATCGCGGGTTCGAATCCCACCGGGGGCATGGATGTTTGTCTCTTGTACAGTGTTTTTGTTGTCGGGTAGAGGTCTCTACGACGGGTCGATCCCTCGGACAGAGGAGTCCTACCGACTGTGGTGTGTATCTGAGTGTGATCAAATGAAAATAAACAACCTCGACACCTACTGTGAACAGGTAGAAGAGGGAAGGACTACGAAACGAAACAAGACACACACACACATCGAAAAACACCTTGCGGGCAGCCGACAACGAATGGTCGTTCACTTCGGAGTTAGGAGAGTGGCTAACAACTCCTTGCAGCAAAATAACAACAATTTTTATGAAATTTTATATTGTTCGTTACGTGCATGATCGTTGTTCAATCGTAGCACTTATCCAACTAATGCACTGTTTTAATATCTCTGTATGGCAGTACATTCACAATACAACTGTAATACAGAGTTATTAACCCTTTAAAGACGAAGCGTGTCTGTTCTATATAAGGACTCAGTGCGTACCGCGCTGTGAACACTCTCCACTTCGGTTATAAAAACCAGTCTCTTAATGTTTTATAAGGCAAAAGTTGCTGTTTGTTCTGAGATCCGTACAAAACACAAACGCAATGTGGGCACCACGTAGAATTTTTTAATGTAGAACCTAGTGACATGTAAGGTTACCGCTGGGCTTTAAAAGGTTAAAACAGTGCGTTAGTTGGATAAGTGCTACAATTTACGAAATTTATTACAATAAAATGGTTTATATCATATTCTAGGCATTATTTACGAAGTGAAAAAGAAGGATTTCTTTGGACGTCACATCCATCCGTCCGTCTGTCCGTGACATAGTGTCAGCGGCTGAATGAGTTGTCGGATTTCCATGAAATTCGGTATAGATTTCTTTACAAGAAGTTGTAGAGGAAGCACAAGTTTCGTAAAACTCGGCTGAATGAGTGACTCTCGGACTTTACTTAAGGATGCCAATGAATTTGTAGTCGTACTTCCGACATTTTTTTGAACGCTATGAATAAATCCAACACAGGAGAGCTTTACATAATGGTATTTTGCAATTATAAGTTTCGTGAAGAAATCTGCAGTGAAAGCCATTCTTTACTTAAGCTTCTAAATACGTGTATATCCCTGATTTCCATATTTATTATCCGATTTGGCTGAAGTTCGATATACGAGGTCCGCATACAATCCAATTCAGCATTTGTGAGTTTTGTGACAGTCGGCTGAAGGAGGCCATACTCTCTTATAGGCGTAGATTGAATTAAATGCACGTGTGTTCTGTGGAACCGTGTGTCATTTTCAAAGTAAAGAACGCCTTTACGAAGTCTGTGTACGGCGTCGTGTAGTGCGTGATTTCCAGTCTTGTTTACTTCCAATGATTTTCATAGCGAAGTAAAAAGTTCTTATTATTGTCTTGTTTCATCTGTGACAATCTCTGTCCATCGTGGAATTCCAAGAAAATTTGATACCATGAATTATTTTAAAAATTATAAAACGTGATTCATATTCGGGAGTTATCTCGTAGTATTTCGGCCAGGAGATTTCTCATAACAATTTCGGCCAGGAGAGTTCTCATATTACATTCGGCCAGGAGATTTCTCATAACAATTTCGGCCAGGAGGTTTCTTATAACAATTTCGACCAGGAGATTTCTCATAACAATTTCGGCCAGGAGATTTCTTATAATAATTTCGACCAGGAGATTTCTCATAACAATTTCGGCCAGGAGATTTCTCACACTAATTTCGACCAGGAGATTTCTCATAACAATTTCGGCCAGGAGATTTCTTATAATAATTTCGACCAGGAGATTTCTCATAACAATTTCGACCAGGAGATTTCTCATACTGAATTCAGCCAGGAGAGTTTTCACACTACTGTCTGCCAGATTTCTCACACTAATTTCGGCCAGGAAATTTCTCATACTACTGTCGGTCGTGAGGTATCTCATAGTAATTTCGGCCAGGAGACGGTTAATAACGAGTTTCTCGTAACTCTACAAGGTTTGTTAAGAATGCTGGACTCTCACCGCATTCTGCCGTAAGTATTTTCAAGCTCTTTTGTAGCCCTTCGCTTTGTTAGGCTTATGTAACGTCTTGTCAGTGTGGTGTTAAATAAACTAAGGCACATAAAAACCTTTCCTTTAGAACACGTTAGGTTTAAAATTTCATGGTGCGCCCATTTATTTATGACAACGCTGCACGCAACACTACGTGGCACACCATTTTTCATAACAGATTGCCTTATAATCCAGACCGAAAGTGCTTAAATTTAAAGCAGGAAGGTTTACAAATTGTGGAGATATAACAATGGGAGTTTTATATAGCCAAGTTACTGCACTCGTTTCTCTGGCAGAAAAACCTAAAGCTTAGACACTACTAATGCTATATCCTACCACACATCATAGCGTAGACGCTATAGTGACTACTTTACAGGCTGAACGGCCGGATTTCGAATTTCTGTAGGGGAAAGAGATTTTTCCCTTCTCGAAAACACCCAGACTGGGTCTGGGGCCTACCCAGCTTCCTATTCAATTGGTGCTGGGGTTATTTCTGGGCGGGTAATGCGGCCGGGGCGTGAAGCCACTCACCTCCATATAGTGCTGAGGTTAAAAGTGACTTGAAATCTACTTCCCCTTTACGCCTTAAGGGCGTGGACAGAACAGCATGCTAGATCGTTAACCTGTCCTTTCAGCAGTTCCATCAACGGATTTCAAATTCTATACGATACATGTCACCGTTATGTTTATTATACGTGTGCAGTAGCTGAGATATGCTAGGAAAGATAATCGCCTCGTAACGTAAGAATTAACAAACGACAGCATGTTCCATCTCTTAAATGTTCGCAGACATATCTTCTCAAATGTCTAGTGTTACTGGCGAGTTAAAGTTGGCAACATCTAAAAAATAGAATCCTTCAGAAAAACCCTACCAAACGACGGCGTGTTCCATCCCCGAAATGCTCGCAAACATATCTACTCAAATATACAGTGTTTCTAGCGGGTTAAATTTGGTAATAGTTAAAAAATACAAGCCTTCAGGCAAACTCGCCCCTCATGCCGAGTTGCCACATCCTCCCCTAACTTTACTAGTTTGGGTAGCGTCTTTTTATAAGCGTGTCAGTAGTGTAGTGATGGTTGGTTTTCTCTGTTGTTGTTCGCAGGACGTCTGTTCTCTTCGTCTCCATATCCTTCATCGTGCTAATGATCATATCGCTGGCGTGGCTCGCCTTCTACTACGTACAGCGGTTCCGGTATGTCCACGCGAAGGACCGACTTTCGGTAAGTAAACGTCGTAATTTCTTCTGTAAGCGGGTTCCTTTAAAAGCATTGTTTAATATACTACATTTGAGGTTCCTAACAGGGGCCTTGCTGAAGTTTCAATTCTTTTGGTATGTTACACCATATCGAATGGCAAACAATTGCCGACGTTTCGGAGGAGCGTAAATTCCTCCATCTTCAGGCTCAAGCTGTCTATGCACATTTCAGTCGTTAACGTGCATTACACTTTCACCTAATTTTTGTCCATTCTTTTGTGTCTGCGTGGATGGATTGTCTGTCTGTGCCATTAATAATGTTATCAGGTGATTTAAAGGCGAAAGACAGCCAGGTAGGGCATTATGTGGAGATAATGTTGGTGATATTGCGTAGTGAGTTAGTTTGGAGGTATTGTGGTGTGTATGCTTCGTGTTCCACACCACTAGAACTGTGGGTAGAGGGATTATACAAGTTTTGTGTGTTTGTTGTTGATGTGTGAGGCGTCATTGTTTGCGCGTAACATTAGATTTCCCCTTCATGAGATCATGAGTGTAGTATTGTAGTCTTATCTCCCCAATATGATGTTCTTTGTTTAGCTGGTGATAGGAGGTGTGCTGTACATTCTGTTTGTAAGTTACAGGCTGCACTTGAATTCCATATTTCCGTCTTTGCATGGTATTGATCGTTTATCCTTTTAAAGCCTAGCGGTAACTTTGTGTACCACCAGGTTTAACATAAAAAAATTCTCTGTGGTGCCCACATTGCGTTTATGTGTTTTGTACGGATCTCAGAACAAACAGCAACTTTTGCCTTATAAAACATTAAGAGACTGGTTTTTATAACCGAAGTGGAAAGTGTTTACAGCGCGGTACGCACTGAGTCCTTACATAAAACAGATACGCTTCGTCTTTAAAGGGTTAAGTAATCACACTGCCAGCATACTTAACGCATTATTATAGCGCGTATGATAAATATGGCCGATCCCAGTTGCCGCCCGGTCTAAGGCGTAGGTCTGCGGCCGAATGCTTGCTGGGATCGTTGGTTCGAATCCCACCGGGGGCATGGATGTTTGTCTGTTGTGAGTGTTTGTTTTGTCAGGTAGAGGTCTCTGCGACGGGCCGATCCCTCGTCCAGAGTAGCCCTACCGACTGTGATGTGTGTTTGAGTGTGATCAAGTGAAAAACAAAAACCTCGACACCTACTGTGAACAAGTAGGTAGAAGAGGGAAGGACTGCGAAACGAAACGATGATAAATATGGTAAGTATTATGCTTTTGTTGTGTTTAAGAATTCTAAATAATGTATGTTTGGGTTGTTTCATTATGTTTGTGTTTTAGTTTTTTAATAATTTGAGGTATGAGTGAGAAAACACCATAATTTTTGCGATATTGTAATGTGATTTCTTCAAGTGTTTGTCTCATTGTTTATAGATTTTGTGTTTTGTTCTTCTATTTTGTCGTGTGAAGGAATCTATTATTATTGTTCTTGTTTCTATTTTTATGTGTTTTGTTGCTCTTTATTTTATTTTATTTTTTGCTTTGTTCAAAATAATTGTCACACTTTTCTATGATTTTATCTGGTTGACCCGTTTTTATTAATTCGTATAATACATATTTTATTCCTTGAACTATTTTACCAAAGGCGTACCGTGTTCTGCTATATTTACGGATAAAACAGAGAGTGAATTATTTTAATATGCCACATTCTTTGAACGGTCAGAAGTGGTACTGCACTTCCTATGCGTG
Organism: Coptotermes formosanus; assembly: GCA_013340265.1. NCBI lineage: Eukaryota > Metazoa > Arthropoda > Insecta > Blattodea > Rhinotermitidae > Coptotermes > Coptotermes formosanus. The sequence continues at coordinate 526,706 of BLKM01005036.1, read as the reverse complement.
TTGTTTTAAGGAACTGAAGAATGTGTGAGAGTGGTGTTCTTCCTGCATTGTTTGTGGTGTTGCTGTAGAAGATGTGATAACGGTTTCCATGGTCAAAGATGTGGAAGTGGGCTTTGTGCTTTGATATCCTGTTTCCATCTGTTCTCCAGTTTAAATATATGTGTTCTGTTCTGATAATGCGTGTGTAGATATTGTAATTGCTCCCTAATTTGTGCCCGTATTGTGTTCGGTAAGTCCATTGTGTTGTCCCATTTTTATACGCAGGACTTACGTTCTTTCTGTTTCATATTTTTTTGCGTATTTCTGCTATTGTTTTGAACTAGATGAATGTTCATGCTGGTTGATGTTGGGGGGGGGGGCCTTAATCCACAAAGTCTGCAGAGCTGCAGCTGTCCCAGAAATTTTGAGTAAAGCTACACTAAATATTCGAAAAAAAAAAGTTTTTATTAGGAGATGCGTTGGCCTACATTATTTAAAAGAATATGGAAGGAATCATTTTCAATTCAGATACTCGCGACTGACTTCAAGCGATGCGGAGAAGAGAAGGACTGTGCCCTACCCAGACTTAGCGCTCTGGCTTCGGCACAGCTAGGGCAAGTGGCGGGGGGGGGGGGGGGGGGCGCAGAAAGGCCAGTTAGGTCGTGTTCTCTGGTCTGCAGTGATTGCAGCCCAGAAAACTCTTCCAAGGAGGAATTCGTATATCTGTTTTCCTTCTCTGATGTTTCAAGCGCTGGAATTTCGATAACAATGTTTAAAATTCGTGTTAGTTTTAATACAAAAAAAGCACTAATCCAGTTATTGATATACCCATTTCAAGTACTAAAAACAGCAGATGAAACGAATCAACGTTTATGACATTTAGCCATTAAACATACGATATTCAGCTATGTTTACAATTTTTATTAAAGTGTAGGTAAATATTTAGACAGGTCTGTGTTAAAACAACGATTATAAATAAATAGGTATATTTAATGTGTTCCATGTCCGTGCACTATATTATACAAAAACACTAATCACCAACAAATGCACAAAGAGAGTTTTATCATCAATTGTAACACACTCCTACATGTTTCGACCCTGCTGGGTCATCTTCAGGGAGAACTTTTTGTTGTCGTTACAGTAGGGTTGCAGTTGAGTGAGAATGTGCTGTTGACTGTGTACTGTGTACTGGAGGCGTGAACTCTCTGGACCCCAGAGAGTTCACGCCTCCAAAAACAACGCAGTGCACAGTGAACAGCACATTCTTACTCAACTATAAAGCGCAGCCTTAGTGTAACGATGACAAAAGTTCTCCCTGAAGATGACCCAGCAGGGTAGAAACATGTAGGAGTGTGTTACGATTGATGATAAAACTCTCTTTGTGCATTTGTTGGTGATTAGTGTTTTTGTAAATAGGTATATCTTAGTATTAGTCGGCAATTAGTACTTGAACTGCACCGAATTTTTAAAACATCAGTCGTATTGACAGAGGGGATGATTCGGCAAGGACCGAAATGCGTCTTACTTTTAAAAGTATAATAAAGGATGGTTGGTGTTGTTGGCTACTAAATGAGGGCCACGCGTCCGGGTAATATTTGAAGGCATTTTCAGAAGGACTCGGGCACCGACATTTAATTTTTAAGACGTCAGGGAATTGCGGGGTAAAAATAACCGGCATAATTAAGTAATTACGTAAATATAATCAGAAATTATTCGTAATTAGAGGAATTATTATAATTGGTGGCCGAGCCCAGTGGCCGCGCCGTCTAAGGCGTGCGTCCTCGGCCGTTCGCTTGCTGGGATTGCGGTTTCGAATCTCGCTGATTGCATGGATGTCTGTTTCTTGTAACTGTTGTGTGTTGTCAGGTAGAAGTCTCTGCATCGGGCTGATCACTCGTCCAGAGGAGTCCTACCGAGTGTGGTGTGTCTGAGTGTGATCGTGAAGCCTCGATAATGAGGAGGCCCTGGCCCACTAGGGGCTGTCGCGCCATGGGCGAGGGAGGGAATTAGAACTGGTGTTTTTGAACTTCGTGTTGTTTTGCACTACTGTGTATATTTATTTACGTGTCCGATGTTGTGGTTTGTCAAAGTGAGTGTTTGCAAAGCAAGCAAGCTAAATTCTTGGATGTCGTCCAGAACCGTATTAGGACGTGTTTACTTCAGACGACGCGCTGCGTTGCTGGGATTCCTATACGAAGAACCAACGTCACCACCATGCAGTGTATTCATTTCATGAGCCATGCGGCTTCATCGGGGGTGGGAGGGGGGGCGTGGTATCTGAGAAGGTTTCAGATGCTTCTGTAGTCTGTATCATAAGAATGAATAGCGTCTGTATTTTTCTGTCTTGCTGTATTAGTCTTCAAAGTTTTAATATTCTTTCTGAAATCTCCATTAATAATCGTGCGGGAGGTAAAGCGACGACCCTTTGGTTTAGAGGGACATAACACGTGGATTTGTCCATGAGCATCAAATTACAAACTGCGGGATACGAGGTTAACACAAATTTAATTCTTACGGGATGTTACGTGGTGTTGAGTGGTGTTGCTTACTTCAGGGTCTAGCTTGGACTGATGTACCCTGAAAATATACTTTTTTGCCCGAAACGTCAGGGATTATTTACCAGTCAACACGGTTTAACATACGATTTGGATCTTCATAATAAGAAAGTTTTGAGGCACACTGTGTCGTAGTAATTGAAAATATAGTCAATGCAATGTGTCCGCAAGAAATAAGTATAACAGTTGGCAAACACAATACGCTTGCTGATGTATTTTGGGTCCATGCCGTTTTTAATGTTATGGTGTTGACTCAACACAGCATTTACCTTCGATACATATGGCTGGCTACACACTGTCCTTGTAAATTCACTTTCCTTCATTAGCGATAAGTGACAGCGGTAGACAGGCATCTCAAAGAAGTCTCCGACCCCTCTTTACCCCCTGAACCTGAAATTAATTTAAACAATGTGTACAATTTGAGTCTTTTATTTAGTTTCATATTTCATTCATATTTCATATTTCATATTTCGTTTCGTTTATTTTCATTTGATCACACTCAGACACAAATCACAGTCGGTAGGACTCCTCTGGACGAGGGATCGGCCCATCGCAGAGACCTCTATCTGACAACACACACACTCACAAGAGACAAACATCAGTGACCCCCGGTGGGATTCGAACCCACGATCCCAGCAAGCGCTCGGCCGCAGACCTATGCCTTAGACCGCAAGGCCCAATTGCAGTCTTTACCTCACAGAAAATACATTTTTCCATTAAGAAAACCAGCAGGTTAATTCCATAAGGAAATAATCGTCTTTTACTCTGGGATTAATATGAAGCTAAGACATAAAATTTATATCAATGTTAGTAGCAAGTGATGTGTGTAGTAACCAGTGGGTTTTAAATGATTAAACATGGATTTTCCACACTAAGTTTAACCCTTCAAAGGCGGTGGCATTTAAATTCCAACTACTGCCCAGGACGGAGGGATTTTAAATTTACAATGCCCTTTAAAAACGTGGACCGTGATACCGTAGCTGCTGTAGAGACTTGTTACGGGATGGACGTTCATGGCATCGAATCCCAGTGAGGAAAAAGTTTTACGTACCCGTCCAGACCGACCGTGGGGCCCACCCAGCCTTCTGTAAAATGGGTACCGGATTTCTTTGCTGGGGGTAAAGCGGCCGGGGTGTGACGTTGACCACCCACTCCCATCTAGCGCCGAGGTTAAATAAAGAGTAGAGCTATACCTCTGCTCCCTCTCTGTGCCTTCATGTCCTCTTTCAGGGAGAAATTTAACTTTATCATTGAAAACGTTGACAAGTGTCAGGTGCACTGAGATCCGCCAGCAAGTACAGAATTTAAGGTCGGTAGAGTGCACCGAGGTCGTCATTGAAATGTCAAATGACTGAGGACAGGGTCACTTCGTGGGGTTTGTCAAGCAGTGGTCAATCTTCTTTATCAGCAGCAAGGCCATCAACATATAAACAGCCAACTCTGTGACCCAGATAATTAAGCGAGACGTAATTAATATGTCTAAAAGTAACCCGTTTTATACGTTGTACTGTCTTTCGACCTATATTGTCCTTCAGTTGACAGGAAGGTCAAAAATGCGACTTCTGAATGCGAACTTTTAAGAGCGAAGATAATACAGTAATGACTTGAAATATGCAGTCCAGCGTTTTGGGATTGTAAGAGAGATGCTTTAGCTAAAGAAATAATCAACTGGACGCTATCCATCCCGTTCTGTTAGTCAGCTGATACTGGACGTTTTAAATAATAAACTCAAAAGCATAAAAAGAAGAGGAAAATTTTAATTGTAATTTTAAAATTTAATTAGGAACTAGTATTTTAAAAATTTTAAAAATTTTAAAGTTTTAGATTGTACACCACAACTTTTGTGTTAAATGACACACCACCAAGAATTATAAGTCAACTGCAGTTTGTATTTTATGTTTTATATCATTTGTGAGATCTCGCAAAATTTAAATTTTTACCTCGAGTTTTTGACTTTTTGTATAAAATAAACACCTCCTGATAATCGGCTTTACCGAAACATGTAGCGTTTGAGAGAATAATAATAATAATAGTAAATACAGGGTGTGTCAGGAGGAATATTTAGTGTTATTTATGTAAAGAAATCATGACACTAAATTGAACACGACGTCTTCGTCCATATTCTTCAACATATTACGGATTTCAACCTGTTTTACATTCGTAAGAAATGCAAAGAGTTATGTGAACTCGTCACACTGTGTGTGTGTGTGTGTGTGTGTGTGTGTGTGTGTGTGTGTGTGTGTGTCCCTTTAGAGCTTATAACAATTTAAACAACTTCCGCGAAACCTGGTACGAAATTCAAGACATTGGAGGCCACACCAGAGACGTTGTTTTTAATATCCTACACTCAGTAATAACAATATTGCGGACATGCGAATTCTTTGAGGTGTTAACGAGAGTATAGTTACTGAATATGATCTGTGAGTATGACGAATTGTAGCAGATTATCGAAAAATATGCATGTTTTGTTGAGGTATTTTGTGTATGATCTCAAATATAAACATAGCCAAGCAAGAAAAATGTTAAACGATCCATAACCGTGCATTGAACAGGTATGGTGAATAAAACCAACTAATGCACACAAGTTTATGAAAATAGCTTATAAAGGTAATAATACCTCCTACATGTTTCGGCCATGCATGTGGCTATCCTCAGGGAGGTGCATTACGAAGAATAAATACATCGAGATGTTACAAAAGTTTGTGAACCAATGCACATGTTAAATATTAACCTTTTAAAGCCTAGCGGTAACTTTATGTACGACCAGGTTTAACATTGAAAAATTCTACGTGGTGCCCACATTGCGTTTATGTGTTTTGTACGGATCTCAGAACAAACAGAAACTTTTTCTTGTAAAACATTAAGAGACTGGTTTTTATAACCAAATTGGAGAGTTTTTACAGCGCGGTACTCACTGAGTCCTTATATAAAACAGATACGCTTCGTCTTTAAATGGTTAAATATTAAAATCACCTCCCTGAGGGTGGCTACATGAGTAGCCGAAACATGTAGCAAGTATTACTACATTTATAACATATTTCCATAAACTTGTGTGCATTTGTTGGCTTTAGTTACCATATCTAAGAAAAATGTCCCTGGCTTTCATCCTGCTGCAGATTAGTAATAGAAAATTCTAGCTAATTAATGCGGTTTGGTACGTAGGCAGATCATGCACGTAACTATAAATTTTTGCGTGAAACTCTTTAAGTCAAATATTACAAGCATAACTGTGATGGCCTTACGTTGTATGCATATATCAGAGAACATTAACGTAGAAAGAACTTGTATTTCCCTAGCGCGTTATTTTATGCAAATAAAGTAGAAATTGCGTAAGAACTGTAGATCAGTAAGAGTACAAATACCTGCATTAGCAATATGTACTTTATGAGTTTGCTGTTTGTATTTGTTTTCTTTTATCGCTCCTAGCAGCCTCGAGACAGCTACAGCCGTCACATGAAATCCACATAAATGTTGTTCAAACGTTATTTTGCATTGAGACACAAATGCAATTCAGTGGCAAGATTCCCAATACAGCAGTTTAAAATAGATTGTTACTAACTTAAGACACACAGTTTATAATGGGCTGTTTTCCTGTTCGTAGAGAGAAGAGTGCGTAACAACCTAGCCCGTTACTGGAAGCTGCACAGGATGCGTGCGCGTGTTCACTGTCAGGCAGTGTGCTAGAATAACTGTGAAATAACTAAATACATTAGGCATAAAATTGCCAGTTCATGAACTATGGACCTTTGTATTTTTTACTTTCACCGTGTTTCTCATGTATACACAAGTGAATACAATTCTATGATCTTTTATTAGTACAGTCTATATCAGGCTATGTTACTGATATGTAGTAATGTCTACATGTTTCGGCTACTAAGGGTCATCTTCAGGTCATTATGCAGACGTATTGAATGTGATGTTTTAAACATTTTTAATGTGTTACTTTCACTGTACGTGTATTAACCCTTTAAAGACGAAGCATATCTGTTTTATGTAAGGACTCAGTGCGTACCGCGCTGTAAACACTCTCCACTTCGGTTATAAAAACCAGTCTCTTAATGTTTTATAAGGCAAAAGTTGCTGCTTGTTCTGAGATCCGTACAAAACACATAAACGCAATGTGGGCACCACGTAGAATTTTTTAATGTTAAACCTGCTGGTATGTAAAGTTACCGCTAGGCTTTAAAAGGTTAATGACAGGAAGTGTCTGACTGCTGACTTCAAGATGGCTGTTAATAGCCGAAACATGTAGACTTATAATATGACAGTTATTATACGTAAGCTGATATAGATTGTATGAACAAAACTGGTTGTGTTGAAAGTGGCCCGGAATAGCTAAGCCAGCATAACGTTTCGCAACGGTTTGGAAGGCTCGAGGTTCGAACTCCGGTGGGAACGAGATTTTCCGCATCTGTCAAGACCGTCCCTGGAGCTGCCCCCCCCCCCCCGCCCCCACGGCCTGCTGTAAAATGGGTAGCAGCCTTCTTTCCCGCAGGTAAAGCAGCCGGGGCGTCGCGTTGACAACCCACCCCCCTTTAGTGCCGAGGTTAAAGAAAGAGTAGAACTATACTCTGCCTGCGTGGTATAGTATAGGGTGAACTTAGAACATAGACTGCTATTACATGATGTATTGTATTACTGTTGTGTTGTATTGCTATTACATGATGTACGAATTTATGACACTTGCTATTAGCAAGTATATTCTGTATTCATGACTTTCTGTATGTCGTGTATTTAAGTACTTTGTGACCTGTTCTGTTGTTTGTTACTATTTCCATATCCATAGGTTTTGTGACCGAGATAGGATCCATGGAATGTGAATGAATGAATGAATGAATGAATGAATGAATGAATGAATGAATGAACTTCACCGTTGGCTGCATGGAAAGGATAGTAGAACTGTATTTATCTGTGTATTTGAGCCTTCGTTTTAATCCTGTGTTGAGGAAAATTTCTATATAATGTCTTCATAGTCTATGACTCCAGCCTTCTGATGATTCGAGATGATTTTTGACTCAAATTTACCATAAATTTTGACCCAGATTCACCATAATTTTTACCCAGATTCACCATAATTTTGACCCAAATTCACCATAATTTTTACCCAGATTCATCATAATTTTTGACCCAGATCCACCATAATTTTGCCCCAAATTCACCATAATTTTTGACCCAAATTCACCATAATTTTTACCCAGATTCATCATAATTTTTGACCCAGATTCACCATAAGTTTGACCCGAATTCACCATAATTTTGACCCAAATTCACCATAATTTTTGACCCAAATTCACCATAATTTTTTACCCAAATTCACCATAATTTTGACCCAAATTTACCATAATTTTGACCCAAATTCACCATAATTTTTTACCCAAATTCACCATAATTCTTGACCCAAATTCACCATAATTTTTTATCCAAATTCACCATATTTTTTTTTTTACCCAAAGTCGCCATCCACTCTATTGTTTTTTCGGAGGTACCGGTTCATATCTCGATCCGGAATGAGACGATGCTGATGTTTGTGGTTTTCCTTAGTTCTTCTAAGGAAGTCCGGGATAGACTCAACTTAGGGCACGGCTGTTTCCTCCCACACCCCCTCCTGTTCATTATTCACTGATCCAGCCTTCCAGGGCTGTCCATCCGGACTGAAAGCGTCATTGCATAAACTATACATGCACATTAAAACGGATCATAAACAGTGTGTGGGCGCGTGGACTGGATTAATCTGACTCAAGATATTCTGGTGTCAATATTGTAATAACCGTGCTAGTTGCTTAAAAGACAGGGAATGTAGTAACCAGCTGAACGACGGCTAGCTTCTCAAGAAGGGTCTTGTTATTTATCTTAAGAAGAGAACTTCTTAGTGTAGAAATATTTAAGCTACTTTACTGTGGACTACGAAGAAAACTTAAATCATAAGTAACCGTTCCATAGGTCCTTCGCGCAGCGTTAAATTGGAGCCGGGATGGTTCAGTCAGTATAGTGACTATATAGGCTACGGACTGGACGGCAGAGGAATCATGATTGGATTTCAGGAAGGGGAAAGAAAATTTTGTTTATTCCGAAACGTCCAGATCTACTCAGGGACCCCACCCAATTTTCTATTCAGTGGATATCTGGGTCTCTGTCTAAGGAGTTAAAGCGGCTGGGGCGTGATGCCGACCATTCACCTGTACGTAATACTAAGGCTAAGAATGCGTGGAGCTATGCACGTACTCCCTCCCCCTCCCACACGTATATATGGCATGGTGCTTCATCGCGTACTGGGACCTACCGTTGCTCAAGCCCATACATACACTTACAGCGCTTTTCTTATTTTTGAGAACCATTTGATTAAATTTAAGGAAAGCGTACATTAAGAATGCAGACGTGTCGACCTCTTACATTCAGAACAACATGTGGACTGTTTTTTTTTTGTATGCAGATTAATGCTGAAGTGTTGGGAAATGGCAATTGTGTCACAGCACGTTCCTCCGAAACGTTAGAACGTATTATATCCCACACGGCATAAAAGCCAAGAAGACCGTAATATGACACTCTTTAGTGCCTCGTGACTGGCTGGTAACAGGATGCGTAGGTCTGCTTCAGCCTGCAGTGCCACATCAATACTTGTACATCATCGCTTTATATTCTGTAAATAAGGGCGGGACAGCCGGTCGTGCAGGGACACCTGTTAACTTTGGGCACGCCTGTATAACCTTACTATTAGTCCTTTCACCGTCCAGTAAATTTGTCGTGTAAGCCAGGACCATTAGCTGACAAACTTCAGAATATGGAAGATCAAGAATCATAATTTAGTACTGAAGTTATTTTCTTTAGCCCTTTAAAGACGAAAGGTAATCGGTTTTATATAAGGAATCAGCTCGTACCGCGCAGTAAACACTCTCCAACTCGGTTATAAAAACTGCTGACAAAGTGATGTATAAGGTAAACGTTGCTGTTTGATCTGAGATCCATACAAAACACACAAACGCAATGTCAGAACAATGTAGAATTTTTCGATGTTAAACCTGGTGCTACGTAAAGTAACCGCTAGGCTTTAAAAGGTTAACTAACCAACTAATTTCACGGAAAATAACCTTTTTTTTTGTAAAACTGGGAGTCAAGTGGTCAGTAATTCCCGGGCTGTTATGTAACCTGAAGGTTCATTTTCGTTTCAACAAGAACTTGTCACTAAACTTCATGTCGTGTAAATTTAAAATTGTCCATTCCGTTCACATGTTATTGCAACAGCATGCATTTATTTACCAACTCGTGCACAAAAATTAAAATAAGATAATATTTGTTGAAACATGTCGGGACGTGCATGAAGTTTTGTGCAGAATTTCTTTTGTTTTAATTTTTGTGCATGAATTTGTGAATAAATACATACCGTTTACATCGTGTGTGTGATCAATAAAATATTGTAATATAAAATATCTGGGGACAATATAGTGCATTTTGTTGGGCTGAATGTTGTGATTTAACCTATCACTACTGTCAGCCACATGAATCCAGTCTATGCTTTGAAATCAATATTTATTTTTAAATCTAGAGTTAATATTTTTCCGTCAAGATCTAGGTCTTCCGAGTGGTCTTTTACCTTTAGGTTTTCTAACTTTTATATGCATTTTTTATCTCTTGTCTGTGTGCTATATATCGCCCATCTGAATAGCATTCTTATAGTGTGACTAATGTAACATACTGTGTCATAAAGAAAATACCTGCATCCGAACTTTGTTAGTTGGAGGAAATATTGGAATAAGTAATTAATAGAAGTTTCTACTCTTCTCCTGTTGAGAAATTAATGTTTAAACTTAACATTACAAAATTGTTTTCTCTTCCTTGCAGAGGCGGTTGTGCAGTGCTGCTAAAAAGGCATTGTCGAAAATTCCAACGAAGAACATAAAGTCTGAAGACAAGGTGAGTACAGAGATTTGACACACATGATGCTACATGGTGCTGTTACAGTTCCCAGAGTGGTGTGTGTGTTGTGGTCAGGACTGTGCTGTGCTCTAAGCATAAGACCACAATCTAAATGTTACTCGTGATATGTCAATATTTGTTGTACCATCTTCAGTTGCAAACATATTTCCTAATCTTTATCATTAACATATAAAATGAAAAGCAGATTTCTGTTTCATGGCCATGCCATGGTTTAGGTGGTTATTTGCTAGCTTGTCATCACAGGGGCCTGGGTTCAATCCCAGTCCAGTTCATGTGGGATGTGTGGTGGACAAAGTGACACTGTGACAGGCTTTTCTCTGAGCACTTTCGTTTTCCCCTGTCAGTACTATTCCACCATTGCTCCATGTACATTATTCGTCTATTACTGGCACCATAAGATTCTGGTAATTAAAAGTATCATTAAGAAATGCACATTTTTATTTTGTATACTGATTTTCCTATGTGCTCATTAGTTCACTTGCCGTTTTTTTATTTTGATACATGGTGGAAGAATTCCAGTTTGTGAAACGTAATATGTAATTGAATTATATTTCAATGTGAGTTTCATAGACATGTGACAATAAAAAATATGCACACACATGCACGTGCATGAATTTGTGCTTTTTTGTGTTTGTATTTTATTGGGTTTGAAGTGTTGTCAGTGTCTGTACCTCTTAAATTGGATACTATAATAAGTTATTTACACATATGTAACACCTGTGTAAGACAATTTGTCCAGTTAAGTGTGACAGTATTTTCAGGCTTTTGGTTGATGTGATGTGTGAAGTCCTCATAACCTCACAGAAGAATATATGGGTTGCAAATGTTTAAATGCCAGACATATGCATTAGCAGAAATTTGAACAAGTATGCCAGTGACAATGAGAAGTAAATATAAAAAGTTATTCCAAAATGAAAACATATAACATTTAAACTGATTATGAACTTCTAACCCTATTTACAGGAAATCCAGGGTGATGGCGAATGCTGTGCTGTGTGCATTGAACCATACAAGCTCTCTGATGTTCTTCGTATCTTGCCCTGCAGGTAACTAAGGTTTTATTTAGATGTTTGGTGATTTGCTTGTGTGTGTGTGTGTGTGTGTGTGAACTTACGGCAATTATGTAGCAATTTTCTGTAGGATTGTGCTTGGGAGCTACCGGGTTTGAATTGTGGTCACCTCACTGAATTTCCTAAGTAATCATCGGAATAATATTCCTGAGTCTGTCCTGGTGAATGCTTGAAGAGTGTTTTGCTATGACTGCCTTCTTCCAAAATCATAGCTGCTACCCATTCATGATTATTTCTTTGTATGAATTAATGTTACATAACTTCTACAGTAGCAGCAAGCAGTAATGTTAATCACTGAGAAGAAATATATTACATTCATTACTAAATGCAATTTATATTGTGAACATAAAAGAGGAATTGTACATGGTATAAGCATTCAAGGTAAATGGCAGTGTAGTTATGTTTTATAATACAGTGCAGGTATAAAAACAGGTTTGTTTACTGATTGTTGTACTGATGATACAGAGCTCATGTCTCACTACTTGAGACACAGACAACTGTTTAATATATGGACCAAGTTGTTTGCAACAGGACTAGGGTGTACAGCTAGATGTAGTTTTTAGTCATCCCCTCCTTTACCATTATACAGTCTTGCTGATTATATCCCTGTAGGGCTGAAAAATTTCAGAGAGAAAATAAATTCCCCCCCCCTTTTTTTTGCCACATTTACTGTGTGTACTGATTTCATTTTTGGTCACACAAATGTGACTGTATCCTGTTACACAGTCTGCATAATACTTTGGGCAACCACTATGCATTCAAATTGGTTTTCCTTCATGTCTGGGTTAAACAATACTGTGACACACAGAATGTAGGGGTGGAAAGGCAGAAATGCTTGGGGAGGGGGGGTGAAGACTGCAGTCCGGTTTGGAAAACTTGGAAGTTCCTTCATGTGAAGTTGCAACACATTTATTAAACCTTGTTTCTTGTATTTTCAGACATGAATTTCACAAACTGTGTATTGATCCATGGCTGCTGGAACATAGGACCTGTCCTATGTGTAAAATGGATATACTTAAACATTATGGGTTTGTTGTGAGTATTTCACATGCAGTTTATCACATCTGTTCACACGTGGCTGTATTTTTCTGTTACTCATTTTCATACTCAAAAGGTTGCTGTGGGAGAGAGAAAGAAGTGTTTGTTTAATGAAGCCATCCATTTCTGAGATTATATAGCACTGATGAGAGATGAATCAAATGAGCGTGGAGCACTGGGGAAAACAGAAGTACTCAGAGAAAAATCTGTCGTAGTGCCACTTTGTCCACCACCAATCTCGCATAGACTGGCCTGAAATCTCTTTGCTGAAAACATTGTAGATTTGATATATGACACAAGCAGTTTATAACATCAAGATTACAGCATGTAATTTGGTAGAAAAATGCAGTAGAGTGTTGATGTTTGTAACTAATTGGCACTGGTAAAACTTTCACAAATATTGGAATCATGAACATCAAAATCCATTTTAAATGTAAAGTACCTATTTGATTCCAAAAACTTATGGAATACCAATAATGAAAAATAAAACAACTTCAAAGGCATAAGTAATATGAAAGCTTATTTTTAATAAAATGCAAACCCTTTTTTTGGAAGCACACATTATGAAATCTTCGCTATTGCAGGATGTTACGCTGCTTAGATTGGTAGTTAGTTGCTGACTTTTCGGGGCAACATATTGGTTTCATTTTCAGGGCTGAAAGAGTCCAAGAATTCATTCTTCTTGGCTGCTTGGTCTTGAACGTGAAGGCACTATGATTGTTTGAGACGCTGGGAACTGTAAGCTCAGCTCAGCATAACATCATGTAGTCACGAATCTTCATGTGTAAAGCTGTCAGCATGAGCAAAGTTTTGCATATTTTTATTGCAATGAAGATTTATCATATGTAAAAAAGGACTGTTAATTTTCCAAGAGTATGCACACAGAAATGTATCAGATGAGGATGTGTAAATTAAGCGTGTAGTGAACTTTTATTTGTGCAGTAGCATAAGATTTATACTGAATATTATTAAAAACAGAATTGTGAAGAATAACTTGAAAAGTTTTGAGAGAACAACTACATTTCTGCTGCTTCAGGGCTTTGTTTTGTGGCAAAGATGGACATAATACCGACTAAGGCATACCATCCACTACAACCACAATCTACTGCTGTTCATAACTACTTGCTACATAGTAACATACATGCTGAACATACATAACACTGGAATTATGGCAGAAGAGAGGTGTTTATTCTTTTATACATTAGGATTAACAAAACATCACAACAGTGCTGAAAACTTGATGGTTAGGAAAGTCTGCTGGCTGATACACATTCATCTGGCTTTTTTTTAACATTTGACCCACTTGTACTTCATTACTCACACCACTGGTAGGGTGTCTGATAAATATGGCATGATAAATATAACAGAACTGTAACAAAAATTCTTTGATTGCAGTTTACTGGTAGCCAAGAAAGTATTTTACATATGGATATTGAAGATGTAGCAACTATAGACATGGGTGTAAATAATGAAACTGAGAGACTGCAGCAGAGAAGTAGGAGTCCTTTGTCACAGATCCGACCTGTGGAACACCAGGTATGTCCATTGTTAGAGGGGTACTTTGACAGGTGGTAGTACTGGTGGGACTGGAAGGCTGGCTATCCACATCAGTAACTGGTTAAAATAAGTCACAGTCTTAATGCATTCACACCATGTTGCAGGTTGCATCTACCTCTGTAATTCTATCCATGTATGTCAGATAAAACAAAAGGATGTACAAATCCTCGTACTGACTTCCCTATGTCTGTGTGTCTGCTTGTGTGTCGACACGTAACAACCTCACAACTGTGGAATGGGTTTTCATTAAATTTGATGTTAGAAAGTTTTACTAAAATTTATGGGTGCATTCCTGTTTTTATTAAAGTCTGTAAACAGAATAAGATATATTTAAATCTAAATTCCTTGTAAATGTAAATATATTTTAATTCTTGATAGGTTTTTATGTGTAATCGAGCTGAAGATGGCCTGACGTGATATGTCAAAAAATGTTGCATCCACTGAGAGTATGCACATAGCAAATTTGTGTAACCTGAAGAGAAATTCGTTGTATTTTAAACTATATTTGAGCAAAATACAGTGAGCCATCATTCATAGAGATAAATACAGCCCTGGTGTTGTAAAACCTGCTGAAGTGGATTAAAATGAATTTTGGATTTGGATAATCAGTGACTGTGTAGTATTGTTGATATAGATTTTAGGTAACACAGCATTCATGGTTAATACTTGTATAAAACATTTTGTTATGTAATTCAGTTATGTAAGCCTCTTTCATATTCATCTTGCAAGACACTGGGCTCTGTTTCCCCTGAGTTTGTGGGCCACAGCAGCCGGTCATCATCTCCTGATGACATATCACCAACATTGCGTTCAGATCGGTGTTCTACTGGCATCACATCTCGGCCAGGGGAATCTCCTAGTCAGATTGACACTTCCACACAATATAGTACAGCAACTGCAGGTACGTGCAATTACAGATTTTATTTAATGTTCATTTTTTAGTATTTGTGTGTGATGTATTTAATGATGCTGTCAGCAGCTCATGCTATATAGTGTCAAATATTAGGATAATTAATGAACAGTGAATCATAAAGGATGTGGAAGTGGTTATGACCTAATTCAGCGGATCCCGAACTATGCCTTCATGATACACAGTTGTTCAATAAGCTGCACTGTGGTGTCCTGCTACTGAAATCAAATACTGGTGGTCTTTTCCCATTTTCCAGAATCGAACAAAATTTAATCACCCACAAGACTATATTCTGTTACAGCCCAAGACCACAGTGTAAACCAACACCACTATGAAAATCTCAAGAGTATGATGACTTTTAAGTGAGTAGTTTGTGTCATGAATTATGTACAGCAGAATGGCCAGATTTGAACTAATTTTCTACGTAATTTCTCACTACTGAAGAAGTTCCAGTACTAGGAATGAACTGAACTTTTACATCCATATGCATTTCAGGTGCTCATCACAAACCAGAGAAATGCAGGAACTGCATGTTAGGAATATCTGTCCCTGAATCAACAGATAATGGCAGTAATAAGTGTGATACATCCTACAGGTGTCACTGTGAATTCAGCCAAACTCCCACCTGTGATATAGAAGACTGTGAACTGGAAAGTTGTGAGAGCCTTAGTGTAAGTCTTAACACTAGCCCAGCACACAAGACAGAGCAGGTTAACAAGGGGGCTACAGTGGAATAAAGGACAGATGTGAAGAAACCGAGTTCTGTCACATACCAGCAGGAATGTTGATCATCCACTGCTGTGATGAGTTGGGGGCATGTGTTGAAATCTAGCCTCTGAATATATCGTTGTTATTAGATTTTTCAAAATCCTGACAAAAATATTTCCCTTTAATCCTAGTCTTATCAGATGCAACAAATATCCATAATTTAAAATGGTAATGGAACATGTTGCTGGATGGAATTACCACCGAGACTGTACGTATATTAAATCAATTTTCATAACTAGGCACTTCATCATACACAAGAAATATTGAAACGGAAATGTTATAGGAACAGGAACAGATATGTGATGGAATGCAGTTAAGACTTAAACTAGATATGGGTACTGGAAATGCTGCACATTATGTAAAGCAGGGCATACTGCAGTAGATATTTCATATAACACTTTGTTTACAAAGGAGATTTCTTTTTTCAGTATTTTATGTAGATCCACAAAAGTAAATAACCTGATAACCTGTGGTATGTCATCACATTATTCAAAATACAGCTAACAGTAAAAATGTAAGAAGCATCTGTTACTTTATCCTTGCGAACTTGTAAGCTGTGAACATACTGAGGTCATTATGTGATTTGAGGTTCTCACAGCATTGTTGCTGAAGATTCAAGTCTTCTGGGACATTATGGTGTGTTGTTGGGTAAATAGTTCCTAACATTCTGCAAGACTGTAGGGTGTTCTGAAGGTTGGCAACCATTTCCATAGTGCCATAGCATAACAGCGTTAAGGTTTTAATCTTTCTACCACAATCATTGTCAGAATGACTGTTCCATTTTTATGAGAAACATGACAGTAAAATGTTGCATTAGTCTGGTGTATTTGTGACAGAAAGCAGCATTCATGTGTATTCAACTTCTGACAGCAGTGCCAACCAAATTGAGAATGTGGTGTATTGTCAGTTATTGCGATATCTCGGGGTTTTTATGCTGTCAACAAGGAGAACACTTACCCAGTATTAATTTACAGTCATTAAATTAACTGTGTTATGTACTTTGACTGTGTATGGACTTCTGTGCAGTGCAGGACTCAACTGCAATTCTAAGACAATGATTTCAAATTGATGTTACTTGTGACTGTGCCATGATGTTGTTGTGGTTACTCATCTGAGATGCAAAACCTTAGGGCAGTGGTTATGAAGACTGTAATCTTCGTGGATGTAACATCATGTATTTGGTAGATACGTATCAATGTTTCAGAGGAACCTGCTTGCCTCTGTCATCAAGACATCATAATGGAGATTTCAGGTTCTTCTGAAATGTAGATACGTATCTACCTGGCTACATGTTGCCACATTGCAAGTGACTGTAATCTTCAATCCTGTTCACCTTTCATTGCCGCTCTATTATTGTATTTTGAGAGAGGAAGAGAGGGCAGACAATTTCAATTCTGAATACGTTACAGCCTCTGTTTTATTGATGAAGAAACATAAATTCAAACATTACCATGTAATGTAATTATTAACATGGCTTAGCTCCCAGTCTCTCTCTTGGTTGGCCAGTATCGCTTCTTCCTCTTGATGTGTAATGGAAGGATTGTTTCAGTTTTGTATTATTCATTCCTTGCAGCATAATCGTTCATTTTGTCTTCTAGTGACTATGTGTATGATTCTCTGCATTTCGTCATTTCTAACCCTGTCCTTTGTGCGCATTCATTGACTGTTCCTAAAAATTTAAATTCTCTGACTTATAAGTTTGTTTTACCTCTTTCTTACTACCCATGCGTCACTCCCATTTAACCCTTTAAAGACGAAGCGTGTCTGTTTTATATAAGGACTCAGTGCGTACCGCGCTGTAAACACTCTCCTCTTCGGTTATAAAAACCAGTCTCTTAATGTTTTATAAGGCAAAAGTTGCTGTTTGTTCTGAGATCCGTACAAAACACATAAACGCAATGTGGGCACCACGTAGAATTTTTTAATGTTAAACCTGGTGGTATGTAAAGTTACCGCTAGGCTTTAAAAGGTTAATATTACTGGACATGCAGTTGCAATGCGCAGTCGTTGTTAGACCATCATGCCCCATGTGTTAGGTATTTCGTCACAACAAGTTCAGTTGTTCAAGATGGTACAGATCATACTGCAAGAATAACTATATAAAGTGTGAAGTTCTCACAGGGGCAGTGATGAAGATTTTAATCTTCTGGGATATGATGCCATGTAGATTTGCATGCAGGTATCAACGTTTCGGAGGAGCTTACTGCTTCTGCCTGCAGGTTAGTGCAAGAATAATAAGCCATGTGGGGAAAAACTGGTATTGCACAGGGTGGCAGACAAGATAGGATATTTAAATAGTGGGCCAGTTGGGATGGTGTGGAATTGAGCGGTGTGCCTGGGCCATATGGAACATGCAGGAAAGTGTAAAGGAGTGACAAA
Organism: Coptotermes formosanus; assembly: GCA_013340265.1. Taxonomy (NCBI): domain Eukaryota; kingdom Metazoa; phylum Arthropoda; class Insecta; order Blattodea; family Rhinotermitidae; genus Coptotermes; species Coptotermes formosanus. Next base: position 508,518 of record BLKM01005036.1, on the reverse strand, counting down.
AATATGTCAAGGATGGTTAAAGGATATGAGTGGGATCTGGGGTGAAGGGAACAGAAGTAGGGTGAGCCAAATGAAGTCATGGGTGGAACAGGACAGAGATGACAGATGTTTGAATCAGGACATCTAGTGTCTTGAAGGGTAGCATGTAGTACTCATAATAGTCACGGATGTGTGCAGGTGCTTAAAGGAAGTGAGAGAAATTAATGTGCACATCACATTTAATTTCACAATTTGACATTATGAGACAGTGTGTTAGTTCACACTTCTTTATCAGTAAAACAGAATGTCTTGATGAATGACAGTAGGCAGTCTTCTTTGCCTCACTCATTATACTATTAGAACTGTGTTAAAATTACTTCAGTTTTTGCAGTAAGAGTATGAAAAGAAGCAAAGAATACATAATACATAATACATTTTAGGATTATAATAATTAAACCTGATCAATTACATTTTCTTGTTTGTGATCTTATTACCACTTTATAACTTTGAATTGGAGTGCTGCAAAAGCTTTCATGACATGCATTGAGCAAGCCCTGAAACCTGCTGCAGAGGAGTCATGTTATCATAACGTGGAACTGAACATATATTAAACACAAAAATTGCAACCATCCGGTGGTTCTAAAACCTCTGCATTGTTTATTGTTTAGTTGTTTGGGTTAATTAAAATGAATTCATTCTCTGGTTATATTGAGGGGTATATTTATGTACTTAAACGAGTCAGTGACAATGAAGAAATGAGCTTGTGCCATAAGAAAACATATTATGGAAATATAATAACAACAATCACCAATCAGTGCACTAAGATATCACTTTTATTTAACACTCACTATTCCTACATGTTTCGACGCTTGTCCGCATCATCTTCAGGGAATTGTCACTTTCTTATCACAAGACACTCGTCATATTTAAAAAAGTAGCTAAAATTAATGTCAAATTGAATGTTGAGCTGGTTCCGGTATGAATATAATAAGATGTTAAAATCTTTAAAGGTTAAAAAACTATTTACACCACACAAGACACAGAGGGTAATTATGCCACAGTCGTGCAATCATCTACCGTGGGCTGAAGTAGGTTTTCATGTGTTCAGCGGTAGTGTTGATTGTTTTATGCCGTTGTGCAGACGACTGCAAAAAACAATCAACACTACCGCCGAACACATGAAAACCTACTTCAGCCCACGGTAGATGATTGCACGACTGTGGCATAATTACCCTCTGTGTCTTGTGTGGTGTAAATAGTTTTTTAACCTTTAAAGATTTTAACATCTTATTATATTCATACTGGAACCAGCTTAACATTCAATTTGACATTAATTTTAGCTACTTTTTTAGATATGACGAGTGTCTTGTGATAAGAAAGTGACAGTGTCCTGAAGATGATGTGGACAAGCATTGAAACATGTAGGAATAGTGAGTGTTAAATAAAAGTGATATCTTAGTGCATTGGTTGGTGACTGTTGTTATTATATTAAGAAAATGCACAGTGAATACAATGTGAAAATATTATGGAAATGTTCAGGTGTAGGAAGTTCCAGTCTTTGCATGGAACAGGTTTAGAAATTTCAATACCTCCCACCTATTAGATTGCTGACTAGCATAAATCACTACATCAGTCTGAATCTTGGTTTACTTCATTGCCATACAGGTTATGTCATACATCTGGATAAAACAGAAAACACATATCATTTTATTCACTTTCTAGAAGAAAAAGTTACTCATTGTAATTGCTAAATTGTATAAAATAATAGTAATATGAATGCTCCTATATGGGTATGAAAACTTGACTTTGTTAAAACAGAAAGAAATAAGAACTGAGCCAGCAAAGATGAAATTTTTGAGGTCAGCTGCAGGATAGACATGACTTGTCTATGACCATAGAACAAATGAAGAAATAAGGGTGAAAGTACAATGTATATAATTTAAGTGAAGTTATTATAGATTATAGATGCAGGTGGACACAACAGTTATTAACAATGAACAATACATGTATTCCCAAGTTAGTGCATGAATACCCCCTGTAAGTTGACTAAGGCCAAGGTTTGAGGTGCCAGCACCCATAAAGAAGGAAGAAGGCTGGAATGGCATATAACATGTTGCTTATTGTAATCAAGATTTTTTTAATGACTTGTTTCATATTTGGTTGTTGTTGGACGAAATCTGGATTTCTGAAATGTATTTATGTAAATGTAAATGTAAATGTTGCTGCCACTCCTGCTGCTGATGATTTTAGGTGCTGTCAGTGTACAAGGAAAGAATGGTACACTGTGGGGTTTTGTGCCGTCATCTTCACTATGCAGAACTGTGTATCTGTTCATACTGAAAAGATTCCTAATTGTGTGGATATAGAGTTTGGAATCAGTAAGTCACACTTGTAAAGTACCTATATTTATAAGCTTGGATTATTAATTCTAAAATGGGTGCGTGAATGAAGTTGCTGCAAAGATAAGAAACTCAGGAGTTGAAACTGACAGGATAGTGACAAAGGTAATGGTGGACTCCCTGTGCATGCCATGAAGGCACATGAGGGAGTGGAAGTATGATCCCACCCATTCTTAACTTTGGCACAAGATGGAGGAGAATGGTCAGCTTCACACCCTGGCTGCTTTACTCCTGGTGTAAGAGCCTCCACTGCCCATTGAATATATGGCTGGATGGATCCCACAGCTGATCTGGACACTTGGAGGAGAGAGAATTCTGTTTCCCCACTACTTGCAAGTAATTGTTGAAGTGGTGGTAAAAAAAAGTTGCCTGACTGAGCCATTAGTGTTGCTGTGCCCATCTGTGTGCAGGTACAGCTCAAGTACTGCTCAACAGATTTCCATGAGCTTTGATAGTTGGGATTTGTACTAAAATCTGTCAATAATTTCCAAATAAAATTAGACAGAAATAAGGAAAATGTATGTGAATATCTGTATGCTTTTCTGTGTACATAACTTGCCAAATGTTTATAAAAAAACGAAAAAAAGTTTGAACGATTTCCATGTCCAACACATCTTTTTAATAAGTCTTAAAATAGTTTTGAGGTGATTAAATAAAAGGTAGTGAGTACTCCAGAACTGTTACATTACACGTAGGAACCATATGTGAAGTTGTATGTCAACAATCAACATTGGTCTTCCAAACATACATTGAAGATTACTGAAGTCTCTTATTGTCAGTAATAATTAAGCGAAGCTTCCTGCCACATAAATTTATGGGTTTACATGAAAATAAATATATATATATATGTTATAATTGGATGTGTTGTTACATGTGTTACTTTATTAAAATTTAAACTCTCTTTTTTTAAAGATAATTAAACCAAAGGGAACAAAGGCACCAGAAATGTTATAGTATGCATCCTTGGCGCACCCATAGTGGGGGAGGGGGGGCTGCTGGGCTGCAGCCCTGCCACAATAGCAAAATTTAAAAAACACAGATTTTGTAGATATGATGATATCAAAAGGTTCTACGTGATTTATGCTTCAGTTTAAATCAGCCACCACAATCGGCTGGTGACTAGTATATTGGGATATTGAAAAAATAATAAAAAGTAACGACTATGTAGATTTTCTTCTTCAGTTTTAAGTTCATGTGTAACCTGACTAGATGTTGGCGGGGAAATTTTGACATGATTTTCATAACATAGTTTTTAAAATCAAACACAAATTTTTTGTAGCCTCTGGGTCACCCCCCCGGGCCCCCCCCCCCCCCCCCAAAAGAAGAATTCTGGGCGTGCCTATAGTATGTGTGTATTATCTGACTTGTTCAATTCAGTTTATGCAGGTGAAAGTATAGGTTGAAAAAAATGATCTTTTGAACAATGTTACCTTATGTTACATACACACATACATTATCCCTTTTTCAGAAAAATTTTTAAACAACTTAACTTCGCGTTGGTTTGTTGCAATATAGCATTTACAGCTTTGGGCAATTGAAAGGGATGTACTGCTTTCGTCTTCTGTGCTCTGGAACCAGGAAGACTCTTAATGTGCACGGCTCACCAAAACACCTCAAGCATTTTGACTGCGTTTATATCTTAGAGTTTAACAAGAAAGGGACATCATATTTTGACTTTGGAGAAGCGAAATAAAATAAAATAAAATAAAAATATATATACAATAAATAGTATTTTCCTGCTTCAGTAGCAGTTATTCAAGGATATTTAGAATAGATTTTTAGAATAGATCTACTCTTTTTAAATTTATTCTCTTTGTAATGAAACATAAATTCCATAATTATGAATCATACAGTTGCTTTGCAAGTATCGATGAGAAATCTTGAAATGTTACATATTCTATGTATTTGTAATTCAGAGTTTATTAACTACCAACAAAACACACTTCTCAGGTAAGTGTAGCTACCTATTATTTTATGTCATGCATTCTCCAGTGTGTTTTGGTTATAACTAAACCATCATCAGGGAGATTACAATTTCAAGGGAAATGAAGCATCCAAGAGCTCTACTGGAATGTACATTTATTAGTGTTGTGTATATCATGTAGCATATAAAATGAAAGTTATTACGGCAGCCCTGAGGTTAAAGGAAGAGTACAGCTATACCTCTGCTCTGCCTCTGGGACATCATGGCCTGTTCTAGGGTGAACTTTAGCTTTACTTTTTATATATATGTAGTTAAAATATTAAAATTAAAATTAAAAACTGTATGTAGTCTTCAATAATTGTAGATGTTGGTGGAGTGTGTATAGTCTCATCATGTAGCTGCCATGGAGTTGGGCCACTTGTTGACCCGTTCCAGTCTCACTTATCCAGAAGTCTCTTCATCGGTCTTCCCCAGATCCTTCTGCCTTTTGGTGTGGAGATTTTCAGTATTCTGGGCAATCTGTTTACATGTTTCATCCAGTTTCTGTTGTAGCTCTGTATTTTGTCCTAAACTGGGGTTATATTTGATTCCTTTGCAGTCTCTGTATTTGTCTTATGATTTGACCAAGTGTATCTTGCAATATTATAGTTAAAAACATACATATTTGTGTACTGATTACAATTTTGTAAATTGAAAGGTATTTTTCATGTAAGCACATATATTGCTTAAATTAATCTTGCCATGGAATAATGCAAAGGCAGGCTGTCCAGTGCAGTGATGCATGAAGTGGCAGAGGTATAAAGATTGGGCAGATACACTGTATTGTTCATCGGCAAGTTGTCCAATCAAGCGATATGTGAAGTGGCAGAGGTACACAGCTAGAGAGAGAGAGAGAGAGAGAGAGAGAGAGAGAGAGAGAGAGAGAGAGCGCCATGCTGTACTCTCAGCACTGGATTGGACAACTTGCCTCTGCATTATTCCATGGCAAAATAATTTAAATATACAGATGCTTGAACACAAAATACGTTTCAATTTATAAAATTGTAACCACTATGTCTGTGGTGTGTGTGTGTGTGTGTGTGTGTTAACTATAATATTGTGAACACTTCACCAACTACATCCAAGACTATCAAAAACTAAAAATAATTTTTAATTGTAATTTTAATATGTTGACTATATATAGCTACATAGTTTGAAGTGTAAAGTATTGAACCTGGCCTACTTGTAATGAATACCGTGACAATTTGCATCTGGTATGAAGTCTGATATACACAACATTGATGAATGTATATGCAAGTAGAGCTCTTGGATGTTTCACGTCCCTTAAAATTGTCATCTCCCTGATAATGGTTCAGTTAGAATTGAAACATGTTGGAGAATGTAAGATATAAAATAATAGGTATCTACATTTACCTGGTAAATGTATTTTGTTAGTGGGTATTAAATACTATTTTATAAATACGTCCACCAGACTTATATCCTGTGCTTTCAGTTGTGAAGCATTCAAGTAATGGTAGCTTTACTTGAGTGAAAGAGATTTTAATAATGGTTATTCTACCAATATGTAGGAATGCTGTATGCTTTAATATTAAATACAAGTTTCAATGTATAACATATATTTTCATTTATTTTTTGCTGTAACATAGTCTTGGTTACAACTTGAACTCATGCTATTTGAAAATATTAAACAAGGGTGCCCTTAAAATCGGAAGTCACATGACAATTATGTAAAACGTTTTTACTCTAAATACTATACTTAACATGATGTGAAGAGAGAGTTCAGTTAAATATGAAATGAAAATTGTGCTGTGAGAGAGTTTATGGTAATTTAAAGAAACTCTGTTATGAGATTAATAAAATGGGTGGATTGTACTGAAAATTCCAAATGGTACTATTGTGTAAGGCTGTGATAAGTTTTTAAAACATTTGAAGTCTGCTGTAGTTGCTATAATTGTAATGGTAATAGATTTATGCACTTTGCACCATACAATTATTTACTTGGTTATTAATAAAAACACAGTTTATCTGTGAAGACAAACAGACTGTTGTTGTACCTAACTGCTAACATGTAGTGGCAACAGACATTATGACTTCATCAAAGCAATGACAGATTTCTGTTTGCTCCAGTCATCTCTTTTGGTGTGACAGTGTTGCTGTGTAGATAGTAGCAATAAATATTTTAAAAATATAAATGGCACTGACATCAGAACACAAAAATGCAGTATTCTTAACATGTTTGAACTCATTTGTTTTAAGTGTTCTCTAAGGTAAAAACTTGGTGAAATTTGTTGGCTATTTTTAGTGATAAAATATGAAGATGTTTTAAAATCTACAATTGACAGATGAAAAAGGTAAATGACAGTATGAAGCTACGATGGCAGTAGTCACAGCCAGACCCCCTTGATGTACAAGTATAAATGACTGCAAATCTGAAAAGTTAAGTTTTCATGAAGTACAGTACGTGAATGTGTATTGATGATGACAGAATATCTGTTTTTTCCAATTATGTGCTTTATTTTTCCTGAAACCCTTTTTACTGAGCCATAACTGTGACTGAACCTAGACCTTTATGTAAATTACATGTGCAATCTTCACTAAAGTTAAAATGTTTTTGTTTATAAATTTTAATAAGGACTCTGAGTATCACCAGTCATCCAGAGCAATTGTTATATGTGGATTTACGTGGCAAAACTGTCAGATCCTAATGTGCTGGAACAAAATATATGTAGAAAACAAAGAAGAAAAGATGCACTGGTGAGTGAAAATATTAGATTTATACTGTTGCAAAAGTAGGCACACTGCTGAGTTCTAGCATCCGAGTTTTGCCCACTTTCATGGTGAGTGATCCGGGTGTGCCTCGAACAGCAGTGTGATATCGATATGATGACAGATGCTTCCTTTGTTACGTAAGTGCCCCATATCTTGTCATTTATTACATTTCTTAATGTGTTGAAAGTGAGTGTGCTTGCTTCTGTCCTCATTGCCATTTTTATAAGGAAAAACTGATCATAATTGTTGTCAGTACATTCCTGTCACTGTACACATATTGTACAATGTAACTACTTGAAGGTGCATGAATGTAAGGCCAACCAGATTTTTGTGTAGATGGAAACATATAATGAATTTCAGGCCATGTGTTTTAAAATTGCATCTTCCTCCACAAAATTTACATCATCTGCTGTGTATATTCAGTCCATATGACAAAAGGTAACCTTTCAGCAGGTTAAATTTTGTACTTTCTATGCAAGAATCACTTCAGTGCAGATTATAACTGAGGATAAATTAGAAAGTGAAACTGAAATTTAAGGCATTCATGTCCCATTAAAGTGAATTTATTGTAGTTTTTTGTGACATGTATCCTGCAAATATACAGCTACTATACTTTGACTTCCATAATTCCACTTGTGCCTCCTTTTTCAGTGAATTCTTTAAATGCCTACAAAATAGGAGATCCAACACACAAGATGTATAGAGACTCAAAATAACAAATTGCATGGCCTTATGACCCAGAAGACCACAAGCATGATATTCAACTCGATGAAAACGTCAAGAACCTATACTTCGTGCCATATACAAAATTTCTGTATGGTAAGTGGGAAGTCATATACAGTTTGAGGGGAAATATCAGTTTTGTAATTTTTGTAATTTTGAATTGCCTTGTTGCAAACATGTTGTCATAGTATATCAGAAGAACTAAAAAGAACTTAAATGCGAATTTAAATGCCCCATTGCAAGTAGCACCACCACCCATTACAACACTTGAGTTGATTTATGCAAAAGTTACATGTATCCAGTGGCGGTTGCAGGAAATTATTTAACAGTGGGGGCTGGGAAGGTGGGCATGTGTTTCATGACAAAAAAATGAAATTTTATGGGAAAAATGCAGTTGGTGTAAAATAGTGCATTATTTTGAAAAAATCATGCAAACAAGAATAAAGCAAAATCAACTTTTTTATTAATATCAAATATTGTTAGTTTCACTACTCTGTCTATATGTTAGGTAAATTGAAGAGTTTAAATAAAATGAGAATTAAAAAGACAATTCTTAAAAGCTAATCACAAAAATAAAATTAATTCAATGTGATAAAATAATATATAATTTTGCTATAAAATAAAGTACAGTAAGTTTGTTTATAAAATAAACTATAATTCTCTGTTCTCTTTTTTAGTGAATCTGTTGATAACATTCTGTACATTTAAATTGTTATTTCTACGTATATTAGGTACTGCCCTTTTAATCTTTCCTGCATTGTTGGTGGTCTAAGCCAAGTCTTCAAACGCCTAAGTGGTGAAAAACTTCTCTCTACAGTTGAAACAGGCATCGGAAATCTTGAGAAACTTGAGACATTGGGAAGGTACCTATAATCAACATGATACATTGTTTCCAGTACTGTTTCAATTTGTTTACTTTAAACTGTTTTCTGATAACAGTTCTGTTTCACTCACCAATTTATCTAATGTATGGTTTTCTAACAAAGATCTGAAATATTTTAAAATGTCACTTAATTCAGAACACAACAAATCTTGATCCATGATCTTTCCTGTACGGTTCGGTAGAAAGGGGGGTAATAGAAAAATGATTAAATTTTTCTTGGAGAATATAAAATCTATGTCTCCATTAATAGACTCAAATACCTCAATGTAAATGACTGTCTTCCAGTAGTCTGTAGGTGAAATATTGGTACCATTAAAAAAATTTTGCCTATGTACTTGCCTTGAACTTTGGGAATTTTAATATCAATGCGTAGTTCTTCCATCGTAACTTCAACTGCACTGAATATTGATTCAAAATTGAATCATCACCATTCCTTTGTTGATTGAAGTATGCCCTAAGAACTTTAAATTGTGTTTTGCTTTGTCAGTCTCAATATTTTTGTTGTGTAGATATTTACTAAACTGATTACACTGAAGATATCAATTAAGCTAGGCACAGCTAAAATAAATTCATGATCACAAATGCATTTGATTAACATGCTAGCTTTTCTATAAGAAATATTTGTCTTTGTGTCTTCTGTCTATTCTGATATTTCTTCAAGTGTCTTTGCAGTAGCTGGGAGATCTTGTTTAAAGTGGAGAACTGAATTGTGCCTTTCAGTCCAGCGAGTTTGATAACGATTACTTGGATTATGTCCCTTATATGAGTGAAGCACAAAGTGCCTTTTGGGTGATGAATGGAAAAACTACTTTGTGTATCACATTGAATTGTTTACAGATCTTATAATTGTGCCGAAGCCAATAATTGGAGGGGGTGGGCGCGCGCCCCGTGCGCCTTCTTCCAGGATCCACCCCTGTGTTTATCTTATATAGGATCATTCTTTTTTATGACAACTTTCGGTTGTCACTTCCTTTCGGTCCTTTCCATTAGTTTTTCACGTCAACGTTGCTCACGCCCCACTTGTCCCGCGCGCGCGCGCGCGCGCAACAAACCATATTTGTACTAAATAAACAAAATATACTGACCGACACGTTGTCCCGAAATGTCGGTAAAGGATTACCACTTGACGCTCCGTTATACCCCAGAAGAGCGCAGTTCTCAAAATATATTGAGCTGTGATCGACGGTGTATTATTCCAAACTGTAGTCGTTACAGAACGTAAGGATTCTGTGAATCTTCACGTTGGTGAGAATTTTTGTGCTTCTCCCGCTTTTGGCTTGTTACGTAACAGCCGTGAAGTTGTGGTAGTTTGTTATCGACGTTTCGGGACAACCTACAGGTCCCATATTCAAGGGCCAGCGCTGCGTAAAATCCCGGAAGAGCGCACATCTAATCTACACGGCGGCGGAAGCCTGAAATCAAATACATACATTTCCTCTACTCCGCTGCAAAAGCGTGAAATCCCGCAGAGAATTTTTATTAACTGTATTGGCTTCCCTGCTGCGATGTCAGTGCGTCATTTGTTAGAATTTTCTATGATCATGTGTGAGAGCGCATTTCGAAAGAAATAGTGTAGTGCTAGGCTCGAGTTTTCAAGGAAAGAAAAGGACTATCTGGTAGAAAGAACGTAATTTGTAAAATACTGTAAATAATAAATAAAATGTAGATGGTGATTAAAGACGGTGTAAAGGATGTGACTTATATGAGTGACTGTTGTGAAGGTGGGTGAGGTTAGGTGTATCGTCGCTTTCCTCTCGTAGTGTGAACAGTTCTGCTCCTCTTGCAAATAAAAAACATATTTGTAGTGCATCAAGAAGAAGACTATAATAGTAGACACACCGGTGTTGCGTGAGCGTCTCAAAAGGATTTAACAGAATTTCAGACACAGAAGAATTTTAAGTGAAAATACAGAAAATGGTGCAAGAATGTCAGTGAAGTATGCTGGAAGGGAAGCTGTTGATTGTAGGGGAAGAGCTACAGGTCGTATTATATAAGTTGGTGGGACTTGGCAGCGTAGCAGACATGTTAGCCTGAATGGTTTAGTGTCGGCTATGAGCATTGATACTGTAAAGTTCAGTGATGTTGAGGTACTCGTGAAGTGTTTTCAAAGGCATGCCAATGCGGGCAAGAGTTAAAACCAAAAGAACTCCAACAAAGTGATGCATGCAATAAATTGTCAAGGTGTTAGTCACGGCACGGAGGCAGCTGGAGCAGTGGTTATATTTACACATTCTGTTGATATGCATGTGGTTAGTTACACTAAATGCCTGGGGGATAGGGTAAACAAAGGGCTCATGAAGGTAGTACAAGCAAAGCGATATGGGGAAACACATTGAAAAAGTATAGGTCATGTTTAGAAAATAATGGGGCTTGTTTTGTAGGCTGTGTAAAGAACAATAGCAGAAGAATTATATGATGGAAAATCTCTTGCAGGCAGAGGCTGACTGACAAGGAAACTGATAATTGCAGAATTATTATGGGGTGGGAGTGGGAGAAGTGCAGACAGTGAAGAACACTAAAATGGGATATCTGGACAATTTATTTACATGAAGTTTGTACAGATTCAGAGCTACACCATTGGCTGTGCCCTAAAGGAAACTTGGTGTTGTAAATACCTCATACCATGGTAACATTCACTTCACTTCAATTCAATTCAATTTATTTCATCCCTTTTTACAATAAGATGTGTAGGACATGTCAGCATATCTTACAATAGAAATACTATTCATATACCTTCATCTTATGTACAACATATTATATATCTGTCTTATACTCAACCTTTCCTTAACAGTCTATCTTTATATTATTTGATTCACCCTTATAAACACTTGCTTCCTTTATTTTCTCTCTCAATTTTATATACAATACTTGTAGGGGTGCACTTGTCTATCACATAAGGCAATTTCATGCACCCGTTATAGATTGATTTCACTTGTCTATATATTACTCGTTTTTGTACATAAAAATTCTTCTATTGAATAAAAGGTCTGATGCAGTAAAAACAATTTCAACTTTTTCCTAAAATGTAAAGAGTTGTCTATTGATGTAAGGTTATTAGGCAACTTATTATACAGTCTTTTCCCTATATTATTAACACTATTCTTATATGCTTCAGTTCTACAATATGTAAGATACAGATTTTTCCTCTGACGGGTATCATAATTATGATTATTTGAATTTTGGTTAAACTGTTTTAAATTCTCTTTAACGTAACATATTGTTTCCATAATATATACACAGTGGACTATAAGTATACTCCATCTTTTGAACCACTCTGTACAGGATGTATTTCTGTTTACATTACTCATTAGTCTTATAGCCTTTTTTTGTAGTTTGAAAACTTTTTGACTTTCCCCACTATTTCCCCAAAAAATTATCCCATATCTTATATATGAATGAAAATGAGCAAAATACATGCTCCTCCATAATTTTATACTTGTAGAATATTTAAGGTACTGGAGCAGGTATAGACTCTTATTCAACTTAGAACACAAAGCTTTTATGTGAGCCTTCCATTTTAAACTTTCCATCAAGTGTATTCCCAGAAATTTTATTTCAGATGTATAGGTAATGTCCACATTATTAAATCTAATTTGCAGTTTAATTGGGTTCTTGTTCTGCCAGGAGTGGAATGACATTGCCATTGATGATGAAAAATATTGCCACAAACATTTATTGCCAGTTGCAGTTGCCTTTGCCATAAACCCAGTATGTGTCAGATAGAACCTTAGTGCATGAGTGTGCACATGGGTAGCTGCAGAATCTTCAGAAGTCTTTCAGCAGTGGTGTGGAACAGAACTGCCAAAAGAGTGTGTGCTCGATACAAAACATTGCTGTCTGGTGTGTATGATGATGTGCTGTCGTTCAGTGACAGGAATGTGGGCAAATTTTAAGTACTACAAACCCACGTGCAAATATGGTCAAGTGGTGTGTGGAAATGAACAATACCTGTATGAGAAAAAAAGACCTTGGGTCATAATATATAAAAAAGGAGGAGAGGATGTGAACAGAAGCCAGAGAAGACGCGTATGTTCCATATGATTTTAAGGAGCAGGATTGCCCTCAGGTCAGTGTAGTGATATGGCAACATTATGTCTCATTTCATGAAACTCAGACAAATGCATCTTTACCAAATGCAGGGGTGCAAAATCCTGTATGACTAAATTTTGTATGATCGCATCATATTTTCAGCATCATCATTGCAATTCTTCCCCTGATGTAAAAAAAGGTATATCAGTTGGCATATACCACGCAGAAAGGACCAGATAACAATGAGGGTCACAGGTAACTCCAGAATTGTGGGTCTTCAGTATTGTACTTGCTTTATGTCATGCTTCTGGTGCCTAGAATATGCAGGTGGCTTCCATATGTTTTGAAAATTTGTGGACCCCTGATCTAAAGAATTATTTATCACAGGATTATGAAACTTTCTGGGTATGTTTAAACAGTACCTGAGCAGCTGCTGACAGCTTTTGAAGATCCAGTAGTAAACAAGTAGGTCTGTGAAGTCAGAAGGAATTTTGGGTGTACCTGGAGTTGGTAAAAATGTACTGACTCTATGACCTCAATATAACATTTTAAATAGGTACTAGCTACAATAACCATTAGACTTATACTTAAATATAGGTTATAAGTGTAAAAATCAGCCTGATGATTCACGTGGTGGTGATGAAATGCCTTATAATACCATTTACCATTTTAGTAGGTTTACCATTATTAATACATATTGAACTTTTATGAAGGTGTTGGAGTCGGTAAAAATATACTGACTCCGACCTTGATGTAAAGTCTTAAATAGATACTAGCTACAATAACCATTAAAGTTATACTTAAATATAGGTTATAAGTCTAAAAAGTAGCCTGATGATTCATGTGGTGGTGATGAAATGTCTTATTATACTATTTACCAGTTTAGTAGGTTTACCGTTATTAGTATATATTGAACTTTTATGAAGAAGGTGGAGTTGGAGGTTTAACTATTGAGTCGTCAGAGTCGTAGTTGGAGGTTTTGTGTACCGACTCCACAGCCCTGTTTTTCAGGCAGCAAAGGAGTATGGCTGATAGTGAAACGTTTGAAGACTGAAAATTCCTACAAATGTTCTTTAATACTGTCACACAATACATGTATTACAGTGTAACCGGCCTCTAAGTTATGACATACTTAACTGCAGGTACACATTCATGAGACAGATATTACAAAAGTAAAAAAATATTAAATATGAATTAATTTCTCATTTTGTGAAAGGGATGTATTCCATGAAAGTCACTTACCAAACAAAAAAAAAATCACATTAATTTAAAGACAATCAGACCTGAGACATTTGTAATATCAGGAACATAAATACATGTACAGACTATATTTATTTATCTTCTATAATGAAGAGCAATTAATTTAAAATGAATATTACTAATGACAACAAGTATGCAATGTAGTAGATTATCAGTCATAGAACAGAAGTTATGAATTAAAGTATTATATACACTTCTCATTTTTTGAAGGGAATGTGTTGCTTGGAAGCCCCTTACTAAACAGAAATTAATTTTGTGTTAACTTAAAGACAACAGAGATTGTATGTTTGAAAATCAGACTTTTACTAAAAATTTAAAAAACGTTTAGTAAATTAAAAAAAAATGTGTCCATGGATTTACACACTGATGTTAAGCCCAAGACGGGTGGCCTGATAGAAATGACCTTTGACAAATCTGTGTAAGGACTTCCAACAGACAATTTTCTGAAAACCAGTCTTTTGGTTTTTGGGTTACGGGACAACATGTAAGAAAAATCTGTTTAATTATCTCAAAATTTGGGTGTGTGCTGGCATAGGATATGTTTTTAATTTTTCTCTTACATTTATTTGAAGCATTTTCCAGTAAGTTTTAGGCAAGTTATGCTCAAGATTACAGAGAAGAGTTCGTAAGTAGTCATGTAGTACACTCTGTGAAACAAAAACCAAGTGGCCTGAAATTTTCTAAGTCCCACTCCGGAAGCGACGTAACGTACAGTGGCCATCATAATTCCAGTCATTTGTAGTTTCTCCATATTTGTGCTCGCATGGCGTTTCTGTGTCGTCCATTCATTCCAATCATTCACACCGGATGTATATTAACCAAAGACACAAACAAGTCTGCTTAATTTCAACTTAAATATGAATTAACGTTCATTAATGTTCCGAGGCGTGTGGCTAGCTACCCCTCGTACGAAGTTGGATGTAGTATACAAGGCAGATGCTTACTTGTGTTCGCTGATAGTCAAGCATGTAGAGGCACAATTCCACTGTGCTTAGCGTGCACAATGTTTTGGTTCGAGTCCCGGTATCAGCATATATTTTTTTTATCGTTGCACAAGTCATATTCGCACAAACGCTAAATGAATATCTGCAGTTACACGTAAATTAATTATGTCATTCATGAGTTATCTTTGCTGCACTTGCAAGGCTGGAGTTGCGAATGGAGCATATATTTGTGTTATCTTTCAGTAATTTGTTGTTTACTGGCATTCTAATTTAAAGAGTCGGTGTTCGAATGTGACTCTAGACCAGGCATGTAAAATCCATTGGTGCCTGCGGACTGTACTGAGCCAAGAGACCTGAAGTTGGGAAGCACGATTTTAAAAATATACAGAAAGGAACTGTTGAGGGTATGATGGGTGTGCTTGCGAGGAACCTGGTTCGAGGCTCGCTCGTTCTATTCTCACTATCCTGCCTGCGGAGCCAGATTCGGTTTGGTGGGGGAGTGAAGTACTGTTAAGAACCGGTTTAGGTCTGATTTTAGCTTGCCGCATAAATTTTTAATTCAGTCTCATGTGTGTCTTTCTAGTAACCAATAAAACATCTTAAAATTATGAATTTCTTAAAAAATATGCATTTTATAAGGTTTCTACTGGCTACACTGATGATGGTTGTTACGAAAACCAAAATGGGAATATAATAATAATAATAATAATAATAATAATAAAAGGTGATGAAGGGCTTATTTTGGTTATTTTAAACACAACAGACACACATACGAATGAATTACAAGCTTATGCAGCAAGCTAAAATCAGACCTAAACCAGTTCTTAACAGTACTTCACTCCCCCACCAAACCGAATCTGGCTCCGCAGGCAGGATACTGAGAACAGAACGAGCCTTGAATCAGGTACCTCGCAAGCACAGCCGTCATACCCTCAACAGATCCTTTCTGTATATTTTTAAAATCGTGCTTCCCAACTTCAGATCTCTTGGCTCAGTACGGTCCGCAAGCACCAACAGATTTGACATGTCTGGTCTACAGTCACATTCGAACACCGACTCTTTAAATTAGAATGCCAGTAAACAACAAATTACTGGAAGGTAACACAAATATATGCTCCATTCGCAACTCCAGCCTTGCAAGTGCAGCAAAGATAACTTCTGAATGACATAATTAATTTACGTGTAACTGCAGATATTAATTTAGTGTTTGTGCGAATGACTTGTGCAACGATAAAAAAATATATGTCGATACCGGGACTCGAACCAAAACACTGTGCATGCTAAGCACAGTGGAATCGTGCCTCTACGTGCTTGACTATCAGCGAACACAAGTAAGCGTCTGCCTTGTATACTACATCCAACTTCGTACAAGGGGTAGCTAGCCACACGCCTCGGAATATTAATGAACGTTAATTCATATTTAAGTTGAAATTAAGCAGACTTGTTTGTGTCATTGGTTAATATACATCCGGCGTGAATGATTGGAATGAATGGACGACACAGAAACGCCATGAGAGCACAAATATGGAGAAACTATGAATGACTGGAATTATGATGGCAACTGTACGCTATGTCGCTTCCGGAGCGGGACATACAAAATCACAGGCCGCTTGGTTTTTGTTTCACAGAGTGTACATCCATTATTTCTGTCAGATTATGATCAAACTGAGAACAGCTTCACAACTTTCAATGAATGCCTCCCATATCAACGTAAACAGAAAATCTGCCCAACCAGTTAGGCACTGATACTAAGTTACAGACAGACAAGTCCTACACATGAGGCACTCTTTTTTGCTTGTATAGAATATCCTAAAAACTTACAAACATGGTTAATGTTGTCATTACAGCAGCAAACAAATAACATGATAGAAGTTTTGAGATTTTCACAGTGGGTGTTTTTCAGATGATGGTCTTTTGGGTCTTTACACCGTAGAGGATAAATATGTTTTGATGTTTCAGAGGAACTTGCTTCCCTCATATTTAGGATGCTTGAATTAGATTTAGGTGGATGCTTCAGACATGCTGAACATTTGAGGGAGCAAATTATCAGAACAGACTTATCACATATAGCACAAGAAGCAGAAAAAATCATTTCAACACAATACCAGTATAGCAGATGGGCTATATGAGGGGTGGGCAGGTGATAGATAGGGCTGGAAACATGTTTTTGTTATACCAAAAATTTATTATGTACATGAGAGAAGGGACATAATTTTTTCAAACATAAGATGAAATTTGTTAAGTGAATGTCCATAAAAAAAGGAGTTGGTGTACATTCTCTGACAGGCAAATATGAGTCATGTTTTATCAGACAGATGTCTGTTTGCTTGAATTCCAATATGAAGTTAGCGCAGTCCTGGTGGGATGAAAGTTATGTACCATACTCTGCTATTTGCTGCAGCAGCTATGACAGGACCATTGCTTGTTTCATTTATATCGAGATCTATAATTGGTTCTGAACACAGTGAGTGCTTCCAGTACACTGCTCCGAGATCCAAGGTTAATAGGTCTGTTATTTGATCAAGCTGGTACATGTACAGAGTTCCTGGAACAAAATGTCATTTCAGTTTGCTTAACCTTCACTAACACTACTGTAGCGGCATGCACATATTCCATTTGCCTGAGCATCTTTTATGCAACCTTTAGTGACACTGTTTCTGTGACACATACCTTATGAAAGTATTGCAAATTAACATCTTTATTCAACTAAATACACTTCACAAGTTAGTAAGATTATCTGCACACTATGACTAAGCATTTATTAACTTGGCTCATAAATGCACTGGTGATAATGAAGTGATCATGGCAGTTTGTACGCACACACAAGTCCTGACTGTGTTCTGTGAAGCTTGAGAGACATGACAGATATACTTCCCTGTAGTGTCAAGTTAAATATTTTGGTGAATGACCATAAGGTTTCTAACCTTTTTAAGGACCTCCATACACATACGCGAACATATATAGGATAACACCCCTAGAAATTCATTGTAGATATTAAG
Organism: Coptotermes formosanus; assembly: GCA_013340265.1. NCBI lineage: Eukaryota > Metazoa > Arthropoda > Insecta > Blattodea > Rhinotermitidae > Coptotermes > Coptotermes formosanus. The sequence goes on along the minus strand of BLKM01005036.1, from coordinate 490,609 downwards.
GCAACAAGGAATTTACTGCATTTTTAAGAAAAGCTGCATAATCTCTGTTTTGTTTTCCACAAAATTCCGTTTATTTCATATTTTTATCTTTTCCTGTTCATATAATATGTTTTTTGTAAACCATGTGCTAAAATTCAAATACTCACCCTGGTAGGATAAAGGTTAAAAGAATACTGGCGGAGGATGGGTGGGGGGCAGATTGGTTTTTTTGTCTTCACAGCAACAAAATATTATCCCTCACGCCAACAATAAAATCTGAATGAAAAATATTATACTCATAGCTTCTCATTTTCAGCATTCCCTTATATTATATAAATAACGATAGAATCTCATGTAGCTGTTAAGTTGTGCCCATCAATGTAGCAATTTTATGGTTTTATGATGCTGGTTCTGTAACTTACTCTGGTGTGTCTAGTAACACACCATCAAGCCACTAAAACTTGAGCAATATAAAAAAAATAGTTTTCTCTGTTCAATGAAACCTCTTACAATGTTCTGCTTGTAATTACTTAAATGTATTGATGCAAAAATCCCAGGTGACTAAATTTTGTTTCATGGTACCAAGTATTTGTAGGTCCTTGGAATGGAACTTGCTTCATACCATCGAGTTACACTGACCTCACCGACAGATCACCACTGTCTTGAGATCTGAGGTTTTCACGACAGTGACTTCTAGGGTGGTGCAAATTTACAGATGTTTCAGAGGAATGTGTGGCTTCCATCTTCAGAATGCAGCCAGCACATTCCTTTGAAAGAGTGGTAAATTTCTACCAGATGTACACAGCATCATATCACAAAAGACAGTATTTTAAAATCAGTACCTCATTGTAAAGATTAAGCCTATAAAATGCAATATCAGAGAAACAACTAAGCCGCAATATTTTAACATTTCTGTAAGGCAAACACAACACTTAACAGACGTTAGACCTTACCTGATTCCATACCCAGTAACAGAATTTCCCCATATAGCAGGACTGTGACAGGGTATGAATGAAGATACGGCATAGTATTGTATTTCATCTGTTGTCCACATTCATTTACAGTTATGTACATGTAGTGTTGATCTGCAACAGAATGTGATGTTCATATATTTTTATAAGCAGCTGTGTAAATAGAACCTCAGAGGGTGCAGCGTTAGGATTGACACTTGAACACATTTCCTGAAGGAATAAAACACAGTCTGTAGAAGTGTAAGTCAGGTGGTTAAGTGAGGAAGACAGCATCAGATACAATTAGATATGTATTTACAGCACAAATGCAAAAAAGAAACACACATTTATGGGGGATGCATCTCTACATGGGCATGGTTTGTTTTTGTGCAGCAGTATGCAAATCAGCAGGACCTATAAAATGTCCCTGTAGTTGATGCCAAATGAGATACGGTAAATAGCAAATGATACATCCAAGTGTGTACTCCATTGAAGTATGTACCTTCATTCTCAATTTTTAAGACATACCTCTCATACGACTATGAGAAATGGCATACAAAGTGTCACTCTGTGTAGTCACAGTCACAGGAGATGTAAAACAAAGATTTAAAAGTCCAGTTCCACTGACAATAAACACTTAAACAGTTAATGTTTCGATTTATGGTCTAATACATTCCCCATGTTAGGTATGTTTATATTATGTTCCACCTTTGTGGTGATGTGTAATATGCTGAAAATTATAAGAAGAATTTAATGATTTATGACAGTCAAAACAAATTTACTTTGAGGTGTGCGAAAAAGTATTGCAATTTGTCTTTAGAAAAATAGGTTTTGCAGAAAAATGCCTTGAATAGATTTACTTAGATGGATATGAATTTTTGGCCCATTTGCCACCTCAGAGTTGAATGAATTGTTTAAAACGAATAGAAAGTATTAGTTTATTTCTTTGTTCATACAGAAATTAGGAATTAATTGAATTCAGACCATGAGAACTTTGTTGCATACCATCAAGTATGATGCTGACTCCATATCTCCAAAGAAAGGCTTTCAAAATTCTACCAGAAATATTATTGCACGAAGATGATGATGCAAAGTGTTGATGCCCAGCTACCTGAAGCAGTTTATAGGGGCTTGAATCACCACCACGAAAAATAGGAATGCTCAGTCCATTACATGTTACGGCAGACACCTGGAATAATCAGGCTCTGTACATAGGAGAATAACAATACAAAATTGGCAGTATGTTTGCACCTTCCCAGTGTGTCATTTTCATTATTTTATTAACTCTGAGGCAGGCCTGGATTAAGATGTTTTGAGGCTTGGAGCCCTTTCCATACTAATCTATATGACAAAAAACTTTAAACACCAACAAATGCACAAAGAGTTTTTTCTCGTCAATTATAACACACTCCTACATGTTTCGACCCTGCTGGGTCATCTTCAGGGAGAACTTTTTGTTATCGTTACACTAAGGTTGCACTTTATAGTTGAGTGAGAATGTGCTGTTGACTGTGCACAGTCAACAGCACATTCTCGCTTAACTGTATAGTGCAACCTAGTGTAACGACAACGGAAGGTTTCTCCCTGAAGATGACCCAGCAGGGCGAAACATGTAGGAGTGTGTTATAATTGACGAGAAAGAACTCTTTGTGCATTTGTTGGTGTTTAAAGTTTTTTGTATAATATAGTGCACGGACATGGAACACATTTAATCTATATGAATTTTCTATTATAGCTAACCAGGTCAACATATATGTACAAAGACTTCTATTTATTGACATTGTCAAATATTGAAAACATACTATTATCATATTACAAGTAACACAAAAAATGATTCCACAAATCATCTGACAGCTGACACACCCACACTGGTTAATGTGACTAAATAAAATAAATGAGCAGAAGTGAAGTACCTGAACAGACTACGTGTACAAAAGGAACTTTCTTTGCTTTTAACTTGGCGAAATGTGACACATTTTGGTTTGAAACGGAGCTTATTTGTTAAGTAGTACTCTGTGGACAAAGTTAATTTACTTTGATGCAGTACAGATCAAAGTCAGGAAGCAGACTTGTTCTATGGTGGCAAATAGTGCCCATTGCCATATTAACTGAGTATTCATTTTACAAAACCAACAACTTGCACATCCAGCTACATATACATAATATTCATCCACTCCTACATGTTTTGGCAGTTGACCGTCATCAGGGAGTCACACCACTTTACTTTACCCATATATATTTTAACAAGGCTGCAATTTATTATGATACTAAGTAACACTAACACTACAAATTGTATCATAATTCATTACGTTTTAAATACTGTTGTGCCCCCCTGAAGATGGTGATCGATCACTGACACGTGTAGGAGATATCATATACTTGTCTTTATATGTGCAAGTTGTTGGTTCCAAGAGATGAATTACAAGGTACATCATACTGCACGATGAGAACAGTGTTAAAATATTAACTGAATATGATTGAATTTCCCACTGCCCTATGAATTTTGGAAGTTTGTTGACAACAGACTCTTGTAACTTTCTAATGATGATGTAATGATCAACATAACTGTTTGATGATTATATACCCTCAAAGAAGTTTTAAACTGAGTATGACTGTGTGTGTAATGTGAAGTGTATACATCACACTTCCATACACTAATAATAAAATATTACTACAGCTTTGTAATTCTTTCCGTATCTGAATACCTAATGAAAGTTTGTGAGACCAGCTGAGGTTTAATCAGGGATGTGGAGTCAGTATACAAATCCTCCGACTCCGACTCCTCAATTTTTAAAACTCCAACTCCAACTTCTTCATAAAAGCTCAGTATGTATTAACAATGATAAACCTATAAGACATTTCATCATCACCACGTGAATCATCAGGCTACTTTTTACACTTATAACCTATATTTAAGTATAAGTCTAATGGTTAGTGTAGCTATCAGGACTGTGGAATTGGAATATCTGGTTAAGATTTTAGATTGAGGTCAGAGTGGGAGTCAGTACATTTCTACCAACTCTGACTCCACCTAAAATTCCTTCCAACTCTGACTCTGACTCCACAGCCCTGGTTTTAACTCTAATCAGTCTTAACCTCAGCACTAAATGGCAATGGTTAGCTTCACATGTCAGGCACTTTACGCCGGGAGAAAGAACCCATGGGTCTTATTGAAACAGGAGGTTGGGTCACCCTCAGGGTCAGTCTGAATGATCTGGAGAAAAGAAAAATCTGTTACCCTGCCAGAATCAAACCACAATCCCTTGGTTATCCAGGTTGCAGCCTAGTCACTATACTGATTGAGCTACTCAAGCTCCTAGAATGGCTGTAGCAGTTAAGAATTGTTAGGAAGGTCACAACAGTAAAAAGCATAATAGGACTTTGACAGATGACTGATATTTATTTAGAAAAATCAGAAGTCAGCTCTTAGGATCTGTTCGAGTTTTGTAGTTTTTGCAGTGGCACAGCTAAGGAATCCGTTCTCCTGGGATATGGCATCACATCAATGGGTAATTGGATCCTCATGTTTTGAGGCAGTGCACTGTCCTCATCTTTTGACGGTTGATAGGTCCTACAAGAATAGAATCCTCTTTGGATATAGCTTGCATCAGCAGTAAAATTTAAGTGCATATAATTATAACATTAGTTTCACATTAGGCAATGTCTGTTACCTGAATAATTTCGTTGCCCCATATGCTGATAGCTTCAAAAGGAACCATATAGATTGACAGTGTGTGTAGTTTTACTATTGTAGGAACCTTATTGCAGGTGGAAGCACTTAATTGCCATATTGAAATTCTATCGTCACAAGAAAGAGCAGCAAACGTGTTTCTGAACGTTCTGAAATGTGATTTGAAGTTTAAGACAAGATTTTATAACCACTTAAACATCAGGACCTGTCATTTGGATTTTAACATGTCTGAAGATGTTGCAGATTTCATTAATAACTGCATAAAGCTGTAAAATATACAAACAAAAAGGGAAAATTGACTGTATTTTTAGTAACATTACACACTAAAACAAAACTCCAGAATTTTAACAAAACATCATACGCATACATTCACAATTGACGTATTTTAGTGTCTATGTAGACTTCATAAAATCTTACAAGATCTGCGAACTCAGTACACGTTCATTTTCTGATTTTACAAACTGGTAGCCAGGACAGCAGCTACCTTGAGACAAAGAAATGTATCATAATTCCACACTTCGCACAGCATTTCACTTTCCTGCTTGTTCCAGCTGTGATGCTGCCCACTGTACAGTGTCACTACTTTCACTGGCCTGTTACTCCAATCAGCTAGTTTGACTTTCCATAAATAATATACTCATTTTTCTACACAACTTACTCTTCTTGCATTACCCTGAAGATCGAGGCAGCAGGCTCCTCTGAAACTGTACATATACCAGTCTACATGGCATCATATCCAGTATGACTTTAATCTTCATCAACACTGCTGTGAGAACCTAAAATCTAATAGATGTGTCTTCAGTGAAAAATATCTTTTTCTGGATGAACAAGTAATGGTACAAGTTGTCTGTGTGCATGCAATGAAGGCATATGGAGAAGTGGCACTACAGGTGCATGCCCTGGCCTCAGTACCCCTGGGGAAAGACCCCCAGTGCTCATTGAATAGGAGGGTCTACTGGCCAGAGTCACACTATAATTACCTTTGCGTGCCACACTGTCAACTGTAACAGTCTAGAATCTCATTACCACCTATTCAAATGATGACATGATGGACTCTTATGAAATATATGTTCATGATATGTTATTCTAGGTTACAACACTGTGTGGTCTGCTAGAAGTGTTCCCCTGATATGTTTGTACCCTCCTACCAGGCTGTATGATATCATAGCCCACAGTATAGGAATATCAATTTTCACCACCATCAGAACCTCAAATCTCATACAATATTTATACCTAATTTCTGTCACAGGTGAAAGATGCTCTCGAATAACATGACATCCATGCGGCATCTCATCTTGAAATGTCAGTGGACTTATATGAATAGTGCAGTCTAGTGATGCCGATACCACTAATTCATGTTTCAGTTGTGAATTATTGTTACATTCTCCTGTAAGCATATAAACAGCAGTATATTTTATGTGCAAAAATTATACAGGAACTTTCTTCTTACCACGTCATACGAATACGAAACAAGGAGAAAGGCATACTCTTATGATGCATACTTATTTTTCCGTTGCATTCATTGCTATTTTGCATACCTTGATTCATTGTAGATACAAACCTTTAGTTACAATGCAAGTGAAGCTACGGATCCAATACACTGAAAGCATTTAAGATGAAATACATAATTGAGGCATGACATATACGTGTTTTGACACAACTCTTCTGTTATACAAACCTGTATATTTCAATGAAAATGGTAATGTAAGCATAACATATATGAGAACTGTGCTCTTCTGGGGTATTACACACCATCGAATGGTAATCCTTTACTGACGTTTCAGAACAACGTATCGGTCCCATCTCCAAGGGCCAAGAAGACTTCTTGACCCTTGAAGGTGGACAGATTTATTGTCCTGAAACATCAGTAAAGGATTACCATTGGACACTGCATAATACCCCAGAAGAGCGCAGTTCTCACCAACATCCCGGCAGAAGCTTGAAATCACAGATTATATATATGTTTGAAACTGTCTTCGGTACACAGCAGTAGATCAGGGTTGCCAACATATCACAGCCGCAAAAATGCAAGTCATATGAAAAGAAAAACTAAAACTACTGAATCCACCATGTTAGGCTTTGAGATTTGATGTCAGTGACAGAATTGAATTTTTATACAGTTTACTAATCATGACAAAGTTTTGTCAGAAAGAGATCTCGTTCAAAATAAGCCCCCACTGCCTTCCTTTTACATTTTGTACAACTTTCACCTGATGATGGCCTTCCACGTCAGAAAATGTTGCGAGCTATTGTAAAAGTATTGTTTTTATGATTAAAAAAAGTTGTGTTTGACTGAACTGTCATATAATAATTGTGTTTTTGGAAAATCAGGAAGTGTGATTTGATCATAGAGTTCATAGGTGAATGACATGCACCAAAACTAATTTTGTCCAGTAGTGTGTATTGTAGATCCCCTAACACCAAATTTAATATAAATGCATTCAGTAGTTACTGAAATTAAACCTGTATTTAGATACATCCTCCCCTGTGTGTGTCCATTTGAAGCAAAAATGCACAATAAACCACAGGAGATTTATACTCACCAGTGTAAACCATCACACCAAGAGCTGTGACATATCTCAAATGTGATGCCACCTTGACACGATTACTGTAACTCCACAGGAGCACATCACCATTGCTATGGCCTGTTGTAATGCATCTCCCAGAAATCTTCATGCATGTCACTGGTGTTAAGCTAGTGTCTTCGAATATCTTTGTGATAAATGACCACTTTCCAATATGATGCCACTGACACCAGGTTTTGTAGACTACTCGCCATTCATAATTGCTAGGACACAAGATGTGCCAACCTGGCCAACAGCTGCTCAGTAGTTCTGTTCTTATGTCTCTGTTAATCTCCTTCTCACAGCAAGTTTTCCAAATGTGGGTGCGCTAATACAGAAAACAATTTAATAACCTCTTTTTTTTCTCTCTCAAGGCTATTATCTACAATTTCTGAACCAGTATAATGCCACAGTTTAAGCCAGTGATATTTACGCCCCGGTGTTTGACCAAACATATATATATATTATAGTACAGAACAACTACTGAATTTAGAAATGGTTACTAACATAAACAATAGGGTGCTGAGGAGGATATTTGGGCCTCTGAGAGATGAGGTGAGAGGGGAATAGAGAAGACTACATAATGAGGAACTCAATTATGTGTACTCATCACCAAATTTTATTTGGGTGATCAAGTCAAGGAGAATGAGATTGGGGGGGCATGTAGCATGGCTGGGGGAGAAGAGAGGTGCGTACAGGATTTTGGTGGGGAAATGTGATGGAAACAGACCACTTGGAAGACCCAGGCCTAGATGGAAGGTTAATATTAAAATGAATCTTCAAGACATGGGATGGGGGCATGAAATGGATTGATCTGGCTGAGGATAGGGACAGATGGCAGGATCTTGTGAATGTGGTAATGAACCTTCAAGTTCCATTAAATTCGGGAAATTTCTTGACTAACTGAGAACCTGTTAGCTTCTCAAGAATGACTTTCCTCTGTGGAGTTACTTACTTAGCTACTAACTTAAAGACAGAAATTTTGGTCTTAGTGAACTACAGAAAAATAAATAAATCCACCAGCTAAAAAAAAACACTGCCATTATTGTTTTAGTCTGAGAACCAAAAGATGGCCAGTTATTAAAATATTCTTGATCACTTGGAATTAAAAAATTTTTCTGTGCCTAGCCAGTATTTACAATTTCGGTGCTAGTAACTGCTACAGTTCAACCTGAGGCTATTGTTTTCATCCCAGAGTTTAATTTGACTTGTACATCAATATGTCATGGTAAGGCATCATGCACCCCATTCCTCAGCATTAGACTGAGATACAAAAAGTTAATTTTATAAATAGACTATAATTCCAGTTAGCTGGACGCTGGTTATTGGGATCGCCAATTATCCAGAATGGCTTGGCTCTTCAGGTAACTTTCTCGAGAATTCTACAAAACGTTCACCTTGAAATTACCAGTTATTGGATCGAGTACAGTAATGTAAAGTGTTATGGCTGTCTAGAACTTCAAATCAGGTGTGGTCAAAAGGCTTAGATGCCAGTACATTCTGTAAACAGTAACAGCCAACGCGGTTCCCAAATGATGAATTATTAAATATTATCAAATTGTTAAGTATTAATGTTTTATTTGTACATAAATAAATAATAGCCTAAAAATAGCTATTTGTAGAAATTTTTTTCCACTTTAAACTGCCAGTGTAGCCTGTTTTCAAAGAAATATCCAGTTACCTGGATTTTCTGCATATCCGGACACCTCGTGGTCCCAATCAATCTGGATAATTGGTAATATACTGTAAATTTATAATAATACAGTGAGATACTTTCTGAACACAGCTTCAGGTTAAAGAGTTATCACACACTTTGCCTCTAAAGCTTGGCAGACCCACAATACACAATGCTGTGCTGTCTCGAAAACTCCTTATACTGTGAAGCTGTGACAACTTGAAAAAGTAAAGTGGCCAGTTGGGGGATGAAAACAACTGCAATTCCTTCCTAGTAGAGGTTCTGGGAATTATTTTCTTCACTCGTACATGAAGCTGACCATTTTCTGTACCTTCTGCCAACAAGTCTTCAAATAATGGCACTCAAGGCATGGGGTTATCTTTTACATAACTCATAATAAGAAAAATACAAATCAGAATTGACAAAAAAGTACACGCTGTATTTTTGAGTTATCTGACAATGCTATATCACCTGCAAACCATTATGTAATTTGTAAAAGCGTGGTTAATCATAAACATTGCACCAAAAGGCATGTGGTAAGAAATTGATTTACAGAATAAAATTGACTATGGTATATGGTATTTAGCTGGTGGGGCACAGGAAAACCTTAGTACATTAGAATTGCTAGTTCCAACAGTTTAGATTCAATCTGGAGCCTTACTGACATGGTAAGATTCAGTCCAGATTAGCTAACCACCATAATTTAAAATGTGAATAACAGACATACATTAGAGAATAGTAATTCACATGAAGCAGTGTCAATATGAAGCAGAATATGTGTGATGTTTTAAATTGCAAGCACTTTGGAATGAATTCAGTTACAACTGATGTCCAAAGCATGTTAGATGTTTTAGAATTGGTGTTACCCATAGTGGCTTATATCTGTAAAGGTTTCACACTTTGCAGTATTATAAAAGCTCCAAGTGAGATTTAGTCCCCATTATGAACAACTCTAATTCATTTCTCAATGAAGATCTTACTTTTCAAAATGAGCATTGTAATCTGTGTCAGTTGTTACAATGTATCATGACATACTGAGACAACAAAGAACATAGAATAAGAGGTAGTCAGTCATCTCTTAGTATGTAAGGGTAGTATCAGATTAGTGTCTTACTTTCACTTTCTGCAGTTTTGCGGAGGCCCGTGCCTTCCCCATTTACACATTACAGAGTTCATAAGCTGCGTTATTTGTTCAGTTTCAGATGGCAGAACAGCATTTCCAGTTACTGCCGTTGTTACAGTCGTGAAAAATATAAACTGGCCCAAAGAGGGAATGGCTTACACGTTCAACATTGGAAACATACGTATCTAAAGAAAATGGTAAATGACGTACGCACTTATTCGATAACAGGTATAGGAATAGAAATTTGCGACCCTACCCTCCCACAATACTCGCTAACCAAATCTCGTAGGCTTCATCTTTCGAAATTAGTAACTATGTACATTTATTGACCATTGTAACTTTCGATGTGGGCATATAATACGCATTCGAGCTTACTTCTACTGCTCATTCATATATAACTGAATCGAAAAGATCCTTTACTTGCGACAGAGATTGTACCAGTTCCTTCCACAATTTGCAAACTTGTTCACAGCGTGCAAGAGATTTTCCATTTACGTGTGAAAAAATTACTTCCATGACCTCAGGGTTTAAATATGGAACCATATTTTCGTTTGTGTTTGTTTTACTATCCGTCGTAACTTCAAACAGCAACACCTCCACTACCACCTAACAAAAAGTACGCGTGGGTCAGAGATGTATGGCGTTCGCCATGGATCAGAGTTCGCGGTGAAGTACGCAGAGTGCCAATGACTGACGACGATTACGATTTACCAACTTAGCAACGTACGTAAACTTTGTACTGAAGACGGTCGCAGATTAATGTTGTAGGAGTTGGTGTAACTGTTGTGAGTATGTTGGCAGCTGTAATCCATGGTTGTCAGTGCGACAAGTAGTGGCGTAGTGACGATCGCAGATTGTTAACTGCGAAGCGAGGCCGTACTGTTGTTCGGGGTGTAAAGGGACGCCAAAAGAGAATTTTTGGGGCTCGTGGTGGGCTGAGAAGATGGTGATAAAGTTTGTTACTGAGTATCACTAGCTGTGATGTTGCGACTGTTAGGCTGCAGTACATATTGTATTATTTTTGATAATGGTCGTTGAGGTCGGTGTCTGCTCGTATTAACGTTAGACGACATGAGCAAGTATTTTAAAATTAGCGTGTTCTTTAGTAGTAGTCGGAACAGGTTGTTTTGAGTATTGGTGGTACTAACCGACGTGGAAGCACTTCGAATAAAATTTGGAAGTCTTGTGTTTGTGTGACAGATGAAGATCGCAGTAAACATGTTGGGAATAGGGTGGAAATTTACCATTGGAAATCGCTTTGTTGTGCTTGTACTGCTTTTTGTGTTATTGGCTTCATATGCTCAAGGCGAGAAGGAACCAGTTGAAGCTGCTGGTGCAAAATCAGACAATCCGTCTTCAGAGGTATGTTAACAAGCAGCTCTTTAGTATTTTTTCTGGGTAACAGCATTTTCCTAAATTTGGCTTGGTGATTTTGTGTCTGGAATGGAGTGTGATATTCCACCCCATTTTACACACATGTGAGATATTTTTCACTTTAACTATGCTGCATTGTTTCAGCATATTCATTTCATGTTCGTTGTTCTTGTCAAATTTGTTACACTAGCAATATTATCACATACTGTGTAGTTTGCTGAATTGTGGTTCCATTGTAACCCTCCTATAATCTTTACTTTAGTAGCCTGTCAGAGTTTACTTGTACTCTGAAGTCTTAAAAGTAGGGGAGTTGATGTCAGGACATTATACTCTAGGAAACAGCATGGCATTTGTGTCATTCTATGGGTAACTTTGTACGTGAGTACCTCTTACATCCTAATCACCATCGTAAGAATCTTGACTCTAAGTGATAAGTAATGTATGTGGGCAAAATAATGTATAATTATTACTTTAAATAATTGAAAAGTCAATAGGAACCATCAAAACACAACTGCCATTGTTTTGGTAAAATTAAACCCTCTTTGTGTTTTGTCCTTAAAAGACAGTCCTCAGGTCTTTTAAGGCCAAAACATGTGGCGGGTGTAATTTTATCAGTACAGTGAGAATGTGTTTTCATGGTTATTTTTGATGTTTTATTGATTTAATGCAACACATTAGTATGAATGAAGAGACAAACTTTCTTATTACTGTTTCTTATTTTATAGAGAAGTCATCTTGTGGATGCTGCTGATATAAATACTGAGAGTGAAAATGAGAAGAAAGGGAACCTTGGCTTTATTCATGCATTTATTGCATCTATATCAGTCATCATTGTGTCAGAGTTGGGAGATAAAACCTTTTTTATTGCAGCCATTATGGCAATGCGACATCCCCGTCTTACGGTGTTTCTTGGAGCCATTTCTGCCTTAGGGCTTATGACGGTTCTCTCAGGTAAGAATTCACACATGGAGTTAGAGAAAAAATACATAACACTTTAACGGTTTATGTACTGAAGGAAGATTATTCGGTTTTTTTTGTATGTGTCTTTGTATATTTTGCATAGATATTATTTTTAATACTGTTGCGTTATATTTTCTTATTTGTGAAGTTCTGGTGTCTGTTTCTTCATAGTTATAAGGTGCTCATTGTTTGCTCTTAATTATTTGATTGTGGTGTATTGTAGAATTTAAATGGTTTATTTGTAACTGTTTCATGTTACTTTTCACAGTTGCCTTTGGGTGGGTGGCAACCATAATTCCACGTGTCTACACGTACTATATTTCCACTGCCCTTTTTGCCATTTTTGGACTGAAGATGTTAAAAGAAGGTTATTCTATGTCTCCAAATGAAGCACAAGAGGAATTTGAAGAGGTGCAGTTGGATCTGCGGAAAAGAGAGGATGAGGTACTGATTGCGTTTGTTGAACAGTCACTGCAGGATGCAGACAGTTTGTCATAAAATTGAGGTATAATGTAAGATTTTGTTTGTTTACAGTATGAGAAGGAAACATCTACATCCCTAATTCAAGATCCAGAGTCTGGGATTATTAGAAAGTCTGTAAAACCAGCAAAAAGTGTATTATCGTTAATATCAAGAGTCTTTCTTCAGGCCTTCACACTTACATTTTTAGCTGAGTGGGGCGATCGTTCCCAGTTGACCACAATTATACTTGCAGCCAGAGAGGTAAGTTGTGATTAATTGTGACAGAGCCATAGCTATTCCTTAGGCATCTCTCCCAAGGCATTTCAGAATCGATTTTCAGACCATGACTCATTAGATGTTTGTGATTTAAGGCTTCCGCTGCGATGTTGATGAGATCTGTGCTCTCCTGGGGAATTACGCATGATCGAATGGCAATTCTTTACTGATGTTTCAGGACAAGGGTCAAGAAGTTTTCTTACTCCTTTACTGACGTTTTGGGACAGTGTATTGGTTCCATGTGATCAAAGCGTTGTCCCAAAAGGTTGGTAAAGAATTACCATTCGACACTTCATAATTCCCCAGAATAGCGCAGATCTCATTAGACATTTGGTAGGACTCCCATCGGATTTCAGTATAAGTGTTATTTTGAGTGATACAGTGTAGAAAATACAATCACGCTTTGAGCAAAATGCAAACCTGTGACCCAAGTGTTTGGACAGCCCGAGACCAGGTATGTCTTGTACTTCATGAACACTGTGATCAGCCAGGTGTGTCTTCGAAGGCTTCATATTAAATGTTCAGCTATATTTGAATTTTATGTTTAATGAAATAGTAGATTAGGGGCGCACAAATCGCAGGTGCCTGGTCATGTGGGTGACTAAATTTTATATGGTGCACCTGATATTTTAGGCATAATCATTGCCGCTTCTTGGCTCATATACAGACATATGTCAGTTCATATGCATCAAGCAGAAAGTGCCAGATACCAGTGAGGTTCACAGGTCACTCAAGAATTTTGGGTTTTCAATGTGGAACTTGCTTCATGTTGCACTTACGGCACCTACAATATGGAGGTGGTGTCTAGATTTTTGGAAATAGTGTGGACCCTGTAGTAGATATTTTTTATGAACATATAATACTAATCTACTGTGTGACATTTTTTGGGACAGAAGATTGTTTTAATGTAATGTGATTATAACACTCTTAGTATGATTTATTCTTCATAATATGCCCATCTTATGTTTCCTTTTCTTGTAGTTGTACAAATGACATGTCACGTGAATATTAGTGCATGACCTCGTAGCATTTTTGGTTTGCCATTTGCTGTCTTAATATTTGTGTTCTGTCTGATACGTTGTATGATGTTGCATACGGGAAGAAATTGTAATGTTTTGGGTTCTCTCTTTGTTGTAGGATGTGGTAGGTGTCACACTTGGAGGATACCTCGGACATTCCCTTTGTACAGGACTTGCAGTTTTGGGAGGTCGAATGATAGCTCAGAAGATATCTGTCCGAACAGGTATCTTGGCATATTATTTTTATCAATATTTTTATAGGCACTGTAAATAAATAGATGTGTACATTAGATGCACCTGCAGGTTTATTAATTTTCTTACAACATTTATAAGTTACTAGTATTGATCTGAAGTTGTCTTTGTGAATGTCTTGGGGGCATGTGGTGGAAAGGAGTGTAGATGCAATCATTCTTTACTTTGGCACTAGATGGAGGCAAGTGGTCAGCTTCAGCCAGGAAACAGTGATAATAAATAAATAAATAAATTCATAAGTGTTTCCATTTGTGAGTCTTGAGGTTTTCATGGCAGTGTGTGAGGACCTAATTCTTTTGGGATCTGATGCCATGGCACTTTGTAATTGGGGTCTTGACTTTCCAAAGGACCATAGTGCTTCCATCTTCAAGGGCCTAAGGTCTGAGAATAAGAAGAAGGAGGATTCTTCTAGGACCTCTAGACCCTTGAAGACTGAAATTGTGGTTTCCAGCCAAGCGATTCACAGCGAACATCACTTTTGCCGTTAAATTTGAGTTTAATTACGGTATGCTTCAGTGTATTCCGTTAGACTTTTCTTTTTACCCCATTCATCTTTTAAGATTAGGGGTGCACATATTTTCAAAAAATCTAGGAACGACGTCAAAATTCTAGGTGCCAGAATGGTGGCAAGAATCAAGAGCTACATTGAACACGTATAAACACTGGGCATCACTTTACAAAATTTAGTTGCCTGGGTGTCCTGGCACACAGGATTTGTCTGCTCCTGCCTTATACAGGGTATGCACAAAAGAATGGTGTGGTTTCAAAAGTTAACAAGAAATTTATTTCTCACCTTACACGGGCACAACATACACCGTCAGCAGCAGCAACTGTCCAAGTTTCTCATGCGCTGCCAGCAGTTCGCTTCTCATGCTTACTGCGGGGCCAGTTTCCAAGATGGCGTCGCAGCAGGAGAAGGCGTTCTGTGTGCTCCGTTTTGAGGTGTCCAGATCTGTGATTACAGTGCAGCGTGAGTTTCACGCACGGTTTAGAAAAGACGCACCATACAGGAATAACATAACTAGGTGGTACTGACAGTTTGTGGAAACTGGATGCTTGTGTAAAGGCAAGAGTCCTGGTCAACCTCGTTTGTGTGATGACAACATTGAAAGAGTGCGTGTGGCATTTCAGCGAAGTCCCCGCAAGTCAGTGGCTAGAGCAAGCAGGGAATTGGACATGCCAAAAATGACGGTGTAGAAGGTGTTGCGTAAGCGGCTATGTTTTAAACTGTACAAGATGCGATTGGTGCAGGCCCTTACACCAGCAGACAAAGTGAAAAGGCGTGACTTTTGTGAGGAGATGCAGTTGAAAATGGAGGAAAATGATTTCATAGGAAGACTCATCTGCGATGAAGCCACATTCCATGTCAGTGCCAAGGTGAACAGACACAATGTCCGTATCTTGGGAACCGAGCAACCACATGCACAGACAGAGCACCAGCGTGACTCTCCAAAAGTCAACGTTTTCTGTGCGGTGTCCTGCGAGAAAGTGCGCGGCCTATTTTTCTTCACTGAAGCAACTGTGACTGGCGACTCATTTCTGGACATGTTGGAAAACTGGTTCTTACCCCAACTGAACACCAGTTATGACGATTACATTCGACAACTGGACGGTGCTCCCCCCCATTTTCACAGGAATGTACGAGTGCTTCTCCATCGTGTTCTTCAACAGCGCTGGATTGGACGTGCTGCAACAGGAGACAACCACCTTCTCCCTTGGCCACCCCGTTCATCGGATCTAACACCATGCGCTTTCTTTCTTTGGGGGTTCGTTAAAGACAGCGTTTACGTACCACCATTGCCCATGTCCCTCAAGGAACTTGTGGTCGGATAACGCATGCACTGCAGACCATTACAGCGGACATGCTACACCGAGTCTGGTATGAATTTGATTACCGTGTGGATGTGTGTTGTGTGACCCAGGGTGCACACATTGAAGGACTGTGATTAACGCATGAGAAACTTGGACAGTTGCCGCTGCTGACGGTGTACGTTGTGCCTGTGTAAGGTGAGAAATAAATTTCTTGTTAACTTTTGAAACCGCACCATTCTTTTGTGTATACCCTGTATTAATGTAAATGAATTGTTTATCGGTAGGCCCTATTCATTTTATTGGTCTGGGGATCCATCAGCTTGCTTCAAGACTGAAGGGGCTGCATAACATAAGGTGTTGGGGAAATACTACTGGAAGATAATTGGGATGAGTTCTTTGATCGGTGTGGACCTAGTATTATTGCATGGCAATATCTAATGGCATTTTGCTGCATCATATATGCCTCATTTGTGCCATGTAATAAATACTTGAGACAGCCATATCTGTTGCATCAGTGGCAACGGCCTTACAAAATATATGCATCGGTTTGATAAGTTATTTTTCACGTCTCATGTATTTTATCTTTGTGAGTGTCCTACTGGAGGTGACTTTTGTTGCTTATTTCTTTACGTGTATATTTAATGATGCTTTATCTTGTGCATAGATTATACGATGTCAAAAGACAGGAAACTTATAAAAGTGAACAACGTAGGTTAGAATAGAAGTGTGCATGGCCTGTTTCAAGATGCATTTTTGGCATTACATGGAGGGTCTGCGGAATGTCGTGAAAATCTATCATGGTAGCTGGGGTCTGGGCTGGGATTCAAATTTTGGGCCTCCAAAGTACAATACAGAATTTATATTTCCACATTTTGATGTATTCTCATTTGGTAACATTGTAAGAGCAAGTTGTTATTGAGCAATTAATAGTTGCTTATCTTGTCAAGAAATTCTCCTCCTTATGTAGAATCAAAACATATATTGCCATGTTTAAAAAATTCTACCATTGAACACAGTCCTCACATCTTGACTATTTAAGATCCATTTTAATACTATCTTGCTATTTATGCCCAGATCTCCCAAGTGCTCTCTTCCCATCATGTGTTCTGATGGAAATTTTGTATACATTTGTCATATTTTCATGTGTGCTAAATGTCACATGCATTTCATCCTCTTTGATATGATCATTCTGATGCTATTTGGGGAAGCTCCTCATTGTGGATTTTTCTCCAACTTTCTGTTATCTGTCCTTCCTCGGTTCAGATATTCTGCAAGATTTCAGGGTCCCACGATGGTGTAGTTGAAAGTCTTTGTTTGCCTGGGATGTTACATGGTATGGGTTGGTAGTTGGTTACCGAGGTTTTGGGACTACATGTTCTTTCAGAAGGATTAGTGGACCCTTGAAGATGGATTGATGGATTGTCCTGAAATGTCGGTAGCCAGCTACAAACCTACACCGTGTAACATCCCAGAAGCACAAAGGCCTTCATATATTCTCTTGACCATCCTGTTCTCAAGCAACCTGTTGTGAGTAGTCACCATTATTTAACATTGACCTTTTAAAGCCTAGCAGTAACTTTATGTACCATCAGCTTTAACATTCACAAATTTTACGATGTGCTTGTGTCGCGTTTATGTGTTTTGTACGATCTCTGAACAAACAGCGATTATTTCCCTATACAAGATTAACTAATAGGTTTTTATAACTGAGATGGAGAATGTTTACTGCGCGGTAGGAACTGGGTCCTTATACGTAAAACAGATATGTTTCGTCTTTAAAGGGTTAAATATGTATTTTCTTTCTTTTTCAGTGACCTTGTTGGGTGGAGTAGTATTCCTATTATTCGCTATCACAGCATTGTTTTTCGATCCCAATGCTGAATGAAGAGTGCTTGTCACCTGTCTCTTACTGAAGCTGAGCAATATAGTTACAAGTTCGCTTAATGAATGCCTTGATCGTTCATCAATGAATATCGTGGATTTTATACACTTTTTGCAGGAAGTCCAGAGGGTTAGCTGCTTAATGGAGGTCTCAGGTATAGAGCTATGATATTTTAATTTTAGAATGAAGTGTTGGTACATTATATCTGTGATATGCATAATGACAGATATGAGGTAAGATGAGCAAACCATTTCATATACTTAGGGTAAACAGGATCCTTCACATACGTGTAACTGGTACTTATGCTGTGGTGTGGTGCGGCTGTACTGTGTGTCCCTAGGGGATGCGGGTGTCATTTTCATTCACAGTAGAATCCCAATTATGCAGGCTAATGAAAGGGAGAGGGAGAGGCAATGTGAATAATCTGAAACAAAGATAATCCAAAATATATTTGTTTGGTGTGGCTGATATTTATTTTGGGCAATCGTTTTTAATGGTTGCGTGTTGTAGCAAAGTGTGCAGATTTGTTTTGTCATGGCAGTACAAACCTTCTGTTCATTAGGCAAGTGTTGAAACTGGCCTGGGATGTGCTGTAACAATGTTTCTTAACACACTTGCATAAGATGCCATACACAGTACAGTCTGTGGCTTGTAGCGTGCAGTGTGTTCTGCTTCTGTAGTGGGTAAATTACAGAAATGTCATGGCAGGCATAGTGTGTGTTGCCATTGCAATGGATAATGTTCTGAGCCAGTTGAAAGTGGGTGGATATAAAGTCATCCACAGCCAGGTTTATGAAATTATGTTTAACCTTCAAACGACCAGGTTGGTATTTAAATTTTAGCACATGCTGTGTGAAAAACATATTATTTGAACAGGGAAAGATAGAATTATGAAGTAAGCAGTATTTTGTGGAAAATAAGACAGAGATTATGCCGCGTGTCTTAAAATTTCAGTAAAGTTCCTTGTTGTCTGAGCATTTAAAATGAATTTCTAGGTGTGTTCTATTATGTGCATTTGCATATGTGAACGTAAGTCATTTAAAGGTTAATGTGTATGAATGTCTGAAAACTGAGGCAGTATTGGGAGCTGTAGAGAAATTGATGACAGAAAGGGTGGCTGGTGTGTGTGGTCAGTCATTCAGTATTGTGGCCTGCATTGCACAGGAGGTAGCAAGAATGCAAGGCAGCAGGCCAGTGTTTCAGAGTGCTGGTCAGTGACCAATGGAAGAAGAAGAAGAAGGGCACAGAGAACTGTGATAAATACATTATTTGTTGAGGAGTGAACAAATACCACCTGTCACAAAAGAAAAAGGCAACACTGAAGGGATTAGCACATATCTTAAAACAGTCAAATACTAGTTTGACTTGGTCTGTACATCAGATTCTGCTGCAGTTAGGTTTTTGGTGGTGGTGATTGGTAGTGAGTTAACCTTTTAAAGACTAGCGGTAACTTTACGTACGACCAGGTTTAACATTAAAAAATTCTACGTGGTGCCCACATTACGTTCATGTGTTTTGTACGGCTTTCAGAACAAACAGCAACTTTTGCCAAGTGGAGAGTGTTTACAGCGCGGTACAGACTGAGTCCTTATATAAAACAGATACGCTTCGTCTTTAAAGGGTTAATAATCAGAAAGCTTAGAAGGTCCTAGCTGGGTATTTGAATATACAAAGTGTGAGGCTGTGGTGTTGCAAATTGTGAAGTAAGCCAGTTGGCCTGTGCTGTCATTATTGGGATGTATCTCCTCACCCCTCCACTGATACTGAGTGACAGAGGTATCAGAGAAAGAAAAAGAATGTGTCATTCAGCCATATCAACAGTATTATACACAGCTACTTTACCTCTGTTCAAATTCGGTGCCCACATCTTGACCGTATAAGCAGTCACTGCAGCACCTGCAGAGGGAGGGCAAATGTGTAGTTCACACACGCCAGCATTTATGTAAAGGGAAGTCATTAGTGGATAATATGAACACAGATACTTGGGATTCTTCTGTGTTTTCATGCCATACTTTACCAGATATGTAATATTATGTACATATGTTTTGCAGTTAAGGCTACAGGAACTTAAAGTAGGAATGGGTGTGCACTTTGGAGGTTACATGTCATCTCATTTTACACAAAATTAGAGTGTGCCAAATTATTCGTTAATATTTTCACTATTTTTTTTTGTAAATTTGTAGTCTGGGTTCTAGTTGCTTTTTCTCAAGCCACAGTTTTCTAGCCTGAAAGTTCTTTAAAGTGAGATGAAGTGACACATGTGATTTATCCTAAAAAAGTCTCTTGCTCTGAAGATACCTATCCCTAACTGTCTGATAAGTTCTTTTTTGTGGTTAAGTACTATATTTACAGGTGTAGAAGGTTCACTGGTGAAGAATAAAACTGTTGTCTTGTGCACCAGGAAATAGAGTAACTGTATCCACAGCGGGAAATTATACTTAGAAGCAAGTGGTCACTGTGCTACTAAAGAAATTCCCTGCCTCATATGGAACCTGAAGTGTCATTACTGTGATTAGTATGAGCATTTGTAGAGTGAAAGAATTTCGGAATGGAGAGTTGAAGATGGCCTGCCTGTGTTTATGTCTTTGTGTAGAGGTATATTTTATGTCATTAATATTGGAATCAGTCATGGAAATTACAGCTGAAGGGTACCTTTACATATTAGAAAATGAGCATCAATTAGCCATGTCAACACTGGAAGGAAATTTTTAAGCTGTCCTTTTATATGGCTGTGAAATATGGAAGAGAAGTCAAATGGATGATTTTAAATGACATACATCTATAAACTGCTGTTGCTTAAGAATTACAGTTGTAATACAGCAGAATTGAACTGCATGAGCTTTGGAGTAGAAGAATGCAGGCAGAGATTATGCTGCAAATGGAAAGAAGAAAATGGGAATTTGTTAGCGATGCTAAGGAAGGCAAAAGGATCAGTAGGAAGTGAAGCACTGGACTGGAGTTTTTGAGCACAAATAGAGGAAGATGAAGAAGCAGTCGGAAATTTCTGAAATAGGGCGCAATGGAAACAGAGTTTAAAAGTTGGCCAAGAATAGGGTCTGATGCATGTGGATGCTTCTAAGAGCAATAAGAACACTTGGTGATAGCATGTTGTTGGGCTTCCTGTGTAAGTATGCCCTCTGGATGCCCGTGCAGTTTATGTTTTCATGGGACAAGTCAGACAAGTTCTGCATGCTGTCAGGGTTGTCTGAAGTCTTCAGTGTGTCTGTCAAAACTGTTGGGAGGAAGCATCGATTGCTGAAGATGCTCAAATTTGAATGGTGGATACCACTGCAAGTACAGGCAGTTTCTGGCTTGTGTAGTCTACAACTTACATAAACTTGGACTTACATAAATAATTTTTATAGAACATTAATGTTATTAATTAATATTGTATGTAATATTAATATTATTGATTAGCAATTATTATGCACAATATGTAATTATTATATAAGTATGTAATATGCAATTATATATAATATATAATGATCATATATAAAAAGTATATATCAATATCATATATAATTGTAGTGCCTCTCACTGGGGGGGGGGCTTGCTGGACGTCATACCTAATCTGACGCTTTCTCTCAGGAGAGGGTGTACTGGTAGAGTGGCGAAGCAGGCACTCACAGGATCCGACCCTGATATTTCTAAAAGCTACCACCAGACAGTTTTTTAGTTCAACAGGCAGGTCACTGACAACTGCTGTACGTTCTACTTGTGGGCTCGGGAATGCTGACTGGAACTTGGGGTTAGGTTAGGTTAGGTTAGGTGTCGTCGTGCTACGATCTCAGATGAGCTTACCAGGAAAACACAGTCAGTTTGCAACTAACTAATTTCTTTGTGATACTAACTACATACATATACAGGGGTGATGTTCGTAAATTTATAAAGCACCAATACAAAATCAATTCGTATACAAAAGGGTTAATAACGGTAGGGTAACTGCCTTACTTGGGTAGGGGCTGTAGGACCCAACGCCACGTGAAGTTTGGAATTTGGAAACAGGTTACAAGCCGAGAATATGCCGAATGTGCTCAGTCTCAACGCGAGTAAATTTCTAATTAAATGTGCACCAGTAACTTATAAATTCAGCTCAACTTACCTTGAAGCAGAATTATAAGTAGAACCTTCATGTCCTATGGTTTCCTTGATCGAGCCGCTGTGTGCAATATACTGGCGTAATTTCGTGATTCTGAGTCGGAGCCTGAGTCTGAGTCTGCGTCTGCGTCTGAGGACGATTACCCTGTGGCGTTTCGTTATATAGCCTCTACTAGAATGCCAGGAATGTCCTAGTCCAGCACACCTCGGGGTGCGATGAACTAGGAGCTATGAGGGCCTCTCACGTTCTTCCTGCTGCGTCAACGCTACACGTTAATGCTGGTGTCTATCCATATTACAGACTAAATATACCAAAAGAAATTCATTTCCACATTCATTACATAATATATAATTTTATGTTATATAATATATAATTATTATGTATATTTGTTAATTATTAGTACTGTAATTATTAAGTGTATCTTACTTTGGGTGTCTCATGTAAAAAATTGACAGAAATAACATCGTAAACGTGTACACCAACGTTGTAACAATGTGTACATAATCAATGAGGTGTGATAAATAAGTGGGGTGGGCTCAATTCTGACTTACGTAAATTTCAGGTTATTTAAAAGTTTCAGGAACGGAACCCATGTGTAAGTCAGAAACTGTCTGTATGCATTTCTGTGTAACGTCTAAGCTGCACGCTTTTTTGTGCGTGCTGTGGTCACCAAAGTTTCTGCTCTTTGAGGTGAAGGCTGGGATTTTGTCTCATCCACAGTTTCAGAATAGACAGTTTTGAGTGGTGTAGCCAACCATGGTCAGGACAGGGCTTCAAAAATGGGAGTTTAAACGGGGGATTTTGGCAGTTAAGCCAGTTATGCAAATTAAAAGTTCAGCTAGGGCATTTGATTACTGCATGCTTGTATTTGTTAATTGAAGTCAATTACAATTGTTTTTAAGTGGCGTGAGGCATTTGGTAATCATTATCTTTGACAGACATAGTCGTGTTGAGTGGGGTGTTTGTCTGAAAGCAGAAGAATGGGATTCGTAGGTGTAGGATGAACACGTTTCACAAAATGCTGCAGCCAGTGCAGGATCATTTCTCTACTCTTCCGTCTGTTTGGTTGAGCAGCAGATATGGCATCCCTTGGAGCGCTTTATTGTAAGCCGATTTTATTTTTGCCTCCTGCAAATGGAGAGCGGCTGAATAAATTGTCCAGCTGGAAGCCCTCTAGGGACAACTTCTGCTCCACTCCATTTCCTTTGATGTTACTTCCCTGTTTGCCTTAGATAACCTTAAGAGTTATGTGCATGTGTTATGTAATAGCTAAATATGACTGTAAGTACATAATGGTTGATATTATGTGCCATGTTGCAGGTCTTTTTCATGAGTTTACTGTTCTTTGTGTGGTCAAGAAATTCTCTGCATTTGTGGAATCCACAATTTGTTATAGACCCGTCCCTGAACCCTATCCTGAGGAGTCTACACATTCATGTTGCGTTATAAGATCCATCTTCCATCTATGCTTAGTTCTTCCAAGTGGTTTGTTCCCTTTAAGGTTTTTTTTCACCTAACTTGTACGAATTCCTTTCCCTATGCATACTACATGTTGTACCCATCTAATTCTCCTCGATCTCTTCACCCTTCCGATGATGAGACGCGTACAAATCATGAAGTTCTTCAGTATGTAATTTTTGCTATCCTGTTTCTTCCACATATTCTCCTCAGCACCTGTTCTCAAACGTCTTCAATCTATTTGCTGTCTTCAGAGTGAGAGACCAAGTTTCATACCCATACAAACTCTTCCCATGTTGTATTATGTCAGTTTGTCACTTACATTGCTGTTATCTGGTTTCTGCGAGCGATCCTTGACGGCAGGAACTGGCTTTTTACTTTGTCAAGTACAGCGCCTAAAAAATGCAAGAGAATTTTGAATTTTTGGCTGGAAAAGTGAATTTCTGTAAATTGTTGCAAAATTGGAAGAGTTGAACAGTGATTGCACACAAAATTAGTCACTGAATTAAATAAAAGTTTTCGGTATTGGCAAGAATGTGTTTCATGCGACATGAATTTCATTTATAAGATGAGTAACCTTTGAAGAATTTTATCAGATTTGGTTTGTGTGTGGAATGTAATTGGACTGTTTGTGTGTAAGCAATGTTTGTTTTATTTTTTGATTTTATTTTCTAATGGTTTGTGAGTTTCATTCCTGTATCATGTGTGCTTAACTGCTTGTCTACTCTGACCTTATTTCTGGTATGGGACACCTGTATGCATTGAATTTTAGGTCCAGTTACAAAACTGTTATTTCAGAAATGTAATTATTTATTTATTTATTATCCAAAAATGAATTGCTCATGCATAATAAATTGTTAGTATATTGCTTCCTATTTTCCTTCCTCTTAAGGTAGCTTCGTTTTTGACATGTATTCCTATCCATGATGATGAAGCCACAGTTGTTGAAATATGTCGTACACCAAAATAAAACCTGTTGAGAAGTATCAGCGGAAAATTGTGGTTGTCAACGTCACTAATGGGTTTGGATTATAAGATCCAGTGGGAAACTTGCATGTTATGTGTGTGTGCGTCCCACTGACCCTCACACATATTTGAAGTTCTCCGTATAGCAGTCCATGAAGGCTGAGATGGGAAGTGACGTAGAGGTATAGCTCCACTCATTCTTAACCTTCGCGCTAGATGGGGATGGGTAGTGAACGCAACGCCCAGGCTGCTTTACCCGCGGGAAAGAGCCCCGGTACCCATTGTGCAGGAGCCTTGGTGGACCCCAGGGCCTTCTGGACTGGTGCGTAAAATCTCGCCCCGCCGACACTTGATCCCCGAACCGTCCAGCCTGTAGCGAGTCGCTACTAACTACGCCATTCCGGCATAACTTTACGAAAGCTTTCGAGTAATTTCAATTCCAATTTAATCGTACAGTTTTAATGGATAATTTGCTTGAAAACCTAACGTGCTTTTTTTTTCTGTCTGAATGCCGAATGTAATCGCTGAACATTTATCGGAGTGAAAATATTTGAAACAGAAGTTTCAGAGATAAGTGAATTACGTCTTATGCCCCAAACACGTTTTTTTTTCAGACGTCTTTGTCCTCCTAGTAATGGAGTACCAGTGGAATGAAATTGACAGGGAGAAACCGAAGTACTCGGGGAAAAACCTGTCCCAGTGCCACTTTGTCCACCACAAATCCCACATGGACTGACCCGGGAGTGAACCCGGGCCTCCGCGGTGGGAGGCCGGCGACTAACCGCCTGAGCCATGGCACGGCCTTCCAGACGTTTTGGAGTTATGAAGGTTATAAAGGAGCGGCTACACCGCCTTCGTTTTCTGTATTCCGCAGTCAACAATGGTCTGCCAAACAAACCCATCTCTTCACATGAGAGCAAGAGAGAGGCGCGACCTAGTTTAGTCTGTTGAGATCCGATTGTTGCCTTATTGGTGATACTAACTAAACCAAGCTTCTTCCAGTCTTATTTTGCAACTCTCTATGTATATAAATGTAGGATGTGTGTAATTAAAGTGTAACAGAACGTGCTGCTAAAGCCGTTACTTCAAACTTTATCCCTTTAGAGACAATTAAACAGAAGAGAGTGAAGCCATGCATACATTTACATCTTGTTCAGTCGTGGAAATGAGTCCAGAGTCCCTTGATAATGCGGGCTTCGAATGATACTACTCTATCAGCCCCTGATGAGAGATCGGTATGCAGCATTGGTGGAATAATAATTGTCAGAGAAGAGGAGCAGAAAAATTTATCGCAGTGCCATTTTATCCACTACAGATTATGCATCGACTACAATGGGAAGGAACCGGAACCTTTGCGACGACAAGACGACGGTTAACGGCCGGAGCAGTGATGTGGCGTTTCCTGTTGTTTAGCGAGACGTTTTAGTAGTGGGATCACGGTGGGTTCATGTGAGGAAAGCCCAACACAGTAGGTTCGATGTGTAATGTGAATACCACGCTTTTACGGCGTTTTCCGATCGAATAGCGAAGCCGGATATCTGAATACGTTTCTCATTTGTTTTAACCCTTCAGTGCCTTGGTGCACCATACGGATGCGAATGCTTTTAAGGGTACCATAAATTAAAAAACCTGTCCCTCTGGGGCAGTAGTTGGAATGTAAATCCCAGCGTCATTGAAGGGTTAATACAGAGAGAAAATGTAGCGCTGTGGTAGATGTTCTGTAGTAATCCGATGAAATAGCTGACAGTGTGAGGTCTGAGTTTATGATGTCGATTGGTAAAATGTTTGCGGACGTTTCGAGGGTTCGTAAGACAACATGCTGGTACCTTGAGCGGTCAGAAATTCCAGTACGAGTTCGTGTCTATAGGACAAATGTAGGAAGCTAAGAGAGAGATCCATAGAAATTGATGGCGCTATTACTGGAGATCTTATAGGCTACAGAAAAGAAAACTTCATATACATAAAGTCTCAGATTTTTTCACGCTAATAAAAACGTGTTTTTTTCTTCTGGAAATTTTTATTACTGTATTTCCTGCCTCAAGAAGCTGCAAATGATAAGGCGAACACTGTCAGCAGCCATGTATTTGTGTAGATTTAATAACTTAGTTATGTAACAATGGCGCACGCGGTGGCGCAGTTGGTTGAGGCACTGCGCTACAAACCGGCAGGTCGCAGGTTAGATTCCCGACGGTGTCATTGGAATTTTTCTTTCACATAATCCTTCCGGCCGCACTATGGTCCTGGGGTCGACTCAGCCTCTAACAGAAATGAGTACCAGGGATATTTCCTGGGGGTAAAGGCGGCCGGTGCGTAGGGCTGACAACCTTACCACCTTCATGTGCCGATTGTCTAGAAATCTGGGAACCTCAACCTCCTGGAACCCTCAGGGCCTGTCCAGGCCTGTAATGGGATTGGTTTTTTACTTATGTAACAATTCTTCATCCGGTGTTACGATGGATGGTGAAGTTTAGGGACTTCTTCAGGAAAAAAATACGTCCTATGAAGCGGGAAATAGGGTATATTTTTTGATAACCTGATTTTTATATTTTATAAATACAGCATTGATTTTATTGGTTTGTTTCTTTCACGATGATTTCTCATCTGTCTAGGTTATATGGTTTCCAGTCGGTTAAGGTGTAATCCTACAGTTGCTTGAAGAGACTGAGGGAAACAACCTGGAAATAACCGCTCTTCGGACCCAGAGTCGAACTCGAGACTTCCCGAAGTACTAAGCAGGGGTGTCAATTATTCAAACGCGACGTGCATGACGCTGATTTAAACTTCAAGAGGTTCACGTTATAAAGTCGGATGAGATGGGAAGATGGTGGTGAACGGTGAGTGCACATGCTCAGCAAGGCTGTGCGGCAGATATGACTTCTGCTGTGTTTGTTGTTGTTCTGAAACGTGTAGGTTGTCTCCGGTGATGAAATTGTGAGTTGGCGCTTGAAAGTACAGGATTGTTCATGTGGTGGGATGGTTAGTGAAGGTTAAATGGGGCAGGATGTCGTTAAGGATTTTAGATCCTGGCATTTGATTTTACTATCCTGGCATTTGATCGGTGGGAGTGAGGAAAAACACGACAGACAATGTACATAGGGCCTATAAACGTAACTTTGAGGCGCGTTCGCGTAACCATTTTTAGTGTTGCCTTGGAAAAGTAATACGTGTTACATATTATCAGTGTGCGTCTGTAGTTTTCCTCAGCGTGTAAAGCGCATACGTCGTATTGTGTTGTCATCTGTGGCTTGTCTGGCTGTACGACATTTCTTCACATTATCTCATAAACGGCACGATTTTCGGGGAAAAAAGTTATTGAACATAAAATTTGTATTTTGATTTTTTCTACAACTTTTGTCCTAAAAATTCTCAGTGTAACAAGAACTGAGCGAGGTGTTGTCATAAAGGTACATAGGTCTTCATTTAAAGTGCCCATTATGCGTGCCAGATTTTAATGAACCTTTAAATTTCTCAACAGATTTTCGAAAAATACTCAAATATCAAATTTCATGAAAATCTGTCCAGTGGGAGCCGAGTTTTTCCATGCGGACGGACGGACGGACGGACGGACATGACAAAGCTAATAGTCGCTTTTAACAATTTTACGAACGCGCCTAATCAGACACAATAATAATTTCCGGCGTAGTAAGCTGTATATTGCAACTTCTCACTAACAGTTACCACACAGGACGGATAGGAGTGATGTAGCCGTGAACTGGAGTCATTCGGGGGGGGGGGGGGCCGTTTGGGAAAACACATTTACGATACAGCAGCATTTAGAGACACTTTTTAACATTTTAAAGCCTAGCGGTAACTTTACGTACCACCCGGTTTAACATTAAAAAATTCTACGTGGTGCCCAGATTGCGTTTATGTGTTTTGTACGGATCTCAGAACAAACAGCAACTTTTGCCTTATAAAACAATGAGAGATTGGTTTTTATAACCGAAGTGGAGAGTGTTTACAGCGTGGTACGCACTGAGTCCTTATATAAAACAGATACGCTTCGTCTTTAAAGGGTTAAAAAGTAATGAATTTCTGGTCGAAATCCCACACCGCAGAAAAATAACGATCGAAATTCCCTCATTTTGTATGATGATGTGGAATGAAATACAAAAACACTAATAACCAACAAATGCACAAAGAGAGTTTTATCATCAATCGTAACACACTCCTACATGTTTCGCCCTTGCTGGGTGCGGGCCCGGACCGCGGAGAGTTCACGCCTTCAAAAACAACGCAGTACACAGTCAACAGCACATTCTCACTCAACTGTAAAGTGCAACCCTAGTGTAACGATAACAAAAAATTCTCCCTGAAGATGACCCAGCAGGGTCGAAACATGTAGGAGTGTGTTACGATTGATGATAAAACTCTCTTTGTGCATTTGTTAGTGATTAGTGTTTTTGTATGATATAGTGCACGGACATGGAACACATTAAATTTGTGGAATGAAATGTTCTGTTGAAATGGTGCTTCGCTTCCATCTATTAGCATTTTTAATCGGCACATAGAGTTGGTGCTTCAAATCAAGACCAAAGCTGTAGCATTCCAAGAAAACACCACAGTGAGAGTCAACACAGTAACAAGTGGTTCCGGACAGACCTTATAAAATCTACTTTCCGATTACATGAATTTATAACGCCGATCCCAGTGGCCGCGCGGTCTAAGGCATAGGTCTGCGGCCAAGCGCTTGCTGGGATCGTGGGTTCGAATCCCATCGGGGGCATGTACAGTGTTTGTGTTGTCAGGTAGAGGTCTCTGCGACGGGCCGATCCCTGCTCCAGAGGAGTCCTACCGACTGTGGTGTGTGTCTGGGTGTGATCAAATGAAATCACAAAAAACCTCGACACGTACTGTGTACAAGTAGGTAGAAGAGGGAAGGACTAAGAATAAGAAGAATAAGAAGATCAATTTATGATGGAACAGATACATATACACTATTATTAAGATTTTATTTTATTTTGCTTTTATGGGGAACCTAGGAAGTACGTACTCGTATTTGCGTGTTCTGTATATGCGTTGAGTATGAAGTGTGCAGTACAAAATTGTGACTGGCATTTGAAAGGTGGAGGTAGCGGTTTCTTCCGAAACGTTGGTAGCAACATATATCACACGAAGTAGTGGTCTGAAATGTGTCGTGATTTCTTCCCAACACGTATTTTGTAACAAGTATTCTAGCACTGTCGTCCATAGTTATACCGTATTTTAAATGGGATCTGGGCCGGACTAAGGGGCGAGCCAGCCGGACGCCAACATAGAAGGGGCGCTAAACCTTCGCTGAAATATTCGGAAATTTGGTGCGGTAAACTCAGGTTTTCCACACTCGAAGGAATTTCTTCGAAAATTATCCACAGTTTGGGTACGTGCCTTCAAACATTTTCGCCAACCCTGTCCTAGGCCGAAAAATTTTAAAGAATATAGGTTTGAAGGGGTGCCAAATTTTTAGCCTGCACGGGGCGCCCATGTTTCGGGTCAGCCCTGAATGCAGCATGCATATGAGGTACGAGCGGTACCAGAGGATTGCGCCACACACGACATTTTGATTTTTAGTGACACCCTTTGGACTGCTGACGCTGCAGACCGTTAATTGATTAATTAATAATTAATTGACACAAAGTCTACTGAAGCACGCGTTTTATTCGTCGGTATAGTGACTAGCTACAGACTGGATGGTAACGGGGTTTTGAACCCCTGTGGGGACAAGCGATTTGTTTTCTCCTCCGCACCCTTCCAGACCGGCTCTGGGACCTGCCTAGCTTCTTCTACAATGCGTACCGGAGCTTTTTTTCCTAGGGCAAAGCGGCCGGAGCATTGACCACCCATCCACATCTAGCGCAGAGTCTGAGATGGAATGGAGCTGTACCTCTGCTCCCTCTCTGTGCCTTAACCTTTTAAAGCCTAGCCGTAACTTTACATACCACCAGGTTTAACATTAAAAAATTTTACGTGGTGCCCACATTGCGTTTATGTGTTTTGTACGGATCTCAGAACAAACAGCAACTTTTGCCTTATAAAACATTAAGAGATTGGTTTTTATAACCGAAGTGGAGAGTGTTTACAGCGCGGTACGCACTGAGTCCTTATATAAAACAGATACGCTTCGTCTTTAAAGGGTTGATATTATGTATGGGACAAATTTACCTTTTTTAACCTACATGTAATTCAACATAGCTTTGTCCACGCAAACTTTAAAACAAACGAGACAGATGGTAAGAAAATAAGGAAAAATTAAGGAAAAGTAAAAAAAAAATCCTAGGTGGATAGTTAAGCGATTTATTTTGAAGCTGCTCAATTTCGCGATACAAGTCAGACACTTTACTACCGCGCTAACCTGGTCGGCAGAATGTGTTTTTTTTTCAAAATAAAGGCAAAGAAATCCCTATACAGGCCTGGACAGGCCGTTAGGTTTCCAGGAGGCTGAGGCTCCCAGATTTCTAGACAA
The DNA here is from genome assembly GCA_013340265.1 of Coptotermes formosanus. NCBI lineage: Eukaryota > Metazoa > Arthropoda > Insecta > Blattodea > Rhinotermitidae > Coptotermes > Coptotermes formosanus. The sequence continues at coordinate 459,625 of BLKM01005036.1, read as the reverse complement.
TCGGCACATGAAAGTGGTAACGTTGTCAGCCCTACGCACCGGCCACGTTTACCCCCAAGAAAATATCCCTGGTGCTCATTTCTGTTAGAGACTGAATCGACCCCAGGGTCATAGTGCGGCCGGAAGGATTATGTCAATGAAAAATTCCACTGACACCATCGGGAATCAAACCCGCGACCTTCCGGTTTGTAGCGCAGTGCCTCAACCAACTGCGCCACGGCTGCCCCATTGTTTTAAAATACGTAGCATTAATTTCGTATAATAGAAGTACGTGAGTCAGAAAGTGTGTGGAATGCATTGTGAAACATTACAGTATTAGGGGAGGCCGGGTTTAGTTGGCACACGTTTCAGTTCTTAATTTTTTACAATTTTCATACAAATGATACAAAAAAGAAAATGGTACTGGTGGCACGTATCTTTCTTAGACTATGCAAGGAAATATAATGAAGTTATTTCAATAACTAATCCAAGAAAAATGAACTTTTTCTAACCTCTGCACGTCTGCCAACTTGCCCCATATATGGGGTAGGCTGGCACATAGTAGAGCCTGATTTATTATTATTGTCTAAATATTCTGGGACAGAATAAGTGACGCTAAAATATTTAACTGCTAACAACATACTGGAAATGATTTACAATCCGTACAAGGCTAAGGACAAACATTACAAATTACATAGGAAAATGAAACGCAGTACAGAAATATACGTCCACAAAACGTCAGAAATGTTCATCTGTTAGGACAAATATACCCCAGGAAACACCGGCTGTGCATTTTTCATGGGCCCACATTTGGCACTGGGTGCATTGAACCCAAACTTCGCCGCTGCACTATTTGAGTATCTGTCCATGCAAACCAAACAAAAGTTTCCCCACCATTTTTGTCTGAGCAGTCTGTCTGAATTTTCCTCGTTAGTTTGTTGTTCTTAAAATCTCTTTCAGTGTTAACAAAAGGCGCCTCTTGCTTCCTTTGTCACGTGTTTTTCATTTTGTCAAGTGTCTCGATTTCTGCATAGTTCGCAAGGCTGCTGTCACTGGCATATCAGCCAGGATTGCTGTACCTCTTTTCTTTCTTGTAGCGTTTGCTCTTGCTTTTCTGTCTGAAGCTTTAGGAAAAGGACGGACAAGTTAATATCCCTCCAACCTTCCAGGATCTTTATATTTCATTCCGCTGCGTAGTCAAATGAAAACTTTCTCACCTCCCTTGCAGACAAGCCATAGTAGATGTCTGATGCCCTTTACAATTAATTCTCTGAGTTTTCTTAATCAACATCGCTGAACATACGCGCAGAAATTTCACTCATCCTGTTTTTAAAAACTAATGAGAAATGTGGTGAAAAATATAAGAACATTTTACGTTATGTGACGACCCATTTACCAAAAACAAAACTACGGAACACTTTTGGTTTGTTTCCATGTTCTCTTTTACCATACACTTGAACTCAACTGGCGAGTTTTCTTGTACTCAATACTGAAGGTCGGATTCTGTGAAATTCCCCGTATATCATCCTCAAAAGCTCTGCTGCGATATTTCGTTGGAGAGAAACGGGATTCCAAAATCTCTTGCTACATTTCTAATCGACCTATTTTCTATTCTGGCTGACTTAATGGTTCGAAGAACTATATCTGGGGCAATGTTTGCCATTTCAGATTTCCTTTTGCACGATCTTGGCATAATTATATTTCCTAAAACAAAATTGAAATGACGAAAGTAATAAGAAGCGTACATAATGCTGCACTCTTGACCGCGGGGTGAGTTGGCACAGTGAGCCAACTTGCCCCTAGCAAGTGTGCCAACGAGACCCAACAGGAACTTTCAGTTTTGAGGTCAGTTTCCTCTGAGATTAAATGCACAAGAAACACTGTAACTTCTCAGTCATATTGCCATATATATACCGTGTAACTACATACCTTTGGCACAGATAAAGCCGTATCAGCCTTCTCAATAATACGTATTTACTAAACTGTCGTCAAATTACCCGGTGCTCTGCAAAACACACACAACGAAATTTTGCTGCCGGTACAGGTGTCAGCACATTGCCAAGTAACTTCCGCCCAATGAAAGATGTAGCGCTTCTTACTGCCTCACAGGTGTTGCGCTCTTACAAAGCCGAGGCGAGATACTAATGTTGTGCCAACTTATCCGTGTAGGCAACTAAACCCGGTCTCCCCTATTTGCGTCTGTACAGTAGCATATTTTTTTTTACAATGTGACAGTTATTTTCAACGCACTTATTCCACCTGGCCACAAGTTCCTGTATGCGCAATGATCAGTATAGCCAACACAACAACAATTTAAAAAAGTCATTCCGGATACATCGTGAGTGACCCGCGTATGTCACCACTTAAGTTAACTGAAGTTAGGGTAACTCACTTAAGTGACTGGTGACCGGACGGACGGAATTAATTCTTTTCCTGACACGGCCCGTGATTTCTGTCTCTGATTTCATGTCCAGACCTGCTCTGCAGTTCGCGCAGCTTCCTGTGAAGAGTATCCAAGCCTCTTGCCCTTTCCGCGCGGGGGGGGGGGGGGGTGGGGGGTGGGAACGAAGGGTTCCTGAAAATAATTACTAAATTTATATTCAATTCCAAGCCCTTGAAGTGAGCGCGCGCACGCACGCACACACACGCGCGCGCGCACACAACACACACACACAGAGTCGCACCCGTTTACAACGACATCGGTCTATGCGATACCTTGTCCATAACGTCAGATGTCCTGTCATACCAATTAATTCCTCACTGTTAGCCGTAACATTATAAGCCCTAATTATCGGTTATAACTACACTCATTTATAACGACACATAACTTTCATTATCTTTTATGACGTTATAACCGATTTCGACTATGTATATATATGCATACACACCTCTGATTCCTCCATACGCCTCCGTGACGAGTGCCTTAAAGCCGGGTAACTCCACCTGTTGTCCATCGTCCTTAGCAACGATGGTCATTCCGTTCAGTCTAAAATATTACTTTCATGTTCCATGCCGCATTATGAAGTGTCTTTACGGCGTTCCTGTTTTGGACTCCTGTCACGAAAAGATCGATCTCGTCCTGCAGATTGACCGATATCCGTTCCGTCTCTTGACGTGGTGCGTAGGCAGATTGTGAGTGTCAATTGGATTTTAGGCTAGAGCGCGTGACGCTCGTTTTAATAGACTCTAAGTGCTCTACCTAGGTCTTGTGACAGAAATAGAACCGCTGTGTCTTCTCTTCCAGAGTTGGAAACAGAAGAAAGTATTCTCTTCTTTTCCTTTCCTCTTCTTTCTATTCTTCAGTTTCTTCTCCTTTTCCGTTCCTATTAGCTTTCTTCCCTTATTTATTTTTTCTTTCTTTCCTCTTTTCGTTTTTGCCTTCCTCGGTTTCTTCTCCTTTCCTTTATAGTTTTCTTTATTCGTTTACTGTTTCGTTTTCCTTCATTTATAGTTTTCTTTATTCGTTTCTTGTGCGCCTGTTTATCATGCACCCACAGTTATTGCCCATTTGTAGTATCTTAGAAACAAAATATTGTGCTTACAGCCAAGTGTGCATAATAAACCCCTCCGTTTCGTTACGTGTGTAAACCCCATAACAAATAGTTTAATTTGCCGAAGTTGTAACGTTTTGTGGATTTTTTTTTAAAGCAAGAGGCCATTAACCGTTTAAATACGAAGATTGACGTGAATTACATTTAAAGATTCAGTTAGTACCACGCAGTAAACACTTTCCATCTTGGTTATGGCAAGAGAGGCAATGTGCGTATCACGTAACGTTAGGGTGTGTTCGAGTAACCGTTGTTATTGCGGAAAAGGAATAAGTATTACGTATTTTGAGTGTGTGTTTATAGCCTTGGTTATCCAGCAGGCAAAACGCATACTCCGTATCGTACTGTCATCTGTGGCCTGTCTGCTCTACTGTATTTTTCCACGTTATGTCATAAACGGCACGACTTTCGGGAAAAAGTTTTTGAACATAAAATGTGTGTTTTGATTTTCTCTAAAACTTTTGTTTGATATATTTCTCATTCTAAGAATAATTGAACGAGATTTTATCATAAATGTGAATAGGTATTCACGTAAAGTACCCGTTATTATTGTCAGATTTCTACCAAACTTAAATTTTCTCGACAGATTTTAGAAAAACCCTCATATATCAAATTTCAAGCAAATCAGTTAGGAGCCGAGCTGTTCCATGCGTGCGGACACAGAGACATACATACATACATACATACATACATACATACATACATACATACATACATACATACATATGTACGTACGTACGTACATATATACAGACAAACAGACGGACGGACGGACGGACGGACGGACAGACAGACAGACAGACATAACGAAACTAATAGGTAGCTTTTCGCAATTTTTCGAAGGCGCCTAAAAGCAGTCAGTTAATGCTGTATAGGGAAATAATCGCTGTTTGTTCTGAGATCCATACAAAACACATAAATACACTGTGTGGGCAGAACGTAGAATTTTTAGGTGCGTTCGCAAAATTGTGAAACGCAACTATTAGCTTCTTTATGTTTGTCTCTCTGTCCGTCGGTCCGTCCGTCCGTCGGCAATTTGCATGCCGGACACCGAAGGCAAGAATACAGACACACACTCATGATATTTAATACTTAGTGCTTTCTCACGGCGACAGTGGTTACTCGATTGTGCCTCACTGTTACATTACAGTATATTATCTGTCTCGTTGACTGTTGAACATGAAGTAACCACTGGACTTTAAAGGGCTAAACAATTATTTTGTGACAAGGTTACAAGAGAGGTCTTTTTAAAAGTTACGTCGTAGTGTGTGGGTGTAGTTCGCGTCATTGAGTGGTGTTTATATTTTAGATAGTGTCACGTGGTGTGGTTACGACTGTGAACTATCAGGAACGTGGCGTACGTGAGAACAATTCTGGATACTCATAAGAACTCAACTGTAGGCTGTGCCAGGAATGACCGAGCAGTAGCCATTCTGAAACGTTTAACCTTTTAAAGCCTAGCGGTAACTTTACGTACCACCAGGTTTAACATGAAAAAATTCTACGTGGTGCCCACATTGCGTTTATGTGTTTTGTACTTATGTGGGAACAATCTGCAACTTTTATCTTACACGTCATCAAATGATTGGTTTTTTAAACAGAGGTGGAGTGTTTACTGCGCGGTACGCACTGAGTCTTTATATTAGACAGAATGCGTTTCGTCTTTAAAGGGTTAATATACGCGAGCTAATAACTGGCTTCACATTGCAGACTCCTGGGTTCTGACATCGTCTCTTTTTATTACTGCAGTGTGTTAGTCTTGTAGACTGCATTAACCAGGTTTCTGCCGGTTGCAAGCCAACTGAAACGATGTCATACGAAGCCATGTGAAGACTTGGGGACTATTTGAAGTAAAGTGAAGTAGGCGTCAAACTGTACTGATAAGGGATCAAATGTAATTTCGTCGGACGTATGCTGTGGGGTTACAACAGGCAGGCAGGCAGGCATGCTGACTGACTGACTGAACAACCAACCAACTAACCAGCCAACCAGCTAACTACATGGAACAGTGTAGCTCTTGAGAAGCTAACAGTTTCTCAGATAGTCGATAAATTCCCTGCATTTTATGGAAACGGAAGGTTCATTACCGCATTCACACGTGCCCCCACTTACCCCTATCCTGGGCCGGATTAATGAATTCTGAAAAGACATTTTAAATTATCTGTCTGTATTCGAAGCCCTGTATTACATTACGTAGCATGTTGATTTTTACTGTGAGGGGTTGTTAGCCCCTCGTCTAACCTGAAGCTGGAGTACCATCCATTGTCGGTGGTCTGTGACTGCGTTGTCAGTGTATTTGCAGCAGCTACGCACCATATCCGTAGGCTCTCTTACAACACGGTATTTAATTTAATTCCGTTGCTGCTGGTTTGAGTAACAGTACGATACGGACATACAGACAACAAGCAGCACGCGTTGTGCGTTTAATTCACATTGCGCAGTGAGTGACTGTAATGACTATAATCTATGGTGCTAATGTCAATGTTTACGCTTCGGTAGCCGGAATTGCTGTTTTTAACTCTGTACAATTTAAAGCGAAATGAAACCGGAAAACGGAAAGAAACTGGTGAGTTATTTTTACATGGCCAGTCTTAACCGTTGCGAGTCCGTGACCGGCATAGACATAATCTGCGTGGCAGCAAGTACATTAATATCCCTGAAGCTAGTTGTCATTCTGCGGTAGGCCGAAGGATTTTAGTAAGCCATCAATCTGTGTAACTCTCAGATATGGTTAATAACTGTGCTGTGAGTTTTTTTTTATTAGAGCGTGAGGAAACCCAGCTTGGCTTCTTTATAAGAAATGTAAACCTCTACGTAGTGTGATAAATTAGTAGGGGATGGCGTTGGCGTTGATCAGCTCCAGTTAACTTGGTTGCAGCTAAGATTTCCGTCCCTTCTCCTTGCATGAAACACGCATTGGGTATTCTGATCAGACAGACGTATTAATGTCCCACGCTCCCACTTATAGAAATGCTCCAACCGGATGAGACGCCATTTTCGTACTTAATTTGTGACGTCAGAGCGAGACCTGTGCGTCCTGTATCAATTAGCTGCACGTGTGATTAATATATTAATGAATGAAACGCACCTCTTATGCAAATAAGTTACTGCACATTTATTATCATCATCGCCGTTGTCATCAGATCTTCATATCACATCAGTACTTAGTCTAATACCGGACGTGTCGGTCGTGCAGTTTAAAATCCTACATAAAGGACGCTCTATTTGGAGAATACATCCGTGAATCTGTCCGTCCGTCTGTAGCCCAGTATCAGTGACTGAACCGTTTGTCGGATTTTCGTGAAATTAGATATAGGAGTTTTGTTTTGCAGAAAGTCGTGCATGCGTGAGTTTAGTGAAAGTCGACCCAGTGACGGTCATATGGGCGTAAATTATGTTCTGCCCGTACTTTTCGCCAGGGTTGTGGAGTCGGTACACAAAACCTCCGACTCCGATTCCTCAATTTTTAAAACTCCAACTCCATCATAAAAGCTCAATATGCATTAATAACGGTAAACCTATAAGGCATTTCATCGCCACCACGTGAATCATCGGGCTACTGTTTAGACTTACAGCCTACATTTAAGTATAAATGTAATGGTTATTGTAGCAAGTATTTATTTAAGATTTTTATATCGAGGTCGGAGTCGGAGTCGGTATATTTTTACCGATTCCGACTCCGACTTCACACAAAATTGCTTCCGACTCCGACTCCTCGATTTTTAAAACTCCGACTTCGACTCCTTCGTAAGAACTTAATATGCATTAATAACGGTAAACCTATAAGACGTTTCATCACCACCACGTGAATCATCAGGCTACTTTTTAGACTTATAACCTATATTTAAGTATAAGTCTAATGGTTACTGTGGCTGTCAGGGCTCTGGAGTTGGTGTATCTAGTTAAGATTTTAGACTGAGGTCGGAGTCGGTGTCGGTACATTTTTACCGACTCCGACTCCAACTCCGACTCCGACTCTGACTCCGACTCCACCTAAAATTCCTTCCAACTCCGACTCCGACTGCACAGCCCAGCTTTTCACGCTTTCTGACCTATTTCTGTAAAATATGGTATGGGAGGGAGATGTCCAGACAATGCCGTTGACCTGTGGTGAGTTTTCAATCGGCGCAGTGAAAACCATATGTTACTGAAGTCTGTAAAGGAAATTTGCCCTTTTCTTCATTTTTCACCCGACTAGGATAAAATTAATATAGGAGATGTCTACGATATTTTATTCCGCGATTTTGAGTTTCGCGAAAATCCGTGCCTTCTACATGGTACGTGCTTCACGTAAGGGCGTGACGGTGTGTACGATTTGCATTATATGACGCCCCGTAACCTTTCAAATAGTCTAGGCCGGCTGGATTTTATAAGCAGTGTCGGAGCGTTATAATTTGAAACTCCTGCATTTTGTGGTTACCACGCCGTGTAGTACGGTGCGTGGTTACCACCTTTCGTAGTAACCTGTTGGTAACATCGAAGACATTACACTCTGTGATAATCGGGAAGCCAGCAATGTAAATAAACAACAATATTAACTTTACAGCCAATGTAAGTAAATAAGGAATGCAGACGAACCCGGTTTAGAAGACGCTTCGTCTATAGTGTCACGTATTCTGTGGTACCAATTAATTCCTCACTGTTAGCCATAACATTATAAAAACGTGTTCCACTACAGGCCTGGACAGGCCCATAAGTTTCCAGGAGGTCGAGGCTCCCAGATTTTTAGACAGTCGGCACACGAAGGTGGTAAGGTTGTCAGCCCTACGCACCGGCCGCCTTTATCCCTCAGGAAATATTCCTGGTACTTATTTCTCTTAGAAGCTGAGTCGACCCCAGGGCCATAGTGCGGCCGGAAGGATTATATCAACGAAAAATTGTAACATTATACTCCTCGGTTATAACACTCGTTTATAACGACTCAAAATATTCGGTCCCCTTCATGACGTTATAACCGAGTTCGACTGCAGTTGGTATTTTGACGAAGCGGTCTTGAACAAACAATGGTTGGTTGCACAAACAGTAAATAGTCAGAGGCGAAACTTTTCGTGGGGTTATGGCAAGGTGTTCATACCAAATTCGGGTTTCGTGGGGTCTCTTGTACAGACGTGCATTGACAACGTGTTACGCATTTTAAGACGCTATGAAGATGAAATATGAGTGCGTGACCATAGGAACAGTAGACACGTACAGCTCGTTTACGTGCGGCGTTTGGTACGCTTATTCATAGCTGTGCCTAGAAAGCTATAGCCGACGGTGAAGTGTGAATGTGCTGAGATGTCTGTGGTTGTTATTTGGTTTGGGGCTTTTAACTGCATTGCGTTAGCACATAGTAACAGAAATACGTAAAGCCCGCTTTCTATGAACGTTAGATTCATTAGTTTTGGCTTTGCCGCATTTTGGGAAGTAGCATTTATTTTTGGGTAGTGACTTTACTTCCAAACGTAAAACCAGACGCGGTAATGTTACACATGATTGAATGCAATGCATATTTTTCACATCTACAGTGACACGGCTGCAAGTTACAAATTATTACCACTCTTCTTTACAGGATTTCTTTTACGTATAAGACGTTATTTTACAAATTCTAACAGGTTTTGACGATGGTGTATAATATTGTGTGGTGATGGTTTTATGGACTTTATCCATCGTCCGAACAGCAAAATATTAAAAAAATTAAAAACTAAAATCATAACGTTTCCGAAGCTGGCTCTACTTCCTTCCCCAGGTGAATGGCAGCTTCCGAAACGTCGTGATTTTAATTTTTAATTTTTTAATAATTTACTCTTCGAACGACGTCTAAACTCCGTAAAACCATCACCACACAACGTTATTTTATGTTCTAAGCTGTGTGGTCACAGAAAGTGCTTGTAATTTTTAAATGCAAGCCACGGGAATCTTTTGTTTGAACACCGCTGCCTTAGTGTAATATCACTTCCTGATTGATTTTACGTTATTTAACGACATTGTTGCAAGTGCAGATTTTATGTGGGTGAGTAAATGATGAATGGTCAGTAGGAAAGGTTTTGAAAGGGGAAGGGCGTGATCGGTGTTTCGCCTGTCTGAAGAAAATCACGAAAATTACGTGATAATACGTGGTACCTCAATCAACATTGAAAATTGACACTTTTAAAATAGGATTTTATATCTAATATCTTCTTTAGTAGTAAAATTTTGACTATATAAATAGTTTCTGTAAATAAGCCTCTTATATTTTAAGTGCAAGTCGGAAGATGGTTATAGTGTAAACATTAAGAGATTGGTTTTTATAACCGAAGTGGAGAGTGTTTACAGCGCGGTACGCACTGAGTCCTTCTATATAAAACAGATACGTTTCGTCTTTAAAGGGTTAAGAGATTGGTCTTTATAACCGAAGTGGAGAGTGTTTACAGCGCGGTACGCACTGAGTCCTTATATATAAAACAGATACGTTTCGTCTTCAAAGGGTTAAGAGATTGGTTTTTATAACCGAAGTGGAGAGTGTTTACAGCGCGGTACGCACTGAGTTCTTATTTATAAAACAGATACGTATCGTCTTTAAAGGGTTAAGAGATTGGTTTTTATGACCGAAGTGGAGAGTGTTTACAGCGCAGTACGCACTGAGTCCTTATACATAAAACAGACACGCTTCGTCTCTAAAGGGTTAGAGTAGTCTGTGCAGGTGTCTAATAAAAGTACCGACGAACCTCATGGAGAGACACGCGTAGTTAAACCATATTTTCACACTTATCCTATTATAAATATTGACACAGAACTTTTCCTTTGGTCAGTAAAATCAACATGGAGCTGGTAACATGTAGATCCATATAATACTTTCACGAAGACTGTGTCTGTCTTTTTTGGCCCGATTTCCTGCTCCGCTCTGCCTCTCTTTGATCTTGTGCCCAAACTGTTGCTCCAGAAGACGATGAGAGATTTATTGCAGTTGGGAATTCATTAGAAAGCAATTATACTGTAGAGCAGTGTGCTGCTGCCGGAGAAGCTCCACGTGGAAGCTACATTGTAGAGCAGGGGTGCCAACTTTTTAATGATGTGTGTCCAAGAGAAGCTTACGATTTCTGTTGTGTCCCATACGACAAGAATCTAACGAAAAATGTATGCGAATGTAAATAGACTACAAAAAATTGCATACTCCACTGTGTGCTATGATGGCATAACAGGGAGAGCAGAAGCTGCGTTCGTTCTTAACCCCAGCACTAGATCGGGTGACTGGTGAACATTATGTGGATTCGCTGAGTGTTACGCTAGTTTAGTCCATTGTGTAGCCTGTGTTACGACAGGTCCATGGCCTGTTTGAAAGCTTTTTCTCCACAGAGTGCGATATAGTGCTTCCTGTTTCAATTTCCAATATCCTCGTCCTTCGTAAAGGTCATCCAATAGCTGTTTACGTCTTATTCCTTGCTTTCATCTCACTTCTATCCTTACCCCTATGTTTCCTTCAATTACGTGTTTTAGAATTAAGTTTCTACTGAAGATGTGACGAATCCAGTTAGCCTTCCTCAGCCTCTTATTCAATGGTTGCCGGTGGTTCTTTCCCGGGTGTAAAGGGGCCGGGGCGTGATGTTGACCTCTAACCTCTATCTAGTGCCGAGGTTAAGAATGTGTGGAGTTATACCTCTGTTCCTCATATATTCCTTCGTGACGTGCAAAGGGACAACTTTACTGTCATCGTTCGTAGTGTGGTGACAAAAACTCGTGTTACTGGGTTTATTGAGTGTCAGAATGAATTAGCGGAACGTGAATGAATTACTATGCATGTGTGTCGAAGGCTACAGCGGGACTTGGAAACCAGGCAAGTGTGTTTCTATACAGGCGGTTTTCGTGGTTTATTGCTAACGAATGGATTTTGCCTTTCGACGTCAACAACAGATACTTGTGGATGTGTACGGGGACTCAGAATGGTGCCGATAGGCTACATCACCGATTGGACCGGTCAAGCAAGTACATTGGACGTTTCGGGTTGCCGGGACAGCATGGTCGGTACTATGACTAGGCTACGGATTCCGACAGTGGCAAGACATTTTTCTTTTTACTGAAACGTCTAGGGGCCCACCCGTCATCCTACTCAATGTATGCTGTGGTTCTTTTCGGGAGGTTAAGGCGGCCGGGGCGTAAAGTTTACCACCCACCTTCGTCTAGTACCGAGGTTAAGAATCACTGGAGCTATACCTCTACGCAAACTATATTCCTTCATGGCTTACACATGGACAGCTTTACATGATCGTTTTTTGGGGTTCACGCCTGGGTCTGAAGACTGGTTATTTTGAATGGGGGTTTCCTTGGTTTTCTTTAGTTAATGCAGGCCAAAAGTGGGACATAACCTCAAATCGTAACACTGCCGATCCTTTCTACGTTGTTTCCATTTCCTTCACTAATCAGACTGTATAATTTGAGAGAAACAAACCAAGATAGGCTGTGCGGCCGTTTGCGTTTCAGAACCTGCGAGTTTTCTTCTTGTTCACTCATTAGGCTAGGGAACTTACGTCTTCAGTTGATTTCATTGTCGTTCCCTTAGACATCCAAATCTTCTTACTTCTTGGCCTTCGTATTTTGTTACTAATTCCGTAATTCTCCGCACGTCCTACATGTGCCTGCCATTGTCCGACCGACGGATAATTGTGTCTCATCAAGTAACAATATAGAGGTATTTAAATCTCATAATGCACAAGTATATGGATCTATTTGTGCTTTATTAATTTGTGTCAATAATTATGCCAAGAGACCAAGAAGAGGGGAGAGATAATATAAGAACAACAAAGCAAAATATAAATGTACGATATCGAATTTTACAGTGTGCTGATCTTAGAATGGAGGGATATGAAATCACTCGATTTTTGACTGGGGTTCACTTTGAAAACGCGTACGTGGTTGCTGGGAAAACAGACGGGAAGATAACGTTAATATGCCCGTTGGGGAAAAAGTTTAATTTTTTAGTGACGATGGAATTGACTGTGCACCCACACTTGTATAACTTGGAAAACTTACCCGTGGTGTGCATCCTTTGTAAGTGCAGACATCGCAGCCAAACATGTATCATTTTCATTTTATATACAAGGATATTATGTTATCTGACAACTCATGTCACTCCTAATTCAGACTGTTCCGCGTGGCGGCAGGCAGCACAGCGTTCGCCGCTATACCAATTTGCCGTCAGTTGAGGTCCACGCGTTTTAATTCAATGTACTGCCGTTGATATTAGGTTTTTACTTGTCGTGTTTACGTGTAGAGCTGGCTGCGGTTTGCTGTGGCTATCAGACACGCTTCACATCTAAAAAAAAAAGTGCTATTCTTTGCATGTCGAAGATTAGTCAAGCGAGCCGACAGGAAGTAATTCTCTTTAGTTTTGATACAAAATGGGGGCCGTGTATATTAATGCACCATAATTTATCAACCAGGGTTCCGCAGAATATGGTTAGGGTTTTCGCGAGAAATCGTGGAGTAAATAAATATAAAATGTGAAATACCGCGAAAAATATCAAATATCCTTCGAAATATCGTAGGAATTTTTGTCTGACAATTGGCAATGCCGGGTTAATCTCCGTGCGCTACTGACTGCTTCATTTTTCTGTTTTCGTTTTCATTGGTAGGGGTTTCTCGGTATATGAAAAACTATTTTAGGGTTCCTTCATGAAAAAAAAAAGTTTGGGAAACACTGTGCTATATAGACGCAAAAAATTCGTGAGGCGCAACACAAGTGCTTTCCATTTAATATTATTTGGATATTAATAGAGTTAAACAGTAATCTTTTCGAGATGGAAACTGAATTATGAAACAGGCTGTGACATCTGTTTCGGGTGTTCTGCTGCGAAGTCTGAGTGTTCTTCACAGCTTACAGATTTTGTGTTGCCTCGACCGGCATTAATTCCGTGGGATAAACTGTTACAATGTTAATGAGCCTTGAACTATAATTGCGTAATATAAACAGGGGTTAATACTGTTACAACTCTCAACACTGTTTGCACCCGGCTTCCTATTAATAGCCTTGTAATGCCACAGAGACATAAACATTTAATTATGCTACAAAGGTGAAGTTGCATTACAAATTACCACAAATATAACACTAACTGCTTTTCATATTACTTAATGTAGTGGCTACTTGACGGATCTGCTTTCACGTACTCGTGACTTACGGTTCCTGCCTGGACATCTGTCCTTTATTTATTGATTTATACATGGTTTATTTAAAGACTCTAAAATATTAAGACTAATCTGTCCTTTATTTACGTATTTATTTATACATGGTTTATTTAAAGACTCTAAAATTTTAAGATTAATCTGTCTTTATTTATTTATTTATACATGGTTTACTTAAAGACCCTAAAATATTAAGACTAATCTGTCCTTTATTTATTTATTTATTTATTTATACGTGGTTTACTTAAAGACTGTCTAAAATATTAAGATTAAAATTCACCGAATATAATTTTGCATCTTGTTTTATGGGGGTGTGAAACTTGGGCTCTCACAGTGAGGGTGGCACATAGGCTCAGGTTTTCTGTTGGGAGTAAGCTTCCCTCTTTGGGCTTAGGCTGTTTGAGAATAGGGTGCTGAAGAAGATATTTGGGCCTAAGATGGACGTGGCAAGAGGTGACTGGAGAAGACTGCTTACTGAAGAGCTTCATGATCTGTATTCCTCACCAAATATTATTCCTGTGATATAATCGAACAGAATGAGATGGGCGGGTTATGTGGCATTATGGGGGAAGGAAGGTGCTTAAAGGGTTTTTGTGGGTAAAGCGGGGGGGGGGGGGGAAGAAAGGAGTTTCAAGATGTAGGCTTCGATGTGGGGATAATATTAAAGGGGATATTGAAGAAATAGAATGGAGGCGAGGACTTGATTGATGTGGCTTTGGTTAGGAGCAATTGGCGGGATTTTTTGAAAGCGATGATGAACTTTGGCTTCTATAAAATGCAGGCATTTCTTGACTAGCTGAGGAAAGATTCCCTTTCCGAGATGGCCTCTGTTCCGTATAGTTATATAGTTAAATTAACCTTTTAAAGCCTAGCGGTAACTTTACATACCACCAGGTTTAACATTAAAAAATTCTACGTGGTGCCCACATTGCGTTTATGTGTTTTGTACGGATCTCAGAACAAACAGCAANTAAGGCAAAAGTTGCTGTTTGTTCTGAGATCCGTACAAAACACATAAACGCAATGTGGGCACCACGTAGAATTTTTTAATGTTAAACCTGGTGGTATGTAAAGTTACCGCTAGGCTTTAAAAGGTTAATCATTAATGCGGGGTTCAAACACACAAGCATTTCAAGATTAATAGAATTGAAGATTTCAGCCTTTTCCGATATGACGGATTGGGCTTCAAATGTTTGACATCATTCAGAAACACAGCGTCTCAGTCTGGTCATATTTGGTACTTTTCACTAAATATGAAATATTAGTATGATTAAATAAAGGGGAATGATACGAGAGGGTCGGGCAGCAAACATGGCATGTATTAGAAATGCATAGAGAAATATCTGCTTGAGGACCTGAAAGAAAAGTACTATGTAGAAAATCTGGGTATGGATCAGAAGGTAACATTAAACTAGATCTTAAAGAAATAGGATCAGAGAATGTGGACGGAATTCGTTTAGGAACCAGTGGTGGGAATTTGTGAAGGCGGTCATGAAACTTTTGGTTCCGCAAAATGCGATGAATTTCTTGGCTAGCTGAGCTATTATTAAATTTTCAAGAAGAAGTCTGTTTTATGCAGTAAATATGTCAACATCTGTATTGAAGATTGGAAATTGACGTACAATGCAAAAATTACCAAACTGAAAATAATTAGGTTATTTCGTACTCACTCCGTAAATTTAAATAGTTTGGACTTGACATGTGTCTGGCAGCCTGCATATTTGTTGTTTGATTATTATAAAAGTATTTTAATTACATTTTATATTTTTTCACAAGAATCTCACCTAGAATGTTTTAAGACTTTTTAGAAAGGGTTTACTCTACAAAAACTTCGTGGATTGTGTAAAATCGGGATTTTGTTATTAGCTAAATTTTCTCCTGAAACATTTTTCGATATAACATGTTTTTAACTACATACGAGAGATAATACTGTTCGTGTCTGTGCCGCTTGTTATACGTTTATTTACTTGTTGTACTTTACGGCTTTGTGGGATGCGCTGTAACAACAACTTTTTACCTTCAAGGGGTGGAAGTTGAAATGAAACAGATGTGAAATTGTGAGGAAGGTATCTGAAAATACGATAAAATGCAGGTCTAATTAAAATGGTAATAAAATGCTCTGCTGTTACGAGATTTGAATTTGTTACAGCAATGCATATTAAGTTCGTGTCTTCTTGTGTATGGCGCCGTGTCGTTAGGTAAGTAGTTACCGATGTTTCGGAGAAGCTTCATGCCTCCATCTTCAGTGCAAAAGACGTCAACACATTCTCACTGAACTTATTGTTTACCCTGCTGATGAAGGCATCAACTTCCGCCGAACCGTTCGGTAACCGTTTACCAGTTGACATGTCATATACCAGATGACTTGAATTTTTCTCTACCCTTGTTCTTTCATCTGTGAATGCAAGTTATTTCCTGTAGGCACTTCATTAATTGATGTGAAACTACAGTATTCTTTTCACTACTGTGTAGTGATCGAAAATATATTTCTTCCACATTTTGAAATATTTTGTGGAAAAAATTAATTTCAAATTTTCTCTGAGCAGCCCTCGTGTTAACGATTAAGTAACGCATGCTAATTTTTGTAACTTTCGTATTTCGTCATTTGGAACGATAATTTTTTTTTGTGCTGAGCTGCTTGCAAATGCTGAAGCTAGTGCATAGTCTTATATCTCTTACAATTCGCCGTTCCTCCTAACCTTCCAATGCAATTTAATACAATTAATTTAAGTTTTTATAGAAGGGAAGCTTCGTGAATTCAGTTATTCCACTCCAGCATCTTACATAGCGAGTGCTTTCTCGACTTTAGAGCTCAGGCTTATATATTTTTTCTATTTTACTTTATCGTTCGTCTTCAGTTAAGGGAAGATTTTCGGCCTAGTATAAGAACTGAAGTGTAACCTGAAGATGATATAAAATAAATAAATAATAAAATAAATGAATAAAATAAATAAGAAATCCATTATTAAACTAATAAATATGTAATAATTTAATAAAATATATACTTTAATAATATAAACTAATTAATGGAATGAATAAATAAGTGAGTAAATGTAATGCACTTATTAACCCTTTAAACACGAAGCGTATCTGTTTTATGTAAGGACTAAGTGCGTACCGCGCTGTAAACACTCTCCACTTCGGCTATAAAAACCAGTCTCTTAATGTTTTATAAGGCAAAAGTTGCTGTCTGTTCTGAGATCCGTAGAAAACACATAAACGCAATGTGGGCACCACGTAGAATTTTTTAATGTTAAACCTGGTGGTACGTAAAGTTACCGCTAGGCTTTAAAAGGTTAATACAAATGAAATATATCAATCAGTAAATAGTCGTTTCGTTTCGTAGTCCTTCCCTCTTCTACCTACTCACAGTAGGTGTCGAGGTTGTTTATTTTCACTTGATCACACTCAGACACACACCACAGTCGGTAGGACTCCTCTGGACGAGGGATCGGCCGGTCGCAGAGACCTCTACTTGACAACACACAACACTCACAAGAGACTAACATCCATGCCTCCGGTGGAATTCGAACCCACGATCCCAGCAAGCGCTCGGCGGCAGACCTACGCCTTAGACCGCGCAGCCACTGGGATCGGCCAGTAAAGTCACATGCATAAATAGTTAAGTAAATATTATAATTAAATATCGTAATAAATTTAAAAATTAATTAAGTGAAGTAAATTCATTCATAAGTGAACAATATCTTTACCTAGGTGCGTTAAATAAATGAAATAACGTACAAAATCTCAAATTCCTTGAAGGAAATCAGTCACGACCAACCTTATTTTATTCCCTTTATTTTAAGAGTATTGGGCTTCCGGTTTCGGCTAAATCGGAAGCCCAATTGTCTTAAAACAAAGGTAAGAAAACAAGGCTAGTTGTGACTGATTTCCTTCAAGGAATTGAGGATTTTACACACTGTATACTACGCCAACGGGGATGTTCAATATTAAATTTATAAATGAAATGATAAACTAATTACGATTTTAGTGAAATAATTAGTAAATAAAGATTAAATAAATGGGTTAATTAATAAAGACTCGAGTAAAGTAATTAATTATTTGTTTGATTAAGAAAGGAATAACGGACTAAATTAGCTGATTAATGAATAAGTAAAGTTATTAAAATGTAATTAGAGTAATTAATAAATAGTAAATGAACATTGATGGAATGATCGCAGTCCTTCCCTCTTCTACCTACTCACAGTAGGTGCCGAGGTTGTTTATTTTCGCTTGATCACACTCAAGCACACACCACAGTCGGTAGGACTCCTCTGGACTAGGGATCGGCCCGACGCAGAGACCTCTACCTGACAACACAAACACTGTACAAGAGAAAAAAATCCATGCCCCCGGTGGGATTCGAACCCACGATCCCAGCAAGCGATCGGCCGCAGACCTACGCCTTAGACCGCGCGGCCACTGGGATGATGGAATGATATTAGTAGTAAAATACGGAGCTTCTGGTTGAAAAATCGACCTTCATTGTAGTTTTATTCACTACAAATTCCACACGGACTGCCCTGGGATTACATCAGAGCCTATGCTGTAAGAAGCCAGCAAATTGCATGAATTGTGGCACACCTAAAGGTAACAAAGTAACGGATCGAACAATCGCACACAGCGTACCTTTCTTGTGAAAACACAGTCTGGTAGAAAGTGCATAAATTTGCTGCCTTTTATGGAAGTCGAAATTTTATTACCGTGTTCACAGCAGCTCATCCCTGGTCGCTGTGCTGAACAGATTGATAAAGATCGTCTGGTAAATTGTATTGCATGAGAAGTTTGGTGTTCTACGTCGTTCGAAAAAAGACAGTTTGTTACGTATCTGCATATGGAGGGCGAACTTCGTGTCTTTTAAATATAATGGTGAACACGTAGAGATGCAAATGAAGGGTAATAAAGACCTGTGGCTCTGCAGGCGAGGGGCTTTGGGTGATTAATTACTGCCGAAACGTTTAGGTATGATGCGAGAGCTCTAGTCTGCTAGGAATATTGCTCTAAGTCCAAACAGAATTCGGCACAGTTGCTGGCTGTATCTGCACTCGCTGTATACGTTATCAACACGGAGCAGACAAGCGAAATGTCTGGAAACATTCCGCTTCATTTACTGAAATACTGATCACATTTGTTACATGAGGTACAGCTTGTTAACTAACAAACTAGCTAGCTAGCTAACTGACTGACTGACTAACTAACCAACTAACTGACTGACTGACTGACTGACTGACTGACTGACTGACTGACTGACTGACTGACTGACTGACTGACTGACTGACTAACTAACTAACTAACTAACCAACTAACTAACTAACTAACTAACTAACTAACTAACTAACTAACTAACTAACGAACTAACTAACTAACTAGCCCCATGGAGCAGAAGCCATCTTGAGAAGCTAACAGTTTCTCAGCTAGTCAAAAAATTCCCCGCATTTTATGGAACCCGGAGGTTCATTACCGCATTCACAACAGCCCGCCACCTGTCCCTATCCTGAGCCAGCTCAATCCAGTCCATGACCCCATCCCACTTCTTGAAGATCCATTTTAATATTATCCTCCCATCTATGCCTGGGTCTCCCAAGTGTTCGTCTCCCTCAGGTCTCCCCACCAAAATCCTGTATGCATCTGTCTTTTCCCCCATACTTGCTACATGCCCCGCCCATCTCATTCTCGATTTGATTACCCGAATAATATTTGGTGATGAGTACAGGTCATTAAGTTCCTCGTTATGTAGTCTTCTCCAATCCCCTGTCACCTCGTCCCTCTCAGGCCCAAATATCCTCCTCAGCACCCTATTCTCGAACACCCTCAGTCTTTGTTCCTTCAGCTTGTTAGTAACTTTAACTCCTGAAATTATTTGCACTTATTTACAGAGTTGAAAAATTTTGTCTCAGTCTACCAGTGAACAATTTTAGTAGCGAGATGTTTATGTGGAAAAATCCACCACGTCTACCTACGCCGTTGTAGTTGCTGCGTGACACCGTACTTACTGTCACATAGCAAAAACATATGACTAATGTCCCTTAGATTGTGAATTATATATACGGCCGGGACATTTTTATTTTTCAGGTTTGCATTTTGACAAGTGATGAGGAATACGAGAAAGAGAGCCCCGGCCGCTTTATTCCCAGAATATAAAATGTTTGTTTTGATTCTCTCTACAACTTTTGTCTCAAACATTTCTCATTCTAAGAAGAAATAAGCGAGATATTATTATAAATGTACTTACGCCTTCATGTAAAGTGTCCGTTATTCTTGTCAGATTTTAATGAAAATTGAATTTTCATGACAGATTTCCTGAAAATATTCAAATATCAGATATCACGAAAATCCGTGCAGAGGGAGCGCAGTTGTTGCATGCGTACGGACGGACGGACGGACGGACGAAGCTAATAGTCGCTTTTCGTAATTTTGCGAACGCATCTAAAAACTGAGATATTAGTGTTACTGTGCTGAAAATTGTTGCGTGCAATGACGAAGTGGAACAATGTACATTGATGAGTTCGGTAGGTACTGTACATAATTATTGCAGTGTATAATTGTTACCTGTTCTCAAATCGCCTGTTTCTAATGTGAGTCGAGACAGTGAATAGGCTAAGGGCTGGCTGTTCTGGAAATTGTGGCTGGATTCATGGCAGGTACATTTTTTGTCCAAATCGTCCAGACCGGGGAGTAAGGCAAAGCAATCCCATTACAGGCCTGGACAGGCCCTGAGTGTTCCAGGAGGTTGAGGCTCCCAGATTTCTAGACAGTCGGCACATGAAGGTGGTAACGTTGTCAGCCCTACGCACCGGCCGCCTTTACCCTCCAGGAAATATTCCTGGTACTCATTTCTGTTAGAGGCTGAGTCGACCCCAGGGCCATAGTGCGACCGCAAGGATTATGTCAATGAAAAATTCCAACGACACAATCGGGAATCGAACCCGCGACCTTCCGGTTTGTAGCGCAGTGCCTCAATAAACTGCACCACCGAGTGCTCGTTGGGGGGGGAGGAGGGGTGAAGTACCTTTAACTTGAAGATGCCTTACACCTCTAGTGGGTGGATTAAAAGCGAGTGGAGCTGTGTGTCTACCCCTCGTTATGCCTTCATGACGCACAAAGGGACAACTTTAGGTTCACCTCATTTTAGCCCCGTCCCTGAAAGACCGAGAGTGCAACCTTGTTTCCTCGTCGCCTGTAGCGAATGAGATTTGTGGGGGACGCAAAAAAGGGCTGGAGCCTTCACTTGACGCGAAAGTCAATAAATGGTGAAGGAACACAAAACACTTTTTGTAGCCGATACAACCTCGGGGTCGAGAGTGCGGTTCAGTAAATTAGCACGGTCTTGTCTCGATATTTTATGAAATACTCCGGCATATTGATACAAAGGACAATAAATACAATAGAATCTGAGTGTTCGCGATTTGCTGGGCCCAAGGAAACCGTCACGGACATCGGAATACCTGTTCAGGGTAGAAATCCTATCTGCTTCCAAGAACTGGAAAACATAACAATAATAATAATAATAATAATAATAATTATTAATGTAGCAATCCCGGCAGAAATGTGATAAAAAAAGAAGCCGAGAAGATTCTAAAATATAAAGACCTTATAATAGAAATACAGCGCATGTGGAATGTAAAAACAAAGGTGACGCCAGTAATAATAGGAGCAACTGGAACCATTTCAAAATCCTTAAGAAAATACTTGAGCAGCGTACCGGGAAAGCACGATATCAAGGAACTACAGAAAACAGCTATATTGGGCACAGCACACACACATACTGCGGAAAGTGCTAATGTAGAAGCACAGAAGAGTTTAATATTGCAGACAGCGCTATATGCACCATTAACAGTACGCGCAGAATAGCTGCGACACTGTATACCCTAGAAACATGGTTTGTTTCAGGTGTATAAGTGTGAATACCCTGCATAAAGGAGGTGATGATGATGATGATGATAATGATGATAAATCGTAAAAATAATGGAAGTTTATTTACGCCTTTGTGGATTTGTCCACTGTACGTTGGTTTTATTTCACCGAACAATAAGTTTCTCCATATATCCCTGTCTACAGTATCCTTTTCTGTCAGTCCGTGATTACTGACACCCCGTCTTTCTCCATCCATCCATCTTTCTTTGGGTTTTCCCTTCCTTCCCATTCTAGGGTCCTCCACGGCACTCTCATGGCATTCTCTATACATGTCCATACTATCGTAATGGCTTTTTCAATTGATTATGTTAGATTATATTAGGTTGTCCCAAAACGTCGGTACGGAAGAACACGACGCTGCGTAAAATCCCAAAACAATGCAGATCTCATTTTCATCGCGGCGGAAGACTGAAGTCACTACTGCAAATCGCTTAATGTTGGACACGCCCCAAAAACACCTTGACTGTTCGTGACTAATTCCACGGACTACAGACTCTCCTGACACGCTAACACTTGTTGATTTTATCCACTTCGTAAATATAAAATAGATCAAAGCTTTCTCTTTTCAAGCCATGAAGGCGTATAGGGGGAAGAGAGGTATAGCTCCATTCATTCTTAATCTCAGAGCATTAGATGAGCTTCATGGACAGCAAGGATTTAATTGAACGAATAAGACTTGGGTAGTAAATTTATCTGGTACTGTTTTAGGCGCATTCGCAAAATTTCGAAAAGCGATTATTAGCGTCATTTCCATCTGTCCGTCCGCCTGTAAAAACTCGTCTCCCACCGGACGGATGTTCATGAAATTTTATATTTGAGGATTTTTTCCAAACTCTGTCAAGAAAGTGCAAGTTATGTTAGAATCTGACAAGAATAACGGGTACTGTAAATGAGAACTGTGTACATATGTGATAACATCTCGCAGAATTCTTCTCAGAATGAGAAACGTTTCAGACAAAAGTCGTAGAGGGAACCAAAATACACATTTTATGTTTAATAACGGTTTTGTGGTAATCGTGCCGTTTATGAGATAATGTGGAAAAATATGGTTGAGCCACAAAGGCCACGGAAAACAATATAATACGGCGCATGCGCTTTGCTTGCTGGACAACTAAGGGTACAGACACACACTGAGGATGTATAATACTTACTGCTTTTGGCGGCAACGATAGTTACGCGAACGCGCCTCAATTTTGCGTTTATACATACATGGCCTCTCTTTGTTTGTGAATATGACAATAAACTCCTTCTAAAAGGGGGGGGGGGTTACACCTTTTAGTACAGAATACCAACATCAACTGTTTAAAGCTCTGGCAGAAACAAGTAACATTTATCGGCGTGACTGTGAATGACAGGCTCATATTTATGCTGTCCAGTAAACGAGTAACGTAAAATTTTGGTCACAGTCATTTCCTTCCTTCTGAGATGAAATGTGTGGACAGACCGATACTGATGCAAATTTGGAAATCTGTGTTGAAGCTGACCATAAAGGCTACTGTTTTCTCTAATATGGCGTCGGGTAGCCTGATATATATTTTCTTCGAAAGAAACTGCTGCCCATTTACATGAACACACAGCGTCAAATCTCTCACAACAGCACTCTCCATTCTACCTTAATTTTATGCATTCCATACGAAGACGACACAATAAATTCCATTGCTATATTCTGTCGTGTGCTGTCTCACGCAGATGTCTCTGTGCATTGTGTTATGAAATGTGATAGCATATTTTGGGGTGGTTGTGGAATGAGGTGCTGTATTGCAGCTGGAGTCGAAGATAAGGACACGAAGGAATAGAGAAAGGATGAGTTTCTGTCCTTGAGTTCTCAGTGTCGTCATCGTTTCTTTTCGTTTCGTTTCGTAGCCCTTATCTCTTCTACCTACTCACAGTAGGCGTCGAGGTTGTTTATTTTCATTTGATCACACTCAAGACACACACCACAGTCGGTAGGTCTCCTCTGGACGAGGGATCGGCTCGTCGCAGAGACCTCTATCTGACAACACAAACACTCACAAGAGACAAATATCCATGCCCCCGGTGGGATTCGAACCCACGATCCCAGCAAGCGGTCGGCCGCAGACCTACGTCTTAGACCGCGCGGCGACTGGAATCGGCCAGTGTCGTCATACGAGATGAAATTGCTGGAGAAAAAAAACGTAGTTCCTAATGTCGAGGTTAAGAAAACGTGGAACTTTACCTTTACTCCACCTGTATATGAACATGCATGATGTACAGAAAGCTGCGTCCGCTAACACCGGGTTTGTTTTACATGTAGCAATTTTTATATCTACTTTAAAAAAAAGCGTTGTTTAATAACCCTTAACGTGCTAGCCATATTTATTAATATTGAAACATTCCTCCAAGTATTGTAGCCTATGCACGATCACCGTAAACTTTTTGAACACAATCATTAGCTTCGTTATCATTGCTTCCCTTTGTTACTCATGTTTATATGAGGGACATCTCAGTCCGTTATTACTTCCGTCCCTTGGCAGTCCAAATATCTTCCTCAGCACCCC
This sequence comes from Coptotermes formosanus, assembly GCA_013340265.1. Lineage (NCBI taxonomy): Eukaryota > Metazoa > Arthropoda > Insecta > Blattodea > Rhinotermitidae > Coptotermes > Coptotermes formosanus. Next base: position 435,531 of record BLKM01005036.1, on the reverse strand, counting down.
ATTCTCAAACGCCCTCAGCCTCTGTTCCTCCATCAATATAAGAGACCAAGTTTCACGACCGTACAGAGCAACATGCAAGATTTTAATCTGTGTGCTTTTTGATTGCTGACTGTAAGACAAAAGATTTTGGATCGATTGGTAGCAGCAGGCTACTCCAACTCCATAGAGCAGAGGCCTCCTTGAGAAGCTAACAGTCTCTCAGCTAGTCAAGAAATTCCCTGCATTTTATGGAACCCGGAGCTTCATTACCGCATTCACAAGAGCCCGCCAACTGTCCCTATGCTGAGCCAGCTCAATCCAGTCCATGCCTCATCCCTCTTCTTGAAGATCCATTTTAATATTATCCTATCTATGCCTGGGTCTCCCAAGTGGTCGCCTTCCCTCAGGTCTCCCCACCAAAATCCTGTATGCATCTCTCTTTTTCCCCATACTTGCTACATGCCCCGCCCATCTCATTCTTCTCGATTTGATTACCCGAATAATATTTGGTGATGAGTACAGGCCATGAAGTCCCTTGTTATGTAGTCTTCTCCACTCCCCTGTCGCCTCGTCCCTCTTAGGCACATTTCGCTACTAAACAACTAATTCACTTATTTTCCCATCCAAAGTGCCCAATTGGAAATTGACCAAAGAGTACCGCTATCGCCGTAAGCTGAGAGTAATAGTTGCTTCTGATCCGGCAGGTGGTGGGGACGCTGTGAGGCATGCGTGGCTGTGTACTGCGGGCAATCCGGTGTTGGTGACAATGTGGTTTAGTCTGTGCTGGGCAAGCGAGACAGTGCGGCTGTAGTCCTATTGCCTGTCAATGTGAGGGGCAAAGAGTAGAACAGCGCGTGTGATGTCCAGCTCCCGGCAGTAGTTACAAAGTGGTGAGTCAGACTTACATCATGTTTTTTGGTTACATATTGGTTAAATGGATTTTTTTTAATGTTTCAGAGACAGATTTAAATGTCATTTGTCTCTCATAATAGCCTGAGTCTTTCTGGTCTGGCGTGAACATTTAACCTTTTAAAGCCTAGCGGTAACTTTACTCACCACCAGGTTTAACATTAAAAAATTCTACATGCCGCTCATATTGCGTTTGTGTGTTTTGTACGGATTTCAGAACAAACAGCGACTTTTGCCTTGACTTTTGACTTTTTTATAACCAAGTATGAGTGTTTACCGCGCGGTACGGACTGAGTCCGTATATAAAACACACACGTTTCGTCTTTAAAGGGTTAAATTGCTGCCAGGTAAACAGGCAGGGACCAACATACGGCATGCTGGGCCATTCGCCAGTACATTTTAGAAAGCAGCGTAATGTAATGTAGGACAATAAGGTTAATTTTATTGTAACGAGAGTTAGAGTTAAATATTTTGCTACATAAAATCCTGACGTTACTGTGGAATTTCACTCAATGTTTTTACAGCCGTAAAACAACATGATGAAAGTAATGTGTTACTGTCAGTCGTAACGGAATCTCTGCGTATTGATACTGTGAAAATTAATCTATAACGTGAAATGTTAAATATTTATTCAAGTCATTAGCCAGGTTATGTAAACAGGACAAGTTTGCTAATTATTTAATGTGTTCCATGTCCGTGCACTGTATCACACGAAATAATAAACACGAACTAATGCACAAAAATATGTATATTATCTTTATTCGTAAGAGTCTCCTACTTGTTTCGACCCTGCTGGGTCATCTTCAGGTAGAATAATATTTATAGACTATGGTTGCGTTTATATAGTCGCGTACGCGGTCGACCGCGTACGCGACACCTCTCAAACGGGGGATGAAGTCCAGGGCACATTCACACTTAACTGTATAAACGCAAACATAGTCTATCAATATTGTTCTCCCTGAAGATGACCCGCAGGGCCGAAACATGTAGGAGACTTTTAAGAATAAAATTATATATTTTTGGTGCATTAGTTGGTGTTATTATTTCGAAATATGTAACATAATATTAACTGACACACCGTAACTACCGTTCCGCGACTTTCGCTTCAAAGTTTGCATTTGACCTGTGCTGCATTCGACAGTTGCAGTTTGTTACTAATTCATACGATTACAGTTCGTACTAAAAATTTAAAGTTTTTTTAACTGATTAAACATGAAACCTACATGTTAATTTAGTTTACATACCTGAAAGTATTTGTTTTCTAACGTGATATTTTGTCACTGCGATACTTTACTGCAGTGGAATTCACGACTTCAAGCACAGGTACCTAATATGTGTTAAGACACGTGCGTAGATGCGAGTGAATAAATCAGTGACCTCTCTCACGGTGTTTATTCTAATGGCTGTAGCATACAGGATTTTTTTTGCTTGGTATACAGTAGGCGAGTTTTACTCAGGATACAACTGATTATGTACTATTTTAATTACCTTGCTCAGACGCAGAATCGGATGGATACGAAACAAACATTTAAATGAAACTCTTTCTTTCTTTCTTTCTTTCTTTCTTTCTTTCTTTCTTTCTTTCTTTCTTTCTTTCTTTCCTCTTCTACCTACCTGTTCACAGTAGGTGTCGAGGGTTTTTGTGATTTCACTTGATCACACTCAAGCACACACCACAGTCGGTAGGACTCCTCTGGACGAGGGATCGGCCCGTTGCAGTGACCTCTACCTGACAACACAAACACTGTACAAGACAAACATCCATGCCCCCAGTGGGATTCGAACCCACGATCCCAGCAAGCTCTCGGCCGTAGACCTACGCCTTAGACCGCGCGGCCACTGAGATCGGCGAACTGTTTTACACTTTTTTAGACTAACCTTTTAAAGCCTAGGGGTAACTTTACATACCACAAGGTTTAACATTAAAAAATTCTACCTGGTGCCCACATTGCGTTTATGTGTTTTGTACGGATCTCAGAACAAACAGCAACTTTTGCCTTATAAAACATTAAGAGATTGGTTTTTATAACCGAAGTGGAGAGTGTTTACAACGCGGTACGCACCGAATCCTTATATAAAACAGACACGCTTCGTCTTTAAAGGGTTAAACTTAACCTCCTTGGTGACAGTTATTTTGGATAGGCAGTTACTCGGCGTACATTTATCTGCGGTTTCAAGTGACAGAAGTTTTCAATTGAGCTTGACATTTTAATTAAACAAGCAACAGGCCAGGCCGATGCTCCAGTGTGGTGACATTAGTTTATCGCGTGGCGTCTGTCTGCTGTTTATTTATTTGTGGTTTGTTTAAAGCCGTTGCCAACACCTCGAACTCTATAGCGTTGAATAGTAACAGAGTCAAGGAATAATGATTTGAAAAGGTTGTGGAATGAGACGGTCTTGGCTCTGTTTGACATACTATTCCCTCGTTTACGTGGGGAGCAAATTTCTGTCAAGTTAACTGATGTCTCATGTTGGAATACAGATATTTCTACATGCATGTGGCTCCTAGCTCTTGAGTTACACGTATATTGGCAGGTGTCAATATCACCTTATTGCGCGCATTTTTTTTCCTTGCAAAATGTACCCCAAAATCACCCTGCTTCTTAACACTGGAACAAGAAATCTAATAAATCACCCAAAAAATCTGATAATATTATACGGCGCGTCGTTAGCACTTCTAGCGTCTTATTAGGTGGGAAATAGGTATTTCTCAAAGAGTTAGTAGCCTCTTTTATTTGCGTGTCCCTTTTCAGTTTCTATCACACATGTCATGGCAAATTAAACTCTTGCGTGCTCTAATCCTGACGTTATTAAAACTGCATAGTCAGCGAGTCGGGTAATATATCTGTTGCTGGAGGATCTTACATAGGGATGTATCTGATTACCTCTTCAGCGTTGCGTCCTGTTTGAATATTCAGCGAGATAGGTCCAATGATACACTCCATTACCTTTTAAAGCACAGTGTTTTTTTCCCTCTATCACGCCATTTAACATTAAAAAACTCTGATTTTTATCCACGCAGTGCATTAATGCGTTTGGTTTCGTTGATTGAACTTAGAGCGCTGTTTTCCTAAACAGAATTAACTCATTGCGGCGTGTGGTAACAAGAGATTGTGTTGTATTGTGAGGCTTAAACCGAATTTTCCACATAATTCTCTTGACAGTAATGCTTGAAAGGATTTAAGCGAATATATTTGTTGAGATAAGACCAAGATTAAGTGCCAAAATATATTTTCATTCATTGTAAAGACATTTTAGAGAAAATTGTGAATCAGAACTACGCGGCTTAGAGTAGGGCCTGGGGAAGAGTTATGGAGAAAAATTGTAAACGTGTTGCTTGTAAGAAGAATTACGTAACTTGAAAGGAATTTTATGCTTGCCATTAGCATTATGTTGCTTCGAACCATTTTAATTATACAAATAAATATCCTATTTGCACGTGTTTATTCTATATAAAATATTGTTGTTACTGATTGCTCGTTAGCTTTGCATTAACCTTTAAAAGCCTAGCGGTAATTTTACGTACCACCAGGTGTAACATTAAAAAATTCTTCGTGGTGCCCACATCGTGTTTATGTGTTTTGTACGGATCTCAGAACAAACAGCAACTTTTGCCTTATAAAACATTAGGAAACTGGTTTTGTAACCGAAGTGGAGAGTGTTTACAGCGCGGTACGCACTGAGTCCTAATATAAAACAGACACACTTCGTCTTTAAAGGGTTAATCAGTACCAAACCAAACACCTTTTCATTCATTTTGTTGACACATCAAACACCGTTTCTAGTGAGTGTAACTGTAAAGATTCACTGCATAAATTTCGTAGTCCTTCCTTCTTCTACCTACTCACAGTAGGCGTCGATGTTGTTTATTTTCACTTGATCACACTCACATACCACAGTCGGTAGGTCTCCCCTGGACGAGGGATCGGCCAGTCGCAGAGACCTCTACCTGACAGCACAAACACTGTACAAGACAAACATCCATACCCCCGGTGGGATTCGAACCCAAGATCCCAGCAAGCGCTCGGCCGCAGACCTACGCCTTAGACCGCGCGGCCACTGGGATCGGCTGCATTAACCTTTTGAAGCCTAGCGGTAACTTTACATACCATTAGGAGTAACACTCAAAAATTCTAGGTAGTGCTCACGCTGCATTTATGTGTTTTGTACGGATCTCAGAACAAACAGCAACTTCTGCCTTATAAAACATTAAGAGATTGGTTTTTATAACCGAAGTGGAGAGTGTTTACAGCGCAGTACGCACTGAGTCCTTATATAAAACAGATCCGCTTCGTCTTTAAAGGGTTAATCAGTGCCAAACCAAACACATTTTCATTCCCTTTGTTGACACATCAAACACCGTTTCTAGTGAGAGTAACTGTAAAGATTCGCTGCATAAGTACGAATGCAGAACAAATATCCTGTAACACCAGTTACGAAATATCCAACGCGTAATCAGATCTGCTTCGGGATTTGTACCAAATTTCATCAAAAACCTTCAGCAGCTTGTCTCAGATATCTCATATTAAGGCTAGGCAGGTGAGAATATATTTTAAAGAACAGTGACTTCGTTTGTGTGATTTGAGGCTTCTGTCGCGGTGTAAATCAGATCTTCGCTCTTGTAGGGTTTTACTTAGCGTAGATTGGTAATTTGCTTACCGATGTTTACGAGAGAACCTGTCGGTCCCATCCGTAAGTGTCAAGCTTGAGCCTTCAGGGTTGGACCGATAGGTTGTCCCCAAAGTCGCTAAATTACCAACCTACGCTGCGTAAAATCCCAGATGAACGAAAATCTCGATCAGCCCATTTACGTACAACAAAACAAACCCAAACATTTCACCCACAGTGCCGGTGTGTTTTCTTGTCATTACAGTTCAGTGCCTTGAGCGTGAGTATGGTATGTGTCTGCAATGTATTTGTTACTTTAGAGACATATTAGGAAGGAAGGACATTGGATTACAACACTCGGACATTAGGTTACAACACTCGGACATTAGGTTACAACGCTCGGACATTAGGTTACAACACTCGGACATTAGGTTACAACGCTCGGACATTAGGTTACAACACTCGGAAATTAGGTTACAACGCTCGGACATTAGGTTACAACGCTCGGACATTAGGTTACAACGCTCGGAAATTAGGTTACAACACTCGGACATTAGGTTACAACACTCGGACATTAGGTTACAACGCTCGGACATTAGGTTACAACGCTCGGACATTATGTTACAACAATCGGACATTAGGTTATGACACTCGGACAGTAGGTTACGACACTCGGACATTAGGTTACAACACTCGGACATTAGGTTACAACGCTCGGACATTAGGTTACAACGCTCGGACATTATGTTACAACAATCGGACATTAGGTTACGACACTCGGACAGTAGGTTACGACACTCGGACATTAGGTTACAACACTCGGACATTAGGTTACAACACTCGGACATTAGGTTACAACGCTCGGACATTAGGTTACAGCACTCTGACATTAGGTTACAACACTCGGACATTAGGTTACAACGCTCGGACATTAGGTTACAACGCTCGGACATTAGGTTACAAGCTCGGACATTATGTTACAACACTCGGACATTAGGTTACAACACTCGGACATTAGGTTACAACGCTCGGACATTAGGTTACAACACTCGGACATTAGATTACAACACTCGGACATTAGGTTACAACAATCGGACATTAGGTCACGACACTCGGACAGCAGGTTACGGCACTCGGACAGTAGGTTACGACACTCGGACAGTAGGTTGCAACGCTCGGACAGTAGGTTACAACGCTCGGACAGTAGGTTACGACACTCGGACAGTAGCTTACGACACTCGGACAGTAGGTTACGGCACTCGGACAGTAGCTTACGACACTCGGACAGTAGTTACGGCACTCGGACAGTAGCTTACGACACTCGGACAGTAGGTTACGGCACTCGGACAGTAGGTTACGACACTCGGACAGTAGGTTACAACGCTCGGACAGTAGGTTACGACACTCGGACAGTAGCTTACGACACTCGTACAGTAGGTTACGGCACTCGGACAGTAGGTTACGACACTCGGACAGTAGGTTACGACACTCATCCATTGCTTTACCTGTGGGTGTTGACGTTGCAGACCTCATTGTTTAGAACAGTGGTTCTGAACCTCAGGTCGCGACCCAAATGAGGGTCGCGTTGTGTCTGACGTAGGATCGCGAGTGGGTTTTATAAAGAACGCTATTACTATAAAAAAATCAAAATTTGTATCTGAATACAAACAATTCATTTAGAAACAAGGGTTTGTCTAACCAGCAAATGTATGAGTTACTTAAACAAAGCTTTGTTTCTTGCATGTTTTGTGTATATAAAATTGTCCCAAAAAATATTGGATTTAATAAGTGACATCAAAAATTTAATATCGTTTTAATAAGCGGCAATGTGATGCAGTGTTCAAGAAAATACATTAGCATTAGTTCATTTACAGTAAATATCACTGACTGTTGCCGTTTCCATGGTAGGGTCGCGGGTCACATACCATTTGCTGCTTTAGGGTTACACACGTAAAAGTTTGGGAACCGCTGCTTTAGAAACTAGTAACACGTTGGACTACACCCCCCCACTCGCGCGCGCACACACACACACACACACACACTTTTTGAGGCTTCATGCGGACGTTCCATTTTTGTGTGTTAATGGACAAAGTGCTGCTGAAATTTGTTAACTGCGGGCACCTCTGAAATTTCGTTCTGTTCTATAAAGAGCAATGCTTTTTTCTGTAACACTTTTTGTCAGGGACGATGCGTAACAAGAAGCACTCTGTATCTGAACGGGCTACTTGTCTAAAGGAAGTAAGGTATTTTTAGGCGCATAGGCAAAATTGCAAAAGGCGCCTACTCTCTTCGTCACGACTAGTATTATTTCACATCTATGACCTCACTAGACATTCTTATATTTTTCTCTGTTGAATATCTCCCTGAAGAAGGCCGAAAAAGGCCGAAGCATGTAGGAGGTTTACCACATGTTTGTATATCATTGTATCACATCATAGTGCAGTTGTTGGTACATACAAGGCGAATAAATTTTATGCGAGGAAAGTATTTTTTTAGTGATATTGGTGTGATAGAGAAAGCTGGGTGTAGTGTTGCACTCTGTGCTGTTAACCTTTTAAAGCCTAGCGATAACTTTGCGTACCACCAGGTTTAACATTCAAAAATTCTACGTGGTACCCACATTGCGTTTATGTGTTTTGTACGGATCTCAGAACAAACAGCAACTTTTGCCTTATACAACATTAACAGATTGTTTTGTACAACCGTGGTGGAGAGTGTTTACAGCGCAGTACGCACTGAGAGTCCTTATATAAAACAGATACGCTAAGTCTTTAAAGGGTTAATGAAGTTATTTGGTTAATATGTAGTGGTTTATTTAATGGCAAACGTAGTGCGGTGTTCTAGTGGTTGCTTGTTATCCCAAATATGTAGATTATAGCTACTAATTACCAGACCATGGAACAGCAATACCATAACTTAATTTTTAAGCAAAAGATGCGTGATTTTTGGATTTTCGAGTTCTTATTTTTTATTTATGCTATGCTAGATAGAAGGATTTTTTTGTTTGGAGTTTATGAAAGACGTTTCCCTAAATGATATACCATGAATTATTTATCGAACTTTTTTTCCCTTCTGTAATTTTCTTTATAGAATTCAGTCGAACGACTAAATACTCAAACAACAGAAAAGAAAGTTGTAACATACGAAATAGTAAGCACCAAAAATGTATATAATCTTTATTCGTAAAAGTCTGTTACGTGTTTCGACCCTGCTGGGCCATCTTCAGGGAGAATAGTTTCGATACACTATGGTTGCTTTTATCTAGTTAAGTGTGAATGTGACCTAGGGCACATTCACACTTAACCGTATAAACGCAACTATAGTGTATCAATGTTATTCTTCCTGAAGATGGCCCAGCAGGGTCGAAACATGTAGGAGACTCTTAAAAATAAAGATAATATATATATTTTGGTGCATTAGTTGGTGTTTATTATTTCGTATGATACAGTGCACGGACATGAAACAAGTTAAAGTTGTAACACTTACTGTCTTGAATACTTGATCACATTTCCTGAGATTAATTCAACAATAACGTGTTTCATTGTGCTCATATATTTCGTGTTTCTATCTCATCGTCGTTATTAATTTTCGAAGCTACGCCGTAAAGATTTAATTCTTTGTTCGGAACGGCACTAAAGAGAAAATTACTGAAGTGAATGAAAATGGCAAATTAAGTCCTCTTCAAATAACCGTGTTAAAAGGAGAACTTACGTCAAAAGAGGAACGCCGGAACTGAATGAGTAATGTGTTGAATGGCAGCGGAAATGAAAGACGAATGAAGCATAAACAGCTGTTTTGTCTGTTTAACCTTGTAAAGCCTAGCGGTAACTTTACATACGACCAGGTTTGACATTAAAAAATTCTACGTGGTGCCCACATTGCGTTTATGTGTTTTTTACGGATCTCAGAACAAACAGCAACTTTTGCCTTATAAAACATTAAGAGACTGGTGTTTATAACCGAAGTGGAGAGTGTTTACAGCGCGGTACGCACTGAGTCCTTATATAAAACAGATACGCTTCGTCTTTAAAGGGTGAAAAAACTAACAAGATAGGTTGCAAATCAAAACAAGTCAAATGTGCTGTTACCACTGGACGTCACAACATAGTTTACCGCTAGGCTTATCATGTGTTTTCACATAGTGTGACAAGTTTGAATGCAGTAGAAATAAGAACTATTATTTATTGTACCGATTATGAGCCGCAAATAGAGGTCTGCGTAAAATATGGGGTTTTAATTATGCATTTTGACTAATGAGCCGGGGTAGTTCTGTCAGTGTAGTGGATTACACAAGCTGGGTGACGGGGGCACATATTGTTGTATTCACTGTCACGTGGCTGCTGGGGTCTAAGTAGTGGGTTACCGCGGCCTCATTTCCGGACGGTGCAGCGCTCGGAAGGCGAAGTTAATGATTCCCCTCACTTTTAGTTTCGTAGTCCTTCCCTCTTCTGCCTACTTGTTCACAGCAGGTGTCGAGGATTTTTGTGATTTCACTTGATCACACTCAGACACACACCACATTTGGTAGGACTCCTCTGGACGAGGGATCGGCCCGTCGCAGAGACCTCTACCTGACAACACACAAACACACACAAGAGACAAACATCCATGCCCCCGGTGGGATTCGAACCCACGATCCCAGCAAGCTCTCGGCCGCAGATCTACGCCTTAGACCGCGCGGCCACCGGAATCGGCCCTCAGTTTTAGTGCGTAGGTCATAAATACGGTGTTTTAGTCGGAAAACCTGCAGGGATACCTGGGATTGTATGGGATGGTAACACTGCAGTGGGTATTAAAGAAACGCACTGGGAGGATATAGTGACAGGACTGTGGGACGGAAGGTCCAGGGTTCGAAACCCGGTAGGGACAAGAGATTTTTTTGTTCTCCGAAACGTCCGGACCGTTTCTGGGGCCCACCTAGCCTCCTATTCAGTAACTACCGGGGGTTCTTCTTCCCGGGAGTAAAGCGGTCGGAGCTTGAGGTTGGCCACTCACGTCTAACTAGAGCGGAGGTTAAGAATGTGTGGAACTATACCTCCTTTTCTCTATATGCCTTCTTGGTGTGAAAAGGGGAAGCTTTGATCTATTTTATATTTATGAAATGGATAAAATAAACAAGTGTTAGCGTGTCAGGAGAGTCTCTAGTCCGTGGATTTAGTCACGAACAGTCAAGGTGTTTTTGGGGCGTGTCCAACATTAAATGATTCGCAGTAGTGACTTCAGTCTTCTACCGCGATGAAAATGAGATCTGCTTTTTTTTTATTTTACGCAGCATGGAATGTTGATCCGTACCGACGTTTTGGGACAACCATCGGTCCCATCTTCAAGGGTCAAGATCGTACCTATAGGTTTTCCCGAAACGTCGGTGCAGAACGACCATTCTACTCTGCCTAAAATCCCAAAAGAACGCAGTTCTTGGTTCTGAATGGCATTTTTATCACGTTGTGCATTTCATGATCCCATCCTACTGTCCCTAGAAGAGGGGCGGCAAAAAATTTAACACGTAAAAATAAACAGCCGTTTCTATATATGGGCTGCGGACGTCATCAGATATCCACATTTGGCTCTACGTAATTATTATCGCATTAACGACCTCTGTGAGCTACAAGTTAATGGCCACCGTAGAAATTAATATGCCTGCATCCTTTCCTGTCAGAGACATTCTGCGGACACGCTGCACCCCACTAATTGCACTTACATCACGGCGAGTGTACAGAAATTATATTCAAAAACGAGAATTTAATTTTATTGTAAGAAAATCCTAGCAAAATATCACATTCTGCGCCCTTAATTTTTCCAAAATGAAACATCTGCTAGTAAAATAGTCAAAAATGCTCATTTTTATGCTGAAAGGTAAAGTTGTCCCTCTCCACTTCATGAAGGCATATATAGGTGTAGCTTTGCTCGTTCCTAACTTCGGTACCAGGTGGAGGGCAAAGGTCAACTTCACGCCTCTACCGCTTTACCTCCTGGAAATAACCCTGGAGGCTGGTTGGGCCCCAGAGCCTCTCTGGACGTTTCGGAGAAGACAAAGATTTCTTACTTCTACTGGAGTAAAGAAGGAAAGACAGAAGGGACGGGAAGACGAGGAAGGAGACGTAAGCAGCTACTTGATATCTGTAGGAAAGGAGAAGGTTCTCGAAGTTGAAAGAGGGGGCACTAGATCGCACGCTCTGGGGAACTCGCTTTGGACGAATCTAGGGACCTGTTGTAAGACGGACGACGTGATGATGGTGGTGACCGGGTTTCGAACCCCGGACTGTCCGGTCCTTAGTCAAATCGCATTCCTGATTATTATTTCTGTTACAAGCGTTCTATTCCTAACTACTCAAAATGTACTAGGCTGTATTGAGTCATCGTCATGAAAGCACCAACACCATCACCACCAACGCAATCATCACTAGAATAATAATAATAATAATAATAATAATAATAATAATCTACAGTTGATTCCATTGCTGCGTTCTGATTCCTGGGTCCTTTTCATTGGTATCTTCATTGATTTTCCAAAACCTCTTGTTTGCTGCTGGTTAATAGAAGTTTTATAGTGACGTGACATGTTAAATGCACTGCTTTTCGTGTTCGCCTTATTACAAACGTATTAATTTACTCAGGACTTGCCTTATATGAGCTGTGTCGGTCTTATAGCTGGTTGTACCAAGTAACAAGTGGCTGCCTTTTCAGTGTTCAGTAGACGTGTTGTCTATTTTGTCACGAAATAATCTTTTTTGTTTATTGTTTGTACGCCTATCGGTGCAGTTTGCAAGTTGTTAAACGAACTCAAACGTGTACCAGTCCTAACTAACAGCACTGGAATCATTTGCGTCGCGGTTCTGCAATACTCCATCTAGATGAATTCTTTAGAAACCAGTAGTCATGCAGATGAAAATTACTTGCCTTCTCTCAAACCGACGGCTTCGTGATCGTGTTTGCACGAGTGCATCAGAAGTTCCCATCTTAGGCCTGGTGAATGCTATCTGCACCCTCACACACAGTTAATCTAAGATCGATTTTAATAATTTCTTCCCGTCTACGCTTAATTCCCCTAAGACGTTATATTTATTTCCAATTTTCAGACTACAATTTAGTGAGCATTTTTATGTCCCTTCCCCTGCTAATCTGTCTCATCCTCCATAGCTCCTTCACCATAATAATATTCGGTGAAGATTACAAAGTCTGAAGCCTGTCTTAACCCTTTAAAGACGAAGCGTATCTGTTTTATATAAGGACTCAGTGCGTACCGCGCTGTAAACANAAAGACGAAGCGTATCTGTTTTATATAAGGACTCAGTGCGTACCGCGCTGTAAACACTCTCCGCTTCGGTTATACAAACCAGTCTCTTAATGTTTTATAAGGCAAAAGTTACTGTTTGTTCTGAGATCCGTACAAAACACATAAACGCAATGTGGGCACCACGTAGAATTTTTGAATGTTAAACCTGGTGGTACGTAAAGTTACCGCTAGGCTTTAAAAGGTTAAAGACGACGCGTATCTGTTTTATATAAGGACTCAGTGCGTACCGCGCTGTAAACACTATCCACCTCGGTTATAAAAACCAATCTCTTAATGTTTTGTAAGGCAAAAGTTGCTGTTTGTTCTGAGATCCGTACAAAACACATAAACGCAATGTGGGCACCACGTAGAATTTTTGAATGTTAAACCTGGTGGTATGTAAAGTTTCCGCTAGGCTTTGAAAATTTAATGGAATACCTTCCGGTCACCGGTTGTTCCTTCTTTTAGGTCCAAGTATTGTCATCGGGCTTTCAATTATAACTTTCCCCATTGGAATTCTCAACATTTCAAGCTCCAAATTGCATTCGGAATAAAATCGAGGCTTAGTATGCTCTTTTTTGATTTCAAGGGGTTTAAATATTAAGCAGATTACATTGAACGGAAGTGTCCTCGTGCCTATGCATCGTGACGTAAGTGCAATCCTTGGCGATCCATTTGCTTGCTTACACAACGTGTCTTCTGCGAAGCAAAGCAAATCGGGTAGCAGGAACAACGATGTAGTGAATGGAGCCGTCGTGTGCAAAGGGTTCTGTGTTCGTGTATGGGTTTAGATATTATATTCTGATGGAATATTAGTGGATTTCTTGCGACTGGCAAATAGCACGCAAGGTGCATAGTTTTGAATTTAGGAATTAATATATTTCTCGTATAAAATTACATGGCCGGGGCGTATTCCACGTACAGGGAAGAGGAGAAACACCTGCAGGATTTTGGAAGAGAAACCTGAAGGAAAGAGACCACTTGGAACACACAGATGTAGATTGGAGGATGATATTGAAACGGATTTTCAATAAATAGGATGTAGAGGCGTGATCAGGTTAGGAACATGTGGCTAGCTGTTGTGAGCACGGCAATGAACCTTCGGCTTCCATAAAATGCGGAGAATTTCTTGATTCGCTGAGGAACAGTTAAATTCTGAGACAGGACACCGCTGGATGGAGTTAGTGGAAAAGGCTGTTGAAAATTCAAGAGGAAATTTATTATACGAGTTCTCAACCTTTTTGCCGCCTTCGCCATACACCTGACGTAACAAAAGGTGAAGGTTTCGCTGCCAGTGTCCTTATATTTGATAAGAAAGTTGATGTCCACCGTTTACTCCACTTCTTTATCAAATATGGTTGCGGAAAGTTAAAAAATACCATTTGTAAAAAGGGTGTTTTTCGACACTACGTCAATGTAACGGAGCGCGGTTTGGCACATGACTGGCCGAATGTCCAACGATAGCTAGAATATATTTGGTATGGTGTTGGACGCTGACGCTCAGGTGCTGTGCGGCAGTCTTGTTATTTAATAGACAAACCTCTCTTAAACAATTATGTATAAAAACAGTCAAACAGCCAACAATGTGTTTCATCTCACTTTATTCAGTCAAGAGGCTAAACTACCGGTTTCGGTCCGTATGCAAGACCGTCATCAGGTTTTCGCTTCATAGTTGATAACAGACTATATATATCATATAAGCGGAGGCCTTCACTTTTACAAAGCAGGTTAAAAATATACATGAATGTATACTTAACCTTTTAAAGCCTAGCGGTAACTTTACATACCACCAGGTTTAACATTAAAAAATTCTACGTGGTGCCCACATTGCGTTTATGTGTTTTGTACGGATCTCAGAACAAACAGCAACTTTTGCCTTATAAAACATTAAGAGACTGGTTTTTATAACCGAAGTGGAGAGTGTTTACAGCGCGGTACGCACTGAGTCCTTATATCAAACAGATACGCTTCGTCTTTAGAGGGTTAAAAGATATGAATAAAATAGGTTAAAAGTAATGTAATTGGATATATTTTAACCTATTTTATTCATATCTTTTAAGTATACATTCATGTATATTTTTAACCTGCTTTGTAAAAGTGAAGGCCTCCGCTTATATGATATATATAGTCTGTTATCAACTATGAAGCGAAAACCTGATGACGGTCTTGCATACGGACCGAAACCGGTAGTTTAGCCTTTTGACTGAATAAAGTGAGGTGAAACACATTGTTGGCTGTTTGACTGTTTTTATACATAATTGTTTAATGTACGCCAACGGGGATGTCTAATATCAAAAAAAGAAAAAGTCTCTCTTATGTAAAATTTGTCTACTTTACTTTTATTGTATACCAGACGTTTAAACCTTGTAATTCCACAAAGTCTGTTGGTGAAGGATGATCATTTTATCGTTCAGGCCTGTCGACAACCTATTAATGTTTTGTTCAATAGACTCTTGTACTAATACTGTGTTTGACTGTGCATGTAACTCACAGATTGAGAAGGCCGTGCTTTGCCTGGGCATTAATATCGCCCGGAAATTAACGCGCAGATTAGCGTTGATTGTGTGGTTAACTATGCTAGTTCGATTTATGGAGTCGTCCCAAGTCCCTCTACATAGGTTGTGTTCACACAAATGCTAATTTGGCATTTGTATTATCCAACTTTGCTTCTCAAAAGCTGTTTCCGCTACAATGGTGAGGATAGAATTGCGAGTGAAGCAGGGTTTTCTGTCGTTATTTCTATGATTTGTTCAATGGAATTTTGATGTAAATTTTCTGTGTTTGGTTGCAATTTTAGACATTATTTGCAAAAATGTGTGTTTTTGCTCCTTAAAATATTTAGTAAAAATACGAATTTGAAAGGGATATTTTTAAGATCTGGTATCTTGGATTATTCTAGCCGACACGTTTTAGAATTTTATTCCAGTTCGGATCTCTGCCTGATTACCATCTGTTGGTAATAACAGTAAGAAGCAGAATTTTTGCCTGTTACATCGCTGTGAAGTGATAGATTAAGATGTCGACATTTGTCTAGTTTCGTCAGGCCATAATTTATTAACACGCATTTCCTAACAGCACGCCATTACCGAAAACAAGCTGCAATGTTCAGCGCTGCCACCGTACGAACGGTTCAAATTTTGTGGCCAGAGTGGCTCTATGCCTGTCATATACCCAGCGCATTTACCTCAAAGTTTCGTCAAGCCCTGGGGAACGGATGTTGGAGTCACCATTTCTGGTAAATTCATCGACTTACATAAATTCTCATCAATCAAATGCAGTTTTCTCAGAAATTAATTTCCGTAATAAGAACCGGAAGTACTAGAAGGATTACTTGATCTTACTTAGGGCACGGGATGTACTTCGGCAATTTATTTTCGAGGGGATTCGCGTACTTTGTATCGTGATGGTGCAGTATTTTTTTGGGTTACAAAATGTGCAAAGAATTACATTTTTAAAATTTATGTATGGCCCGGATTAAAAATCTAATCCTAAATTTTGATCGACCCCCCGCCCCTCGAAAAGTTCCAGGTGAACAAAAATATATGAATATATAGTGAAGATGTTACTGTATTTGTCTTGCAGTAAAGTGAGAAGATTTATCATCGCTCATGAAAGACTAAAATTATACAAGATTTTGTGCCTTTTAATTTCATGTAACATTCTCAGCCTTTATTTATGTACTATATTTTGGGGTTTCCCCTATTTTGATCTCAGATTCTCAGCTGGTTGTCTTCCTAACGGCTTATCGAATAAAATAACATGAATTTCTTTTTTACATTTCCACCTGAATGCCTGCGTCATCACTAATCATGATTTATTTACCTTTACGGTACCGAGGAGTAAATGTAACTACATTGTTACTGTGAGTAACATGAAGGCGTATGGATTGTGGAGTTGTACCTCCACTCATTACCTTTAGTGTTATATGGAGGTCAGTGCTAATGTTCACGCCGCGGCCACTTTACCTTCGGGGAAAGAGCCACTGGTGTCAGTTGAGTAGGAAGCTGGTCGGGTTCCACAGCTGGTCTGGACGCTTTGGATGTAATTAAAATGTCTGCTGGTAATAAAACGTCGATTTGTGTGTTGTCCAGCCTGTAGCTTAGTCATTACTTTCGTACTGCTTACACTAGCTCGGCAGCCGCTTTAGCAGTAACATGATTATTGCAGTGTCCTTTAAAGTGCGTTAAATACCAGTATAAGGTTATGGGAAAGATGAGGACGCTTCCAAAATTTATTAGTTTTTTATCATATCCTTTATTGGATTAAGTGGCCGGCTAGGTGCAAGAATGAAATAACGCCACGGAGCGGAGTCGTTCTTAAGCTAACCAAATTTCCCACATTTTGTTGAACTTGAAATTTGGTTACCGTTTTCACAAGTTCCCGCTACTTGTCCCTGTTATGAGTGAGATTAAGCCCTACATACCATCCTATTTCTTGTAGATCCATTTTAATATTATCCTCCCATCTACGCCTAGGTCTTCAAAATGGTCATGGGGGAGAAAGGAAATGCATACAGGGTCCACTATAGGAATTCCCCTTTTCCATGCGTGCACCATGTTCCGCTTCCCGATCTTACCCTGCTTGATTTGATATTCCTAACATTATTCGGTAAGGAGTAAAAACCGTCGATCTCTTCGGCAGTTAAAGGGAACGTGTTTTGTTTATGCCTTACAGATTACGGCTGAAGGAACAATTTTCAAAGTCGTTATTTCGTAAAAGAGTAATTAATGAAGCGTGAAATGCAGACTGATGAAGAGTTCGAAAAACCCGTAGTGTGTTGGCCAACTTGTGGGCCGTTTAGGAAGGAGGCGAAATGCATGTAGTAAATAATGTTTCCGTTGTAGGCTCCTTCTTCAGAATTTTACAATTTTGGAAGAAATAACACCCACATATGTATGTCCTTTGCACAGTGCTGTGGGCAAGATGGTGCTGCGATCCATACAGCCGGGGAAATCCTGGATTTGGCAGCAGGTTCTCAAAGCGCCTGTTGCCAGGAAGTAACAAATTTTCCTCTACCTTGCACTGTGCAGCTCTCAGCGCCTATTGCCTGCTAGTGGACATTTGCAATATCTACATTCTTAAACTTTGCGAAACGACCTTGTACTTAATTTAAATATGTACAAACAAAATTTTAAAAACAATATGTAGGGACATTGTTTTATGTTACGAGTGTTGCTTGTTACATTCCGTTGTCTTCCTTAGCTTACATAACATCCATGTGCAATGAATAAAGTGTTAATTAGATATAACGCGTGTCTGAGATCCAAAAGGTAAATCTTGCCATCACCTTATTTAAATATGGAGAGTTAAAATCTGGTGTTAACTGCAGTGCATTGAACTAAAACTCGAGGACACCGAATTCACGGCAAACTGGAATAACGGCAACCGTTGTCTTGCCTGCCGTCACGCCAAACGGTCTGAGTAATGCAAAATTGTCAGATAAGATAATGCTCCTGAACGTGTACTCGATGTAGTCCAACGGGGTACAAGTATTGTCCGAAACAGTTCTGTCCGTAACAATCCGACCTTTATTTATTTTAGTAGAAATGTATTCGTACAAAACTATTTGCGTTATATATACACTGCACCCATAGAACTTTGCCCTTGTGGTTCTAGAAATGGCGGGTTGGGAAACCTGGAAGATCTAGGCATATGTGGGAGGATAATATTAAAATGGATCTTAAAACCAGGGCTGTGGATTCGGTACACAGGAGCTCCAACTCCGACTCCTCGATTTTTAAGACTTCCGACTGCGACTCCTTCATAAAAGCTCAATATGCATTAATAACGGTAAACCTATAAGACATTTCATCACCACCACGTGAATCATCAGGCTACTTTTTAGACTTATAACCTATATTTAAGTATAAGTCTAATGGTTACTGTAGCTATCAGGACTCTGGAGTTGCAGTATCTAGTTAAGATTTTAGATTGAGGTCGGAGTCGGAGTCGGAGTCGGTACATTTTTTCCCGACTCCGGCTCCACCTAAAATTCCTTCCGACTCCGACTTAAAACGTAGCGGTGATGGAAATGATTTAGATTTAAGTGGTCAATAAATAAAAACAAACACAATTTCTGTATTTTTAAACTACTCGTGTGTACTTATTCATAAGCATGATTGCGTAAAAGTGAGTATTTTTAAAATATAGCAATCGTGTTTGTTTTTATTTATAACTAAGTAACTAACTAACTAACTCCATGGAGCAGAGGCCTTCTTGAGAAGCTAACAGTTTCTCAGCTAGTCAAGAAATTCCCCGCATTTTATGGAACCCGAAGGTTCATTACCGCATTCACAAGAGCCCGCCACCTGTCCCTATCCTGAGCCAGCTCAATCCAGTTCATGTCCTCTCATCCCACTTCCCGAATATCCATCTTAATATGCTCCTCACATTCCATGTTCTAAAACTCATATCCTTTTTCCGTAGCTGGTGTCGTACCAAAGAATCGGTCCAGGTCCGAGGCCTTGTGCAATGGTTCGTAACATCACAATTTTTTACGGTGAGGAGTTGTTAGCACCTCGCCCCACCCCCAAGCTGGAGGACCACCCCTTGTCGGCTGTCCGCGACTGCTTATTCAATGTATTCGCAGCTACCCTCCATACCTGGAGGCCGTTCCTCCATCCGCAACCTGAGGACGCGCCATGCCGTGGTGACAGGGACCCACTTAACATGGTGTTTTTATTTATTGACCACTTAATTCTGACAACACAACGGGGTAACTGTACTTAAGATTGAACTGGATTTATTTGACTCAAAGAGGTATCATTGGCTGGTCATTGTGAACGAGGTGATGGCTTGAGGTTTTCATAGAAGGAGGGGAATTTCTTGACTAGCTATCCGTCTGGAAGCTTTCCAAGGATTATAATCCACTGCCTTAGAAAAATATTTAATACAGTTTGTGAAATTGATGTATCCAAATTGTAATCAGTTTAAAGTTTCAAAATTTGGTCGTACATGCAGTTGTGTGTGGTACACTGCATGGCTGGTTAGGACAGGGTTTTGTTGTTAAATTGTTGAATAAATTGTGCTATGGCTCTCTAAAATATAACAACAATTACCAATACGAGGAATGCTGATAAGTAGTTTCAGCGAAAGGTATTTTCGATTATTAAGTGGATTATTATAATGAAGTTATATTTTTCTTTTGTATTTTAGGTCGCCACATTAAAATTTAAAACCACAAGCGTTTTGTTGGATTGGAAAATAAATTCACATATATTAATCGTACTTGTAACGTTGAATCATAAATATACGTTATTTTCATTTATAGTCATGCCCTGGCAGTGTCATGCGCGCACGCGCATACAAACGCACACACGCACGCACGCACGCACGCACTAACTCCATGGAGCAGAGGCCTTTTTGAGAAGCTAACAGTTTCTCAGCTAGTCAAGAAATTCCCCGCGTTTTATGGAACCCGGAGGTTCATTACCGCATTCACAACAGCCCGCCACCTGTCCCTATCCTGAGCCAGCTCAATCCAGTCCATGCCCCCATTCCACTTCTTGAAGATCCATTTTAATATTATCCTCCTAACTATGCCTGGGTCTCCCAAGTGGTCGCATTCCCTCAGGTCTCCCTAACAAAATCCTGTACGCACCTCTGTTTTCCCCCATAGGTGCTACATGCCCTGCCAATCTCATTTTTCTCAATGTGATCACCCGAATGATATTTGGTGATGAGTGCATGTCATTAAGTTCCTCGTTATGTAGTCTTCTCCACTCTCCTGTCGCCTCGTCCCTCTTAGGCTCAGATATCCTCCACACACACACACACACACACATGCACACACACATGCACACATACACACATACACACACACACGCACTCACACACACACACACAAAATAATTATTTTATCCCACATCACAAATCATTTTACGTTTCCTGAAATTTTAACAAACGTCATCCATTAACCGCGCGTAGTTGATTATT
This sequence comes from Coptotermes formosanus, assembly GCA_013340265.1. NCBI lineage: Eukaryota > Metazoa > Arthropoda > Insecta > Blattodea > Rhinotermitidae > Coptotermes > Coptotermes formosanus. The sequence continues at coordinate 414,827 of BLKM01005036.1, read as the reverse complement.
TTTATGTGTCGGAACGAATTATTACACTTGTAAGTCATGAGAGTGGCGTGAGGTCTTTGGGTATTCTGTACAAAGCACGGGAGAACTCCATATGTGGAGGCTGTGTTTGTCTCTTGTCCGGTGTCTATGTAGAAACTTTTACACATTATTTAAAATGTACTGGTATAAGCATACACACAATTTTTTCCTATTTGTAATTTCTGTATACATTATTAAGGAACTTACATAGAGTCAAACTCGGTTATAACGTCATGAAAGGGACTGAATATTTTCTGTCGTTATAAACGAGTATTGTTATAACTGAGAAATACAATATTAACAGTGAGGAATTAATTGGTACCTCAGAATACCTGACGCTATAGACGAGGTTTCGCATTAACCGATGTCGTTATAACCGGGCTCAAATCTATTTGTGGGGTATGTAGAATGCATTGGGGGGGGAGACAAAGGGACAGGACAGAACTGTACAGCTTCTTATCGCCATACACTGTACTAAGATTCATCCCTCGACCAGGGTAGGGAACCTTGGAAATGAGCACTTCCCAACGCTAGCTGTGGTTTCTACGTAATACCCCTCCACTGATCCACTGTTTTGCATTAAAGCACAATTTCACTGAGTATGCACGCTATTTAATCTCTCTAAGTGCGCTTTCCACAGAATGACTGTTCAGTGATCCACTATTATATATCGAATCAGGTTTTCACTGAAAATGCACGCTATGAACTTTAAAGAATCATCAGCGTATTATATATATACATATATATATATACTTGCATCGCTTATTTTGCCAAACGGTAGAGAAAGCGGCACTACTGTGCAGGGAGAGACAGTGAAGGATAATCAAATTCAACCGAAATCCCATTAATACTTTTCGGAGATGCAGGCAGACGGAGGGGATATCCATATTGTGCTTTCATTTTTTTACCTTTCACATGTAACTCATAAGTGTGGCCTGCATTTTCACAGATATTAAGACTAAAATATAGAGAGATTGACTTTTTCCTGTTTTTTTGTAATAGGTCTGACACTTGATCTTTCACATTGAGGGAAGAACATAGGCTGAGGGTGTCTGAGAACAGGATACTGAGGAAAATATTAGGGCCTAAGAGAGACGAGGTGACAGGGAACTGGAGCAGACTGCACAGTGAGGAACTTCATGACCTTTAACCTTTTAAAGCCTAGCGGTAACTTTACATACGACCAGGTTTAACGTTAAAAAATTCTACGTGGTGCCCACATTGCGTTTATGTGTTTTGTACGGATCTCAGAACAAACAGCAACTTTTGCCTTATTAAACATTAAGAGACTGGTTTTTATAACCGAAGTGGAGAGTGTTTACAGCGCGGTACGCACTGAGTCCTTATATAAAACAGATACGCTTCGTCTTTAAAGGGTTAATCCTCGCCAAATATTATTTGGTGTCATAAAATCAAGAAGAATGAGATGGGTCGGTTATGTGGCACGTAGGGGGAGAGGAGAGGAGAGGAGAGGAGAGGAGAGGTGCAGACAGGATTTTGGTGGGGAAACCTGAGGAAAATAGATCATTTGGACGGCCTTGGTGGTGTAGATTGGAGTATAATATTAAAATGGATTTTACAGACTTCATTTGGTAGAGCGTTGACTGATTGGTCTGGCTCAGGATAGGGGTAGGTGGCGGACTCTTGTGAATGAACCTTTGGGTTAATTAGATTGCGGGGTCGGGTTGTTGCTGTTGACTGTAAAAACATTTAGTGCTGTATACAACGGAAGAACATTAAGTCTGGTGTGCTGTAAGCATCACTCTTGGAAAGTGAAGTACACAAGTTTGTAGTGCCCATCGCTGCTGGTTAGTGTAAACTCTGAAGATATATCCTGAACGCTCACATTCAGACCACCATTTGTCAGGTCGCGTCACTTGAAGAGATATGTTATAAGTTAGTTAGCGGACTTAAGATGATGTACTGATGAAGCATAGGTCTGCGTGTGAACATCACCAGAAGCAGAACGCTGTTGCGGTGGCGGTATCAACATGTTACTCGAAAGCTGCATCTGGTTTTTTTTCCTGCCTTGGGAAATGAAGTTTACACATTCAAGGTGAAAAGAAATGAAACACGAAGAAGGTTTCATTTTATTCGCTGTTTCTTTTGACAGTTCACGCCGAGTCAGTCCCTCATTTCCTTGTCGACTTCGCGCATCAAAGAGAGGCTCAAGAACTGATGGAAACGGAGGAACAAGCTGATTGTGTCTGATTTGTTTGACATATTCCGGCGAACCTTAAAAAGACGGGCAGCTTTTATCTTCTAATTAATGTAACATCGTGTTTTCTTCCTTTTTTTAGACCTCATCGCTTCTCTTTCGAACGTATATTAAACTTTTTCTCCCATTTGTCTGTCTGTATGCCTGAAACCACCTGGGAACAATTTTTTAAATGTCACACATCCCGTTATGTTATTTATAACAATGAATGACATTTTTCACCTTTAACACAATTTTATTATTATTGATATTGATTTATCATATTATTATGGCTACATGTTTCGACCAAATATAGTAATCTCCAGGTCAATGGAATTATAAAAATATAAACATTTAAATATGTGAAATGTATTTATATTTTTATAATTTGTTTGCCCTGAAGATGACCATATTTGATCGAAACATGTTTCCGTAAAAATGCGATAAATCAATATTAATAATTAAGTTATGTCGACGGTGAAAATTACCGTTCATAACTTGAGAACAACTCAGAGAATTTAAATTTAATTTGTTATTGAGGATTTTAACTCAAATGTGTAGACCCATTCTAATTTTAGTTGAAGTAGCAGCACGTTTGCCACTGTACACAGGCCGAAACGTCTACTTATAAACATTGGAACATACCTCGGAGCTCAATTTGCACGCTACTGGCTGAATATCGTTACAAAAATTGTTTTAAACAAATATTTTGGAGAAGAACGAGGGATGTATTTTGTGTCCGTTACACAAAATTAATCAAAGAATGCTGATGCTTCACAATTATTACGCATTTCGCACAATTTTACCTAGTTAACCCTTTAAAGACGAAGCGTATCTGTTTTATATAAGGACTCAGTGCGTACCGCGCTGTGAACACTCTCCACTTCGGTTATAAAAACCAATCTCTTAATGTTTTATAAGGCAAAAGTTTCTGTTTGTTCTGAGATCCGTACAAAACACATAAATGCAATGTTGGCACCGTGTAGAAATTTTTGATATTAAACGTGGTGGTGTGTAAAGTTACCGCTAGGCTTTAAAGGTTAATTAACAATGTATAGGCCCTAATCTAATTTAGTGAATATTCGCTAGTATTCATTAAATGAATCGTTCGTTCGTCGCTCTTACACTCTGGGGTGCAACACAGGAAGCCAAATACACACACGTATATGTATAACGGAATTACTAACCCGCGAACAGGGTGCTCACCCTGTTATGATCGCCAACGCATCGCACTGCGCATAACTGTGGTCTGTCGCCCCTAAACTGTGCATTAGCTTGTGTTGACAGTACCCATACTTCGGCTGGAAATCACATTTGTTGCTGGTCCGGTGACGTTAACATAGACTACACGAAAATCAGTAATGTACTACGTATTTCGAAATAAAGATGCTCGAGCGTTACGTGTGGCAAATGTTCAGAATCGAAATTACGGTGGAACCCGGTTATAACGACATCGGTTTATGGGACGCCTCGCTTGTAGTGGCTGATATTCTGTGGTACCAATTAATTTCTCACTGTTAATCGTAACATAATACTCCTTGGTTATAACAACATTCGTTTATAACGCCAAAAAAATGTTCAGTTCCTTTCATAACGTTATAACCGAGTTCAGCTGCAGTTTAACCTTTTAAAGCCTAGCGGTAACTTTACGTACCACCAGGTTTAACATTAAAAAATTCTACGTGGTGCCCACATTGCGTTTATGTGTTTTGTACGGATCTCAGAACAAACAGCAACTTTTGCCTTATAAAACATTAAGAGACTGGTTTTTATAACCGAAGTAGAGAGTGTTTACAGCGCGGTACGCACTGAGTCCTTATATAAAACAGATACGCTTCGTCTTTAAAGGGTTAATTTGCTTCCTTTCGCTATGTTACTTTACAGACCCGTCTTGGGACCGTCTGTGTGTATCAAGTCCCAACGAATTCCGTGGCGAAATAAGTTTGGAAACTGATGTACAATCCTGTAGCGATAAATGACAGGATGGTTAATAATTTGGGAAACATATGGGGAGAAGGGGTCGTGCCCTAAATTATAGTGTTATCATTTGCCTGGAGTAGGTGAGGAAACGGTGAAAATATGCAGTCACAATAGCCCACCTGTGTCCGGGCGACATTTGAACCTGGGACCCCCAGAATACGAAAATGGGCTGGTACGTGCTCGGATTCGACTTTCCGATTCGTCACTTGAAACAACAGCACTAATAACTTGATAATCAGTGTCTTATCTGTACATCAGCGATTAACTTAAGAGGACAGTCAAATAGGAATTTTAACTATTGAAAGCACGGGGATAATCTTTCGAAGTTGCAGGTATAAAACATAGTATAGATAAAAATTTAATAGAGAATGTTAATCTGAAATCCCCAAGGGAAATTTCCATGTGGAAGACATAGACTTACATGGGAGGATAATATAAAAATGGATCTCATAGCTGTTAGGATATGAGATCGTAGGCTGGTTTCATAGGGCGAGTAATAGGTGTAATGAACCTTCGTTTTTCTTAAAAGTTTGGGAATGTCTTGACAAACTGACCCACAATTAGCTTCTCAGAATGGTTTGTACTCCATGGTGTGATCGTGTACGTGTTTCTGGCGATGGAGGAATTATGTACACGTAAATGCAGAGCAGCGTGAAGACTCAGTGACACGTGAAAGTGAGTAGAGCAGCAGGCTGTTTTGAAAGGCTTGACTGTACACGTAAAACCGCCAGTTTGCACATTGGAAGCCTTAATTAACCGTCTCTAAATAATAATCCCCTTTACTTCCCAGAGTAAACACCTCTTCCAGTTCGTCAGCCGGTACTTGTGCGTATGTTCGAAATTTTGATCTCAAAATAACTTTACTTAATTTAACCTTTTAAAGCCTAGCGGTAACTTTACATATCACCAGGTTTAACATTAAAAAAATTCTACGTGGTGCCCACATTGCGTTTATGTGTTTTGTACGGATCTCAGAACAAACAGCAACTTTTGCCTTATAAAACATTAAGAGACTGGTTTTTATAACCGAAGTGGAGAGTGTTTACAGCGCGGTAGGCACTGAGTCCTTATATAAAACAGATACGCTTCGTCTTTAAAGGGTTAATCCAATAAACTGAAATTACAACATGGTCTTTGTAAACCGGCAGTTTAAATGTAATTAATATTCCAGTTAGAGTTTCAAATAATTTAAACCAGTAATTTACAATCCATATACCGAAGAATGCATCCAGCGCCTGATTTATGTTATGTATTTTTAAAATTCGCGAGATGGGCTGGGCACGTGGCATGTATGGAGGACAGGAGACGTTCATACAGGGGTTTGTTGGGGGGGGGGGGGTCTGATATGTTTTAACTTACGTGTTTTTAACGTTCTTGAGATGAGCTGGGCACGTGACTCGTATAGGGGGACAGGAGATGTTCATACAAAATTTTCTTGTGGAGACCTGACGGAAAGAGACAAGTTGGAAGACCTACACCTGGATGGGAGGATAGTATTAAAATGTATCCTCAAGAAATTTGTTGGGGAGACATGGACTGCATTGCTGTTGTCCAGGTTAGGGACTGGCGACGGGCGCTTGTGAATGCGGTAATGAACCTTCGGGTTCCATAACATGCGGGGAAATTCTTGACTAGCTGAGGATCTGTTAGCTTGTGAGGAAGGACTCTTCTCCATGGAGTTAGTTTTTGTCCTTTTTTTGTCCTTTTCCTAGTAATGGAACACCGGTGGAATGAAATTGACAGGGGAAAACCAAAGTACTCGGGGAAAAACCTGTCCCAGTGCCACTTTGTCCACCACAAATCCCATATGGACTGACCCGGGATCGAAACGGGCCTCCGCGGTGGGAGGCCGGCGGCTAACCGCCTGAGCCATGGCACGGCCATTGATATACCTTACATGCGACACCTTCATTCCTTTCTAAACATCGTCATGAAGCAAGTGCCTCTTCTCCTATTTTCCATCTTCTTCTTCTTCTCCTCCTCCTTCTTCTTCTGCTCCTCCTCCTCCTCCTCCTTCTCTCCCCTTCTCCTCCTCCTCCTCCTCGTGCTCCCCCTTCTTCTCCCCTCCTCCTCCTCCTCCTCCTCCTCCCCCTTCTTCTGGGTGCAGGCGAGTAATCAGTTTTGTGTTTCTGCCGCTGTGTGACGGCAGAAATCTTCCGTTGCCTGTTGGGGAGGAGAGTGGAAGATCTCCGTACCGCGTCTGGGTTCGGTGGTGATGCTGTTGCGGAAGTAAAACTCGTCTTCCAACTCGTAACCAGTCAATACAAGGACTGAGGAGATTTCTGTGATATTCTGAGTGGGCTGAAGGATCACTGTCAGATTTTGCGTGTGGGTGGGGTCAGTGGTGGTAGGTAGACTGATCTACGTACAGCTGAGCCATTAGTACCTCAGCCTAGTGCATTTGAGGTTGAGATGGGTATCGTGAAGTTTAAAAGCTATGAGTCCTACGGTACCAAATTACGGCAGGAAGTAAGGTGTTAAATTTTGGGATCCCTAAACATATTTTTTAATATTTATTTCAAATGTGATATTGGTAGTATTTACCGTATAGAAAGAAAATTTCACAAAATTGTTCCTATAAGTAATTTAGCTAACTAGCAGTACGTGAAACAAAAGTCAAAGATAGGGAAATATATTACACGTATTAGTGGCGCAGTTGGTTGAGGCACTGCGCTACAAGTCGGAAGGTCGCGGGTTCGATTCCCGATGGTGCCAGTGGATTTTTTTCATTGACATAATCCTGTCGGTCGCACTGTGGCCCTGGGGTCGACTCAGCCTCTAACAGAAATGAGTACCAGGAATATTTCCTGGGGGGTAAACGCGGCCGGTGCGTATGGCTGACAACCTTACCACCTTCATGTGCCGATTGTCTAGAAATCTGGGAGCCTCGACCTCCTGGAACCCTAAGGGCCTGTACAGGCCTGTAATGGGATTGCTTATTATTAATTCTGTTTGGAATAAGAAGAGTTGCCTTAACAGTAGCGACATTGCCTGTTTAACGGTGGAAGATAGAACGGGCTGTGGTGTTAGGCAGGTGTAGCAATTACCGCCTACGCAGTGCTGACAAAATTTACCGAATTTTGCGTGACTTCAGGCTTCAGCCGCTGAGTAAATGAGATCTACGCTCTTCTGGGATATTGCACAGCGTTGATTGGTACTTAGCGACGTTTCGGAACAACCTGTTGGTCCCACATTCAACGTTCAAGCAATCCCCCTATCAGTCCCGTCTTCAAGGTTCAAGCAGTCTTGGACTGCTTGAAGATGGGACCGATAGGTTGTCCCGAAACGTCGCTAAGTACCAATCAACGCTGCATAACGTACCACAAGAGTGAGGATCTTATCCAACATTTTTTCTATCAGTCTGTGACAGTTATTTTGTCTTCACATTTATATTTCGTAACACGGGTTGCATGTTTCGGCAATATTTTGTCTTCACATTTACATTTCATAACACGGGTTGCGTGTTTCGGCAATATTTTGTCTTCACATTTACATTTCATAACACGGGTTGCATTTTTCTGCGATATTTTGACATCTTCAGACCTAAAATTTTCAACACGTGCGTGACTTACAGAAACGTAGTTGTGTTTACTCTGTCATATGATGTCTCACTTTTAAGCTGCAAAATCGGGTCCACCTGCTCATACAAATGCAGTTATGTACGAGTAGATCTGTTGTCTGTTCTTTAGTACGCAATCACCTGCTATGATCAGAACTTACATTGAGTGTAACCTATCTGACTTACGACTTTTGAACCGCTTTGGGGTTCCCGTAGTGTCCGCCTGCATATGAGACAGCAGATAACTGATCTGTGTCAACATTTTGCTTTCCAGTTTCAGTTTCCTCTTGGCAGTTCTAATAACGAACAACCTCTTATAATTTTTTTCTTGGGGTGGTGGAATCTATTTTTGCACATGTTTATTTTCCGTTGATTACTATTGTACCGTTTTTGTGACATAACCTGTTTTTTTATTCCGTGTAGTTGTCAACTTCATATGCAAAATTACTGGCGAGCATCAGTATGGATTATAACGTACCAGATCAACTAGTGTAATCAGATTTTCTGTGTTTATCAGAAGTTTCGGAAATAATGGGATTGAAATGAGGCGATTCATCAGCTATCAGTGGATTTAAAGGGAGCCTACGAATTTTTGTTTCATTCACCCGTTTTGCTCTTTAAATTACTGTGTAAGTCACAATAGTAAATACGTCACAGTCCGCAAAACGTACCTTTGTTTTATTATGGATGTCTTTCTGGCTATATGTTGCGACTTGTAATGTTATCTCAAACATTGCAAGCAACAAAATACGCCGTTTTAGAGAGAAATAATTGTAATTTTAGGTTGTAATTATATTTATAATTATGATTATAATTTATGATTATAGTTATTAATTTATATTTATATAATTTGTCTCCTATATATTTCGGCCCCCCTTGGGGCCATTATCAAAAAGCTTGAACTCATTACGAAGAACAGTGTGCAGATGTATAATATTGCACATATGAACAAACCAGTCATGCATATATAAATGTAAAAATACAAATTTAAAGTGGGTAACGGTTATTAAAATATATATTCTGTATTTTTAGAAATAAATTCAATTCACTTTCTAATTAACAATTATATGGTGGAATGGCTACGTTGATTAAAAAATTGATTGAATTTAATTCTGAAGACACAGGCGTAGATATCCGAATCAATTATTGGCCATTTTGAAAATTTATAAATTTTAACATTTTGTTTATATTTGTATGTGCATAAATGGTTTGTTCATATATGCAGTATTGTATATTTCTACACGTCTTTGTAATTATTTGAAGGTCATTGATAATGGACCAAGAGGAGCCGAAACATGTGAGTGATAAATTATAGAAAATCAGGGGGTTATTCCTAAAACACCGTATGATTTTGTTTTTAAAGTCTGTGATTTAATAAAGAAATACACGATAATGTGCAACCATGTGGGACTACTATGCCATGATATGCCAATGAATTAATTTGTGTAAGAAAATATTTAACATCACCAACAGTCTTCTGCCATAAATGGGGATTTTAAGTTTCATCAAGTCCATAAAATAACATTACACGATTAAAATAATTACATTAGTAGTACGTTTGTGGAGCTCTGTTTTCCATTCATTTCACTTTGTATAGAGCCCCACCACCTGTTGCTGTTTTATTTATCACCCTGCTGGCATTTACTGTTGCAGTATGGAATTTATCTTTTCGTAAATTTCTCCTGTAATTTTTTTTTGAATATCTTGTGATATTTTATACGTCGTGAGGTGTATAACCTTTGATTCGTGTTTAAAGTACGCTTTTTGCGTGTTACACGTTTTACACTGACTTGTAGCTAAGACTGGAGATCCTTTTGCCCCGTACATGTGATTTTGTTTGTGCAGTTACCCAGGGTGGTGTATGTCTTCAGTCTTTTATAATTACGTAGAGGTGTCGGTGTTTTGCTTGTAGCAGATATGCGGGTACTTTCACCCTACTACAAGCACAGTCGGGGGCGCGCGGGGCGGGGGAGGGGTTTCTACCATTTTAACTCTTCGTTAAAGAGTTTGGATGATCAATCCAATGAGGGTGAACTGGGTGAGGCATGTGACATTCATAGGAGAAAAGAGAAGTGCATAAGGCTTTGGCGGCGAAACATGAAGCAAGAAACCAATTTGAATACCTACGCTTGGGTGAAAACATAATTTAAAATGGATCTTAAAGAAATAGGTTGGAGGGGTTGAGTGGATTCGTCTGGCTCAGGATAGAGATTAGTATTGTGTGGTGATGGGTTTATGTACTTTATCCATCGTCCAAAGAGTAAAATATTAAAAAATTAAAATCATAACGTTTCGGAACCTGGCTCTGCTTCCGTCCTCAGGGGAATGGAGGGGGAGAAGAGAAGAACACATATTCTGTTGGGCCCCTTAGATAGAGCTAGCCTCCATCACTGGTATGGAGGCTAGCTCCGTCTAAGGGGCCCAACTGAGTAGTTCTCCTCTTCTCCCTCTCCATTCACCTGAAGACGGAAGCAGAGCCAGTTTCCGAAACGTTGTGATTTTAATTTTTTAATATTTCTAATATTTTACTCTTTGGACGATGAATAAAGTCCATAAACCCATCACAACACAATATTATACACCATTGTCAAAACGTTTTAGAATTTATAGAGGTTAGTGTCGGGCTGTTGTGAAAACGGTAAGTTGGCAGCTGTGAGGAGGGTAGGCCTGTGTATCAGAAGTAGCCATCTTGCACAGCGCTGTTAGATGGGAAGTTTCAAACAAAGAAACTTTGCTGTGATGGAGCTGGCTGCAGAATTCTGAGCAAGTTCCTATCTCCGTAGGCAACGCATATCAGTAATTAAAAGTCCTCGAGGAGTATGGACTTCTATTAGTTCATAGTTCCCCCCCCCCCCACACGCAATATATTGGGACTGACCCAACATACTTGTTTCTCCACACAGCAATTACTTATGAAAGTCATTTCCTTCAACAGGGTTGAATTCTTCTTGGAACAAATTTTCTGCCCTCTGAATTCTCTTCACCACTCATCGAATAAGTCTTTATTTGTTTTTGTTTCGTACAAGAATTATAAAAGCCGATCCCAGTGGCCGCGCAGTCTAAGGCGTAGGTCTGCGGGCGACCGCTTGCTGGGATCGTGGGTTCGGATCGCACCGGGGGCATGGATGTTTGTCTTGTACAGTGTTTGTGTTGTCAGGTAGAGGTCTCTGCGACGGACCGATCCCTCGTCCAGAGGAGTCCTACCGACTGTGGTGTGTGTCTGACTGTGATCAAGTGAAAATAAAAGCAACCTCGACACCTACTGTGAGTAGGTAGAAGAAGGAAGTAATACGAAACGAAACAAGAATTATAAAATGAAGCAAGGCTAACTGGATTGGTCACATGTTGCATAGGAACTGCCTTGCAAAACACATTATTCAAGGAAAGATATAAGGGACGGGAAGACGATGAAGAATACGTAAGCAACTACTGGCTGACCTTAAGGAAACGAGAGGATACTGCAGTTTTAAAGAGAGAGCACTGGCTCGCGCTGTCCGGAGAACTAGCTTTGGAAGAGACTATGAATCTGTTGTAAGACAGACTACGTGATGATGTGACATCAATTAGAGCGTCTGGTCTGCTTTGGCGCATAATAAGTGTGGAGTAATAAATCTATAACGACTGGACTGAGCTAGCTCAGGATAGGGACAGGTGGCGGGCTCTTGTGAATGCGATAATGAACCTCCTGGTTCCATAAAAGGCGGGGAAAATCTTGACTAGCTGAGAAACTATTAGCTTCTCAAGAAGGCCTCTGCACCATGGAGTTAGTTAGTTAGTTAGTTAGTTAGTTAGTTAGTTAATAGATCTGTAACGCGTAGGATGCAAGATCCATCCATTTTAAGGGGGCTGGACGGCCCGGTATTCGATTCCCGGCAGGAAAAGCGATATTGCGTCGTCTCTAAAACTTCGAGACCGACTGTGGGGCTACCCAAAATTCTCTTCAACGGGCGCGGGAGGCTTCTTTCCCTGTGGTAAAACGGCTGCAGCGTGAATGTCCATATAGTGCCGAGGTTGGGAATGACTGGAGTCATGGCGTGCACTGGGATGATTTTACCTTGATAAGGTGAAAAACGTTAACACACAGCTTGTGGTATATTTTTTCCCTGTTTTAAATTATATGGAAAACTGGAAGGCTCGCGGATGAAACGTTTTAAAATTGAATGTGTGTCTCGTTTGTTTGTACTTTCGTTCAAACCAGTTTTCTTTCCGGTAAGTATGTGTGGACTTAGACGCGAGTTGCTGTGCAGATATGCGTAGAAAGCCACGTTAATTTGCCTGTAAAGTGTCCGTTATTATCGTCTTGTTTTAACCAAGTCTGATTATGTCGACCGAAATGTGTGTAACTATCCAACACGAATTCACGTGACGGTAACGTCAGAGTGTTTATATATGGACGGATGAACAGACTGGCGAAGCGTATGGAAGCAGTTTTGTAACTTGCTCGTGAATGCACACCAAGAACACGGACATGGACTGTCAATTACAATTAAAATACATCGTCACATCTTTGGAGAAGACATTCTGTTGCGTTCAGTAACTATACAGCAACAAATAAAATAAAAACACAACATATAAAAATCACCAAGTAATGCACTTTTTAATTTTGTTAATCATTGTCCTAGTTGGCCAATATTAAAATAGGTATACTAAAAATCCGTCAGATAGCCAACAATAATATAAATGTCTTTATTATATATAAAGTATAGAGCAACTAGTTTCGGCTATTAACAGCCCTCATCAGGCTAATCATTCAAAAACTTATTTGTTATCGAAATCTCTACGTAGATAAATAGGTGAAGGCCTTCACTTCACATTGTTGAATACATGGCTATGTCACTATTATACAGTATAAAATATTGGATAAAAGATATTTTAGTTAAAAGTTACATAGGATATGCCTAATATCCTACCCTAATATCCTATGCCTAATATCCTAGGCATACTCTATGTAACTTTTAACTAAAATATCTTTTATCCAATATTTTATACTGTATAATAGTGACATAGCCATGTATTCAACAATGTGAAGTGAAGGCCTTCACCTATTTATCTACGTAGAGATTTCGATAACAAATAAGTTTTTGAATGATTAGCCTGATGAGGGCTGTTAATAGCCGAAACTAGTTGCTCTATACTTTATATATAATAAAGACATTTATATTATTGTTGGCTATCTGACGGATTTTTAGTATACCTAATGCACTTTTTATAAACAACCACTTACTTCTCGACATATGTTTCGGCGACCAATATCGACACCATCAGGCGATACTTATTGCGCATAACACTGGACTTAGCGATACACAGTCAACTGAACGTACACTCCTCAGTGCCACAGGACACTGCCTTCATATCCAACCACACGTTTATGGGTACGTCACTGTTCATCTGAAACATCTGCCAACACCATTTAATATGACATCGCATGATCGTAATTCTACGTACTGCTACTGTTTCAAAATTATTCACAATTGAAATTTTAAATAGGTTTTAAGGACAATGCACGTGACTTTAAATATTTTAACCCTTTAAAGACGAAGCGTATCTGTTTTATATAAGGACTCAGCGCGTACCGCGCTGTAAACACTCTCCACTTCGGTTATAAAAACCGGTCTCTAAATGTTTTATAAGGCAAAAGTTGCTGTTTGTTCTGAGATCCCTACAAAACACATAAACGCAATGTGGGCATCACGTAGAATTTTTGAATGTTAAACCTGGTGGTACGTAAAGTTACCGCTAGGCTTTAAAAGGTTAAACATTTTATCCAGTGTGATTGATGTGTTTTTTAATATACACACTACTATTGGAACCAGTGCTCCCGAAAGTGTTAATGTGAACTATTCAACTCAAGACTTCTGTTATAAACCATACGGACGGCCAGTGTTATTCACAATAAGTATATCCTGATGATGGCGACATTAGATGCCGAAACATGTGTCGGGAAGTAAATGGTAGTTAATAAAAAGTGCATTGGTTGGTGATTTTGTTTATATACTGAAAATGCACGGTGAAAACAATATACAGCTCAAAAAACACAACAGTTTATTGTAAGTAAAATTGTGTTACTTATATGAATTCAGTACATATTTCAGCCCGTAGAGGTCCATACTGATGCAGACTAATATTTTAATATATCACTTTAAAGACGAAGCGTATCTGTTTTATATAAAGACTCAGTGCGTACCGCGCTGTAAACACTCTCCACTTCGGTTATAAAAACCAGTCTGTCAGTGTTTTATATGGCAAAAGTTGCTGTTTGTTCTGAGATCCGTACAAAACACATAAACACAATGTGGGCACCACGTAGAATTTTTTAATGTTAAACCTGGTCGTATGTAAAGTTGCCGCTAGGCTTTAAAAGGATATCAAGGTTTTAATATTTGTTAATAACACAACTGCTGGTTGAGGTACTGTAAAAGTCACTTGTATTAGAAGTGAAGTCTATTTATGTGTGTAAGAGAGAGGTCTGTTTCTTTCTAATATTACCTTCCTTTGCATATTTTGTGTTAGTCTAGACTGAAGACGGCCCCATTACGGGCTGAAACGTGCAGCAACTTCATGTAGGTAATGTAATTTTACTTACAATAGGTTATGTTTCACTGACTTTGTTTGTTACTGTGCGTGAAAGAAGTCCTGAGATTTTGTGTTCTTTCAGCGGTGTTGATGAATATTCAAGTGTTCTGGTGTGCTACATGGTGTGGGCGGGTAAATGGTTACGGAATTTTGGGATGGAATACTTCTTTCTTCTTCGTTGTCAAGCCGTCCAAAAAGACAAAAAATTACGACGGAAAATGAACACGGTAAAACCCACGGCGAATAAGAGCAAGAAGAGGAAGAAGAAGAAGAAGAAGAAGAAGGAGGAGGAGGAGGAGGAGGAGAAGGAGGAGGAGGAGAAGAAGGAGGAGGAGGGGAGAAGAAGGAGGAGGATGGGAGAAGAAGGAGGATGAGGAGAAGAAGGAGGAAGAGAAGAAGGAGGAGAAGGAGGAAGAGGAGAAGGAGGAAAAGGAGGAGGAGGGGAGAAGAAGAAGAATGAGAAGGAGAAGGAGGAGGAGGAGGAGGAGGAGGAGGAGGAGGAGGGGAGAAGAATGAGGAGGAGAAGGAGAAGGAGGAGAAGGAGGAAGAGAAGAAGGAGGAGAAGCAGGAAGAGGAGGAGGAGGAGCAGAAGAAGAAGGAGGAGGAGAAGAAGAAGAAGATGGAAAATAGGAGACGAGGCACTTGCTTCATGACGATGTTTAAAAAGGAATGAAGGTGTCGCATGTAAGGTATATCAACGGCCGTGCCATGGCTCAGGCGGTTAGCCGCCGGCCTCCCACCGCGGAGGCCCGTTTCGATCCCGGGTCAGTCCATATGGGATTTGTGGTGGACAAAGTGGCACTGGGACAGGTTTTTCCCCGAGTACTTCGGTTTTCCCTTGTCAGTTTCATTCCACCGATGCTCCACTACTAGGAAAAGGACAAAAAATAATAATCATCATCGTCGTCATCTTCATCACAGGGTTGCACAAGAAGCCTCAAGGCTGCGGTGCGTCCGTAACGTCTGCTGCGGGGCCCTTCACCACCTAAAAATAAGGTATCTCACACTCACATATCGGACATATACACAGTCGGATGTATGTATAAACTTTCTATTCTGGCCACTGATTTACGTTTCTGAAGTATTTTCTTCGTCCCTGGTGTGAGGATATTTGGGATATTGAACAAGGAGGATTACATGAGCGTGGAAGGAACGCAACAACGTAGAGGATACCCTTTCTTGTCCGTTCTAATTTCCGATGTTAACTGCTCAGGAATCTTGGGTTCTATTTGTCTGTGGATTCTCATTTGCAGACCCACGCCATCGGAATGTTAACGGTGTGTCGTTGGGGTTGAATTGACACCCCAACAACCCACCATAACACCCCATAAAACTTGAATCCTCAGCAACACCGCTGTGGGAACTTCAAATGTCAAATTGTTATTGGTTTACATCTGCAGTTTTGTGCCGGGGTTTATGTCGTTTTCATGTGTTTATTTTACGACGCTTTTAGTAGCTCATACTATGTGGCGTCGTACATTAGGATGATTGATGAACTGTAAAGCGGTGGTGACCTAATAGAGATAAAATTCTGATATTTTCCTGAAGGTATTGAAGAAAACCACGAAACAAAATATCAGAAGAGGAGATGACCCGACTGGTATTCGAACCAGGCAATTGTTGAAATACAAGCTAAAATAACACAGCCTTTCCCGTTGGAGGGTTATGGAGATGGTGCATATTAGATGGGCTGAATGTTTTGTTGATAATGGCCGCAGTTCGAAATCTTTCGTAGTCTTTACCTCTTCTGCCTACTCACAGCAGATGTCGAGGTTGTTTTTATGTTCACTTGATCACACTCGGACACACACCGCACTCGGTAGGACTCCTCTGGACAAGGAAGGAAGGCGACCACTTGGGAGACCCAGGCGTAGATGGGAGGATAATATTAAAGTGGATCTTGAAGACGTGGATTGGGGGCATGTACTGGATTGAGCTGACTCAGGATAGGGACAGGTGGCGGGCTGTTGTGAATGCGGTAATGAACCTCCGGGTTCCATAAAATGCAGGGAATTTCTTGACTAGCTGAAAACTGTTGGCTTCTCAAGAAGACCTCTGCTCCATGGAGTTAGTTAGTTAGTTAGTTAGTTAGTTAGTTAGTTAGTTAGTTAGTTAGTTGCAAGAAGACAAATGACTAATTTCCTACATACCTACCCACGTACCTAACCAACCAAACTAAACGAAACCATACGAAATGAAATGAAACCAACAATCTCCTAGTACCTAGTGGTTCCTCAGTTAACCGATAAACTGGTCGCATTGTATGGAACCTGGAGGTTCATTACCATGTTTAAAACAGTCCACCTCTTGTCACTATCTTAAGTCAGATAAATTCAATCCTTGCTTTCCCGTCCTATTTATTGAAGATCCATTTTAATATTATTCTCCAATTTGTAACTCTAAAAATTGGGAAATATGTTTAGAATCCATTTAAAATTTTGTTTGGCAAATTATGTTACATATTTTGTTTAGAAATTTTGATACTGTAGTAATTAAAATGCCTGTAAACCGAATATAAGCCAGAGAAGTTTAAATAATTCGGTTTTTATTTCCAGAAATACAGAAAAATGTAGAGGACTTAAGTTGTGCGGGGTTTTTAGCAGTAAAAATTCCTACCGTAGCCTTCTAGTCTAGGACACCACATGATGTAGTCAGTACCAACGTGTCGCAGTAACATACTGCCTCCATCTTCATGACCAGAAGATGGAGGCGTTTTGTTCCTCTGAAACTTTAATACTCACCTGACTATACACGTATGTTATCACAGCCCAAAGGACCACACTAGAAGATATAACGTTTTTGCGTGAAATTCCTGAATTTACTGGCAAGTCAAAATGATAGGAGAAAATGAGTTCGCTTTATAACATGCATCAGTATTGCACAAGCCTATGTAGCCCTCGTAACTTGTGTCTGCAATGATATCTAGTTCGGATTAATGTAGCCAGCCTTTATTGTACCAGTAATTACGTCGAAGTTCTAACAGTCGTCATAATTGTGGTTGAAAAGTTTCTTTGTGGTAAACAATTGCACTGATAATGTGCCATAACATTATTCTGTAAGTCAAACGTAAATCCCAGAAGCGCTGGAAACGTCTCCGTAGAGATTCCGTCAAATTATTCTTCATAGGTGTTTATGATATTTACAGACTGCGATGTCATTTTCAGAAGACTCTTATAATGAAAGTTTATGACAGATCTTTCTCCTTCAGCCAAACACGCCGCATTTCTGTCGTACAAACAACTAAACCCTTCGCCGTCAAAACTCTTCATTTGTCTGGTTTCAGGATATTTTTGCTCATATTCAGTCCCAATGGACAAAGCTTGAGACGATGAACTCTGCTGCATACGTAGCGGATTTCCCACAGGTCTTGCATCATATATTGAGGGAATTTTAATAAGAAAATCTTTATTGGTTTTCGCAGTACAAGCATGTAATACACTGTATATTGGATGCTTATGTATGATACAGGGCAGTGCGACTTACAGAGGGGCATTTATGACTGTGAAATATTAGGGGATTTTTATAGATTCTAATTTAGGAAATTACAAGTCAGATATTGATACTATCACAAGAATTGTTAGCAGTGTTACGTACGTTGGGGGTTTGACCGACTCTGATTTATTTATAACAAAGAACAAGATAATTGCCCTCGTATAATCAGGGGTCAAGAAACTTTCGCTCAGTTCAAACACGCTGACAAATTCTGCTAGCCGGAAAATCCTACATAAGAGGAACCGCACCTCCACACGTTACTGTATGCAACTGTTTATATTCAGCCTTCTTACCATCGCGTAATATTAAAGCATAGCATATACTGTTCCATATCTTTTCCCATGACGCAAGAACCCCTAGTGTGCCAGGCGCTCCTCATTATCGACGCTTCACGATCACACTCAGACATACACTGCAGTCGGTAGGGCTCCCCTGGGCAAGTGATCAGTCCGAAGCACAGACCTCTACGTGACAACACAAACACTCACAAGAGACAAACATCAACGCCCTCCGACGGGATTCGAACCCACGATCCCAGCAAGCGAGCGGCCGCAGACCCATGCCTTAGACCGCGTGGCCACTGGGATTCGCGATACCATTCCTTATATCAGGACTGAATATGTCCAGGACGCTACGTCTTCGGCTTTGCGTCTTAGAGTAGACGAACTTCTCGTATGTGCTTTTGTACGTTAGTGAAACATGCCCAAGTAATTATGTACCGGTTGCCGACTGCATGCGCGAATGTAATGCGAGTCTGCGTGGAATAATTCGGGTGTAGGTGTTTATAGCAGGGCTGTGCAGTTGGTACACAAAACCTCCGACTGCGACTCCTTCGTAAAAGCTCAATATGTGTTAACCTTTTAA
The DNA here is from genome assembly GCA_013340265.1 of Coptotermes formosanus. Taxonomy (NCBI): domain Eukaryota; kingdom Metazoa; phylum Arthropoda; class Insecta; order Blattodea; family Rhinotermitidae; genus Coptotermes; species Coptotermes formosanus. The sequence goes on along the minus strand of BLKM01005036.1, from coordinate 396,144 downwards.
AGCCTAGCGGTAACTTTACGTACCACCAGGTTTAACATTAAAAAATTCTACGTGGTGCCCACATTGCGTTTATGTGTTTTGTACGGATCTCAGAACAAACAGTAACTTTTGCCTTATAAAACATTAAGAGACTGGTTTTTATAACCGAAGTGGAGAGTGTTTACAGCGCGGTACGCACTGAGTCCTTATATAAAACAGATATGCCTCGTCTTTAAAGGGCTAATAATGGTAAACTTACTGAAATGGTAAATGCTATCATAAGATATTTCATCAGCACCACGTGAATCGTCAGGCTACTTTTTAGACTTATGACCTATATTTAGGTTGTATTAAAATAGTACCTACTTAAGATTTTATATCGAGGTCGGAGTCGGTAAAAATGTACCGACTCCGACTTCACACAAATTTTCTTTCGACTCCGACTCCGCTTCCGCCACCGCCGCCCTGGTTTATAGTTCATTAGCGCAGATATTGTGACGTGGTGCCTGCAGTAGCACCAACTTTTGCGTTGTAGCGTAAGGTGCTGAAATTTTTTTGTGTGTAAATGTGTATTAGGGCAACACGAAACTTATTGGCAGTGACTCTGTAGACGGATACAAGACAATATTTCGGTGTATGAGTGTACTCCCCATTTGGCTTTCGGTTTAGACAATGGTACGTAAAGAAACTCTGGAGTCAGGCGTCTAACATTTGTTATTGGGGAAGGTCATAGACGTAACGTTAAATTCTGTTAACAAAAGTTTGAATTTAAACATATACACGCACGGTGACAACGTGAATCTTGGACGTTAGATTCGACAAATTTAACTGTCTGTAGTCCAGTGGTTACTGAGTGTACCATCGGATTTAACATGTAACAATTCTACGTTCTGCCCACACAATGTATTTATGTGTTTTGTACGGATATCAGAACAAACAGCGATTATTTCCCTATACAGCATTAACTGACTGGTTTTTATAACCGAGACAGAGTGTATTTACTGCGCGGTACGGACTGAACCATTAAATATAATTTAGGTTAAGCTTAGTATTTAAAGCTTTAATAGATACTTAGATAGACACTACGTGTACTTATATTCATATAACATGCTCGTATCAGCAGTTAAGAGAGTAGAATCTGTTATTCATAGATAAGAGAGTAGAATCTGTTATTCATAGACGTCGTTTATAATATTAAGGGGTCGCTAGAGTGACATTACTGCTACGAGTACGCATTCCCAAATAGGATGAAAGTGATGGTAATGGGGACAGGTTCTTCAAGGTGCTGCAGCAGGTGTTAGATCAGTTCCAACAGTATCACTTACAATGTTGTTAGGAAATTTTTATACAAAACTGGGGGGGAAATATATACTCCCAAACTGACAGCTTGGGACGAGAGTTTAGATGAAACTAATAATAAAAATGGTGTTGGATTTAGTAAACTTTGCTACATCGACAAATTTTAATGTCAAAAGCACAATGTTCCCCCATCAGAACATTCATATACGTGGAACTGTGTTGAACGAAAGACATACAGTCAAGTTCATACATTCCGTTGCGTAGAAGAGAGTATTCATACGTACTTCATATCCGATACTTCAGAGTAATTGACGGTGGTACTGTTCACTGTTTGGTGGTTCAAAAATTTAAGATGTGGCTGTCATTAAATAAACGAGAAAAGGAGTATTTTGATATTGAGAAATTCGATCTCAACAATATAGAAACGTGAAAGTTAAAAACAGGGTCAGCTTAAGGTCTCAAAAAGTTTTGCATGTTTCGAGAAATGATATTTTAGTAGGGACATTAACAGATCTTAGGAAAATAATAGAACGTTTCGTGTAATATTTCTGTTGGGTATTGTATACGTATGTTACCAGTTAGTTTAGTTAAATATGTTTAAATGAAACCGCATTGAAGTTCAGGTAGATATACATAAATATATTTCTCCCACTGACAATTGAAATTAGGAGATGCTTCATTGTGTTTACTTTCTAACTCAAATGTCAGATGAATTTGAATGGCACGTACATGTTATTACTTCTCGTCCTCGCTGACGATGTTCACGTACAGGATAAAAACACAAATGCTACGAAGAAAAACACAAAAAAATAAACGAGAAGGAGAAAATTGACAAAATGCGTGTTTATGCCTCTTCAACAGAATTCAGGGCAAGGTCACAAAATTGATATATCTAATAAATGGTCTAAAAATGTAGAAAATTAAAAAAATTGGGACGACACTCTCAAATTATAATTTCTTTCACAAAGAAATGCGGGTTAAATTCTTTCTATCCTTTTTTTATTTCCTTGAAGATAGAAGAAACTGTTTTTTTCGAAACGTCCGTAGCTGATAGGAATCTGAAGGGTGTCATGTCCTGGAAGACTTGACTCTATATCCCCATCACTGCAGGTGTCTCAAATCTGTCCAGGATTGCATGTTTTGAACTCGGACTTACATATAGGTCTATATAAAAATTTATTTTTTTTCATCCATTCGTGGAATAAGATAACACGGCTTCAAAAACACAGTAGGCCTGCTAACTGATACAGCTAATTGGGAAACAAATACAATGATGTGTCTAATATCCCAATCAGTGCTGATAGCTGATACAGGCCTAGAAATGAACTCTATTTGTTGAACTATAATTATTCCTTATTTTGATTGACATAACACAAACTACTGCGTGACAGCACACTGTGATGTGTACGGTTTTTATTAAAACCGACGAGTCGTCGGATTTTCGGGGATTGCAGACACAATTCAGCCATCAATTTGATATTAAAAATTTGTACACATTAGACACAACACGGAAAAATGTATTGGGGAATATTTACAGAAATAAATGTGCTGTCAACCAGAGGCAGATAGAGGGATAATATTAAAATAACTCATAAATAAATGAAAGTATATCTACGGACGGACAGACGGACGGAATTCACTTGGCTTAGGATGGAGTCTAGTGGAGGGCTTTTGTGAATGCTGTAATGAACCCCCGGCTTTAATTAATGAAATCCTGCTGTGTTTTATAGATACCAATTAACTAATAACAAGACTGGCGAACACAACGCTACATGTTTCGGCAATTCGGGATAGAGTAATCGGTATATCGACTCAGTATTGGCTGGACGGTTCGTTGATCGAATCCCGGTAAGATATTTCACCCCCGTCCAGACCGGCCGTGGGGCTCACCCAGCCTCCTGTACAATAGGCACAGCGTCTTCTTCTCAGAGGCAAAGCAGCCGGGGCGTGGCGTTGACCACCCACTCCAATCTAGCGCCGAGATTAAAGAAAGAGTAGGGCTGTACCTCTACTCCTCCGCTGGACCTTCATGGTTTGCTGTAGGCTGAACTTTACATTTTGCGCGTAGGCCTACATGTTTCGGACCGACAGGGCTATCATCGCGTTTATATAATAATACTAAATGAATGCAAATGGGTTTTATTACGTATTTTATCCCTAGCATGAGATCTAACTTTTATGTTTTTCGTTTACAGTTGTTAATTGTATTAAATTTTCATGATTTTTCCATTGAAACCAAATAATTTTCTGAACTACTCTATGACTACCACCCAACCTCCGAAGATGGACTGTACGTGGTGAGGCTAGTTAAAGGTCGATTCACATTATAGGACACGACATGACAAAAGCCAGCGTGCATTCACGTCTACCGGCAGTGACAAAAAAATTCTCTCCCAATGCAAACGACAGTCTTTGTCTGTATTTGTCGTTACCTGTCAGTGACCGGCTAGTGTGAATTCGAGCATGTCAAAACCACACAATAATATTTTCTCATGTTGTGTCGTGTCGTGTCGTGCCGTATAATGTGAATCGACCTTAAGTCGTACTTTGTGACTGGTCATAATCATTCCGCAGTCTGTCTTAAGACACGTCTGTAGCCTCTTCCAAAACGAGTTCTCCGCAGGGTGCGATCTAGTGCTTCCTCTTTCAGTTTCCAGTATTCTGTCTTTTCCTTAAGGTCATCTAGTAGCTGCTTACGTCTTCTTCCTCCCCTTCCCGTCACTTATATCCTTCCCTCTATCTTTCCTTCAATAACGTGTTTTAGAAGGCAGTTCCTACGCAAGATGTGACCAATCCAGTTAGCCTTCCTTCTTTTCCTTGTGTGTAGGATAGTCCTGTCCTCCTTGTCTCTATGTAGTGCTTTTCCATTTATCACACGGTCGATCCAACTGTTCTCCCTTCTTCTCCAGCAGCTCTGCGTCTGGTGTAGAAGTTTAAATACAGGTAGATATGCTGTGGGTACTGGTGAGGCCTTATATATTTCTGTGATTTATTTAACGATGCTGTATCTGACACTACGTAGCGTCGAATCGTAGCTTGATTTAATTAATAGAGTTGGAAGGAATGTGAAAGACAGCAGTCGTAGATAATTCTGAGGTACTATAGGGGAGGAACTGAAGAAATACGCGAAACATCTCAGCCGGTATAGCCTCTACCCTGGCCAAGATTCGAAACCGAAACCTCCCGAATACAAGTCAAAAGCTTTTCCACCTCTCCTAATGAGTTCTGTCGTGGGAGAGTTATTTGATCGTATTATTTGAAGCAAACTCCGTTCTGTGTGCTTGGTGAATTAATATTCTTGAATGGAAAAATGTTTCTTGATTGCATGAAACGCTTAGCGGACCAAGTAATCAGTTTAATGACGTTATTCCTCTAAGGCACAGCTGTTACTCTATGTATCACCTGCTTGAACATAAAAACTCGGGAAATCATATCCACCAAGCTTACGAGCAGCGGTGATTCCCCTGAACTGCTTTAACCGATTCGGTTTTCTAATGGAGATGCAACCGGGGCACGTAGCACGTATGGGGGAAAACAGGTGTGCATACAAGATTTTGGTGGGGAGACCTGAGGGAATGCAACCACTTGGGAGACCCAGGCATAGATGGGAGGATAATATTAAAATGGATCTTTAAGAAATGGGATGAGGGCATGGACTGGATTGAGCTGGCTCAGGATAGGGACAGGTGGCGGTCGCTTGTGAATGCGGTAATGAACCTTCGGGTTCCATAAAATGCAGGGAATTTCTTGAGTAGCTGAGAAACTGTTAGCTTCTCAAGAAGGCCTCTGCTCCATGGAGTTAGTTAGTTATTTAGTTATTTAGTTAGTTAGTTAGTTAGTTAGTTAGTTAGTTAGATAGTTAGTTAGATGCAACGTTGATTATGTTAGGTAGAAAAATCATTTTCAAGTATTGTTTATATGATCTTCAAACTTCTGTTCTCTGTTTATTTAACCCTTTAAAGACGAAGCGTGTCTGTTTTATATAAGGACTCAGTGCGTACCGCGCTGTAAACACTCTCCACTTCGGTTATAAAAAGCAATCTCTTAATGCTTTATAAGGCAAAAGTTGCTGTTTGTTCTGAGATCCGTACAAAACACATAAACGCAATGTGGGCACCACGTAGAATTTTTTAATGTTAAACCTGGTGGTACGTAAAGTTACCGCTGTGCTTTAAAAGGTTAAGGTAAAGTGTACAGAGCTATGATCAGCACACACGGGACTGTAACTGCGTTTGGAAAGACTAAATCTGCTGTAAATCAGCGAAGACGTTATGCGCTTTCCATAGAAAATTAAATCCCGTCTTAGAATCTGTTAGGAAGAAGCGAAGTGCCTTTGATAATTGAGTTATTTGGCAGCAGTGTTCAGTAGTTACTGTGAACAGTGTACGTGCCGGTAATGTGTCAGAAAGGGTTGCATAAGAATTCCTATAAGACAATTAAAGAGGGCGAATGTGCTTCACTACTTACAAAGGGATGTCTGAAACGATAACTAAATCCTCCTTGCAAGAAAGGGATACGATAATTATAAATTCATGAAAAGGGAAATATTGCCTCTTAATACACATTAAATCCGATCCCAGTGGCCGCACGGTCTAAGGCGTAGGTCTGCGGCCGAGCGCTTGCTGGGATCGTGGGTTCGAATCCCACCGGAGGCGTGGATCTGCGACGGGACGATCCCTCGTCCAGAGGGGTCCTACCCACTGTGGTGTGTGTTTGAGTGTGAGCAAGTGAAAAAAGAACCCTCGACACATGCCGTGAACAAGCAGGTAGAAGAGGGAAGGACTGCGAAACGAGACGAATTCAGATTAAAAATATTAAAATGGCAACCTGACATGAGATATACACAACACCCAAGATGAGTAAATAATACGCATAGAATTTTTATTACATGACGCTGCTTAAGCCCGGCATAAGCTCTGAATTGGCCTAGGCTGGGGCTGGATTTTACAAGCATGTTCGCGGCGTCGTAATTTGAAACCCCTTATTTTTATGTATTTATATGTATGTGTGTGTGTATGTATGTATGTATTTATGTATGTGTGTATGCATGTATTCACGCATGTGTGCATGCATGTACGTACGCACGTCGGTATGTGTGTATGTATGATTTGTGCATGTAGCACGTATGCATTAATTTCAAGGCTGGATTCACGTACTCTACAACAAAGAATATGCCGAAATTTTCCTTATCATCATCATCATCATCATCATCATCAACACCACCACCACCACCACCAAACCTGAATTGGTTTGTACTTGAAAAATGTCGGTATGCAATGTAGAACTGCCTCAGAGGACACTGAAATGTGAGTAGCTACAAACACTCTAGACATAAACTTCTTTTCTCTGTTAAGTTCCGCACGTTAGCCATATCCTTCTTGTCTACAAAAGCAGTATTTCTGACGAACTGTCATCAGCTACGAACGCATTTACTGTCACCATCTTCTGTGCATTTGAGCTGCAGACCTAGAAATGTTTGAGAATAAGACACTTGGAGCCGCCAAGAATTATTAACACGAAACAGAACAATTTATTGTGGTCACCTTCTTTGCACTAACCTAGTCTGTATGAAACTTCAAAACAAAACTCAGTAATTAATATTCATGCAATTTAAAACTGCATGTTATGTTGAGGTTAAACACGACGGATTTGATGCTACTCTAATCACAGGCTTGAAACTGAATACAGTCTTGAAGACAAAGCGGTAGAGGCAGTGGACTGTCGTATAGTCTATAGCACGCTTTCAGCTAGTGACGTTGTACAGCGTCAATAGTGGAGGAACGAAATGTGAGTCTGGAGCATTGGTGGAATGATGATTACGGAGGAAAAACGGAGTAGTCTGAGAAAATCCTGTCCAAATACTACTTTGTCCACTGACAGACCTGGGATCGAAAGCAGTCCTTTGCGGTTTACTGAACACGGAGAAGTCTTCTGTGATGTACTAAGTGTATAATACTTAAGACGTTAACCAGCAAAATGGCTTGTTTGTATAGTTGCTATGAAAAATGGACGTCATTGGAATCCATCGACAGTCCTTTAAAAGTCCTTCGGCTGTGTTAGTGTGTAGACGGGATGAAAAAAGACTGAATCGTGTTAAAAATATGAAGTCAGACTATCAACATAAAATGTGACCCCCCCCCCCCCTCATTTTCACGCTGCTTTATATCGACGAATACCGAGGTACTTATATTTTCCCCGAATTGTTATTTTAACCTTTATATTGACGCATTAACAAACAAACAAACAAGTGTGTTCGGAAGACAGAGCTGTATAAAGAGAATGTTAGCTGTAGATTAAATGTGCACGGGTTGTTTTACAGCTCTGCCACACTAAATTTTACTCCGCCATCAAAGCCATGGTGTTTAGCGGTTTCAATTGAAGCAGGGTGCTTGCAACTCGTGGTTGTAATACATTAGATGTAATAGGAGTTTCTGTTAACTTATCAAGAGAGGAAGAGCCTTTTTGTCATGTTAAAAAATGAAGCCATTAGTTTCATAGCCCGTCTATATTGTATGCTGCAAAACGTTTCATTCCAAATTCGATGCAGTTGTGCGCTGTAAGTCACCTTTGTGGGAATGACTTTTTTTTTTCAGGGAATTAATGAAGTATCTGGGGATAAAAATACCGTAGTTGTAGACCATCTGCTTTAGTCGTTTGAGATTCGAAGTGCTGACGGCTATGAGTTTGAAAGTTTTCGTCTTATGGAATTTTATACCGTGTAGATTGGGAACTATAAACGGTTTGAAGCAGCGTGCTGCCGTCATCTTCAGAATGTAAGTTAGCCGAAGCCCACGTATTATTTTACTTTGAATTCGGAAGCAGCTCCTTCACAAAAACTTAGATATCTACCAAACTGCACGGTGTCGGATACCAAGAGATAACAATATTGAGTCAGTGTGTTGTAATTTAATTAGAATTTTGTGGGCATAAATTTATGTACGTGATACTTAAAAATTTAGTTTGTACGTCACAAAAATCACACCGCATCTCCATTACACAGACATATATTTTGATATGCTATCTGGGGAGAAATTGCTATTGGGCATGAAAATCATATTATATGGTTGGCAACTGTTAGATTGTTAATCCGTGAATCGTGACCATGACATATGTATGCTCTGTGAAAATCCTTAATGTGTAACAATACTGTATATATATATATATATATTTAGATGTAAAAGGTTCTTGTAGTTGCCTGCTAAAAACCTTCTGAAGATGGCATCGTTTGCTGAAACATATGTAACTAACTAACTGACTGACTGACTGACTGACTGACTGACTGACTGACTAACTAACTAACTAACTAACTAACTAACTAACTAACTACATGGAACAGAGGCCTTCTCGAGAAGCTAACAGTTTCTCAGCTAGTCAAGAAATTCCCCGCATTTTATGGAACCCGGAGGTTCATTACCGCATTCACAAGAGCCCGCCACCTGTCCCTATCTTGAGCCAGCTCAGTGCAGTTCATGTCCCATCCCACTTCTTGAATATGCCTTTTAATATTATCCTCCCATCTACGCCTGGGTCTCCCAAGTTGTCGCCTTCCCTCAGGTCTCCCCACCAAAATCCTGTATGCACCTCTGTTTTCCCCCATACGTGCTACATGCCCCGCCCATCTCATCTTCTCGATTTGATTACCCGAATAATATTTGGTGATGGGTACGCTGAAACATATGTAGGGGTCTCAAATACATTTTATACATGTCAATAGTCTTGTGCATTTGTTGGTTTGTACTAGACTTACGGTAAAATGCGCGGTGTAGACAACATAAAATAAACTTAATGAGTTTACAGATGTGCAAATCGGAGTTCAGCAAGTCCCCACGTCCTGCAACTATACGTGGATACCCGAGCCTTTCTTTACCGCGCGTGCAAAAGGAGAGTAATTGGTGTTCAGAGTAGACTGTAAATTAAGTTCGCGTACAATCAATACACGTAGCATCATTAAGAAGTTTCCAGCAGCCTTGCTACAGAAAATTGGGGAACTCTGGATACTGTTACTGTTGCATGTTTGGCAGTCACCTGCTTGACATTTCTTTCGTGATTTATCTTTTTCGTGTTTTCTGCATCGTGAATTTTAAAATGTGTCATTACTCATTCCTCTTATATTCTTTAAAACACAACTTTTTCATGCCTTGCGTCAAATGTCGTTATATAAACTTTCTGGTTGATACACAGCTTTAATCTCGAAAAAAGATAAATTTGTACTCTGAAGCTAATGGAGAAATATCACTGTATTTAGACACAGCGTACTGAAATCTTAGAGGAACTGACGATAAAGTTGCTTGCCTGTTTATCACACGGGAGTTGGGTAGCCTGTCTTTTGCATTACTCCCGAGTCGAGATATCGTGTCAGGTGAAGGCTGGGTGAACGTCAGTCAACTTTTCATTGACTGAACTATCCGTGCCTGTTGGATGTTTATGGACCTAGTGTTTAACTTTATCCTGCTAATGTGAAATATATGGTGAGCTGCTAATAATGCCAGCACCACTAATGTGTAATATTTGGTGACCTACATTTGGCAACGCTGAAAGGAGCATCTTTGTCTCTCTCTCTCTCTGCACAATGTCTCAACACAATCAATCGTGAAAGACGTCCTATGTCATATCTGTGTGCACACACTTACTCGGCTACCAACTAGGTCCTTAAGGGACAGAGAGGCTCCTTTCAGCGCTGCCAAATGTAGGTCACCAAATATTACACATTAGTGGTGCCGGCATTATTAACAGCTCACCATATATTCACATTAGCAGGATAAAAGTTAAACACATAATTAGATCCATGCAGCTTGTGGGAGCCCTACCTACTTGCTAAAGAAGCAACGCGGTAACTGAAATAAAAATTTCCACGAAAATCTGTGTTATATGAACTTGCCATTAGGGGAGGCTTGAGGCGCCCACGAACAAAGTTCAGTGGTCAAATTTAGCTTTGGAGTTGATTTTAATGGTCCAAAAGTTTTTCGGACAACGAAGTGAAATGTTGTCGAGCTGAGTGTTAATTGGAAAGCCACAATCATTAAAGAATGCATAAAGATATGAGTATATTGCAAAACAAACACAGTCAAATGTCGTCCTCACAACCCTTTAATTTAAAAAATATGTTAGAAATTAATTAAAATAAGCTACGTGTTTCGACAACCCAAGTGATAATCATCAGGCCGTTACAAAAGCGATACCAAGTGAGATCTCAATGGCAAATATCCTCTTTTCACTTTTTGTAATGAGGCCTGATGATTATCACTTGGGTGGTCGAAACATGTAGCTTATTTTAATTAATTTTTAACATATTTTTTAATTAAAAAGTTTGAGGACGGCATTTGACAGTGTTTGTTTTGAAGAACCACAGTTTTTTGTACCAGATCGGTGTAAGGCCACGTAGATAACTTAGCATGCTTTTAAAACTTTTACGTCAGGAATCGACTAACTTAGTTGTAATTACAGCGTTAAATGGGCCCAGCGTTTCCACATGGCTGAAATGTAATATTTCGAAGTCCACAAGTTTGCTAGCGAGTCTTAAGGCTAGACGCACACTGAGACGATTGTAAAGTGTTGACACACCAAGGACATGGTGGATTTATGTCTACGGGTTTACATATGACAGTACTGTATGGCGCAGGCATAGACGTGTGTCGGTCTGCATGTTTTATGTTCGAGGCACGAATTTTTGCTCCCGCTCGGCAAGCGACTTCACAATTCGCGAGCTGTCTCTCTCTCCTGCTTAACCTTTTAAAGCCTAGCGGTAACTTTACATACGACCAGGTTTAACATTAAAAAATTCTACATGTTGCCCACATTGCGTTTATGTGTTTTGTACGGATCTCAGAACAAAGAGCAACTTTTGCCTTATAAAACATTAAGAGACTGGTTTTTATAACCGAGGTGGAGAGTGTTTACAGCGCGGTACGCACCGAGTCCTTATATAAAACAAATACGCTTCGTCTTTAAAGGGTTAATGCACCACAATTGCTACTTTTCTCTTTACTTTAAATAGGTTTTTGGGCCTTCCTTCCTTCAACAAGAGGGCCTATATATCACTAGTGATGAGGTTTGCACCTAAACTCTTCCCCGTCCCGTCTGAAGTAATTTCTAAATATTTTATTGGTCGCGTTCGAAACACTGCAAGAAGTGAGTATTAGGTTCGTCGTATCTGTCCGTCCGTCCTTCCGTCTGTCTGTTTTCCGCATGTAACAACTCGGATCCCACTGGACGGATTTTCATGAAATTTGATATTCGACGATTTTTTCGAAAATCTGTCGAGAAACTTTCGTGTTTGATTACAACCTGACAAGAATTTCGGGCACTTTACGTGAAGACTTATGTACATTTATGATAGCATCTCGCTGAATTCTTCTTAGAATGAGAAATGTTTCAGACAAAAGTTGTAGAGAAAATAAAAACATGCATTATATTTTTAATAAAGTTTTTTTTTCTGCCTCAGATATTGCTAACTGTGTGTCTATGCGCTCATTTTTGCCTGTACTTTGCTGTCCCATTCTGCCCCGCTTGTGGGTTTCAGTATGCGCCTAGCCTAAGATTTGAGTAGATTTTTGGTACAATCGAAACGAAGTTGCAAGAAACGCGGAATTACATTGGGAGGTTTGTAATTGTGGGTACTGAGGTGATGGCAAGGGCGCAGGATAGCAGAGCATCTGCATTATAAGGCATTTGCTTCTCGCCGGTGAGCTTCCTTTGTATTCTGCTTTTTATTCTGCCGTAGCTCATAGCCCGGTTCCTCTTCCCAGCGAATTAGCCTCTATCGACTTTACAGTTTACATACCCCAAGGATCTACTGACCCTTAAAGATAAAGGCAGGACGTTTCATCGAAACTTTGGGATCCGTTAGCTCGTGGCGAAGTTTTGTGCCCCTGGAGAACGAAATCTTCAACCGCACCGCTGCGAACACCTCAAACCTCACGTGGGTTGACTCTGTTAAACTGTACCTTGTTTTTTTCCAAGCTTATCTCGCATTTTGGTGGAAAAACGTGTATTATGGATGTTTGAGAAGAGATGCTGAGGAGAAATTTGGGCCCAAGAGCGGAGAGAGATTAGAGAAAACTGTGTAAAGGAAACATCAAGAGCATATATTTTCATGAAATATTAGTAAAATTAAACCAAGGAAGTAAAACTGGCGGGGTATGTAGCATGCACGGAAAGAATGAGAAATGCTTAGAAGAAATGATTGGAAATAGTGAAGAAATATATGCATTTCACGTCTCCCACTTACATGCCACATGCCCTACCCATTTCATTCTCTTTAACTTTTTTATTATTTATTTTGACTGCAAATGGGTTTGTACCCGGTGACAGTGGTACCACAATAAGATACAACACACAGAATAACACACCGCACTCAAACAAAACACAGCACACAAAATTACAAAAACAATAAAGGACACATACTGCACATAATAAATACAATTACAATACAAATACGATTACAAATACAATACACATACAAATACAATTACAATTAACCTAAATTTGATGAATTAATATTAACAAAAATTAAGCATACTGTACAGTGATACAGTCACAGTAATGAATTACGTAACTTCATGAACTGATGCACTCGCATTTCACCATGACCTTTCCTTCATTCCACTTCACTGCACTTATGTAACCTTCACATCCCCACCACTATTAACCTCGCTTCACCTCACTTCACTTCACTTCACTTCACTTCACTTCACTTCACTTCACTTCACTTCACTTCACTTCACTTCACTTCACTGTATTTTTTGATGATTTCCACCGGAATAACGTTTGCTCAGTACAGATCATGAAGCTCCTCGTTACGTAGTCTTCTCCAGTCCCCTGTTACCTCGTCCCTCTAACGCCCAGATACCTTCCTCAGCTCCCTCTTCTCAAACAACGTCAGCCTGTGTTGTTCTCTTAATTTGATAGACCAAGTTTCACACCCACATAAAATAACGGGCAGAATTATAATGCGTATTACAATAATAAGAAACACAGCCTGACTCACCATTGTATGTATTTGTTTGCACACAATACTGTTTGTTCTAAAGTTGTGCCAATTACTACATGTTTCGGCTCGGCCAAGCCATCATCAGGTACATATATATCATTTATACATTACCTGATGATGGTTTGGTCGAGCCGAAACATGTAGTAATTGGCACAACTTTAGAACAAACGGTATTGTGTGCAAATAAATACATACAGTTGTGTGTCAGACGGTGTGTACTATTATTATAATTGAAGTAACACACCGGGATGACCCGAGTAAAGATTACAGTTGCATATTTTAATCTTTTTTTTTTACATAGTGGGCGGTGAGCCAAAGATTCTGGATCTAATGATAGCAAGCTTTGCTGGAATTTAATACGCTCGTAACTTCATACACGAAATTTTGATTTGTTATTGTCCTTCCCCGAATATTTTTTTGGCCAGATATTAACAAAAATTAAACTTGAGTGACAATATTTTCATCGAAATGAGACAAACATTTTACGAAATAGAACATACGGACATACTCTTCCGATTATGTGCTTGTTTTATTCATGTATTCATGGCAGTTTGAGTCTATGTTCTACTCTGATCCATATACCAAACGTGAGGCCGTGCAATGAACTTCTTTGAGATGAATGGTTTGACATACGATTGTGATAAGCGGAGAGAGGATGCGATGTTGAGTGGAAATGCATAAAACACTTCAGTCGAGAGCTTCGGATCAATAGCAGACCGGGGACATTAAAGAAAAGGTCGGTACTTTACCACGGATAGCCTGAGAGGCATTCTTACAAATTGGTGTGGTCAGTTTGCCCATGTTACTTCTGCAGCCGGTTACAAAACAGTACGCAGCAGGTATACGGTGCGACTTTTGTAGCTTTGTAGCCAACCAGCTCTGTGATCGAATTGTGTTCTTTTAATCATGAACTGAGTATGTTAAAATGCCGTCTTAAAAAATTTTCTGATAGCGGAATACGGAGTTGAACTCGCTTGTAACTTTTCAATGCCTGCTTCAATGCATTGTACGGGCCTTTAATTCTTCACATGCTACCCACCTCGGCACACCATAGCTCGTGAATGCATTAAGGGCACTGTAAATTTAATATACCCTCCGTCTCTCGAAACAGTTGGAAGTTGAACCCCAGTTTTATTGAAGGCTTAAAAATACCGGATGTTTCTGTATAAAGCCAAGCGTAAGAATATAACTACTTGATGTATTAACTGCGGAAATTTTTAAGATAGTGTCAGGCGTTTTATTAAATATTTTCGAATGATTGGAATTTTTGTTAAAATTTGATAAAAATGACCACCGCTTTACATGTAAAACCTACGTGCATCTCAGAAATATTTTCGCATGTATTTTGATAATATATGTGAGGGGGTTGTTTAGATGTGGCGTTGTTATGGGGGGAAAATGTGACATACATTTTGTGGCCAGTATGTTTTTCTCTCTGTTTCAACAGTTTTTGAGGTAATGTAATATTGCTGAATTTTTGTTGTGTGTGGTGTGGTAACTCGAGATGAATTGCATTTATTTTGATCATCTTCTATGCTTTTTCTCCTCCGCCTCCATCTGTTGCTCTTTGAAAGCATCACAGTTGGAATTCAGGAATAAAAATGTGAGGCGTAAAAAGGCATAAACAGCTTTGTTTTTACGCTCCAGATATTCTGTTTTCCATACCGCTGAGTTTGTATATAATTTTTAGTCGTTTTTAGCAACGACAAATATGCACATCATCTTCATGAAAATCCCTAATCTCAGGACAGTAAATAAAGTTGAAATATTTTAAAACTTAACTTTGCCGCGTCAAATTAAATACCAAAAAATTACTTTTCGGTCCGTCTGATGCAAGTGTAAAATGTACAATGCTTTATGCAAAGATCTTGGTTATGTTCATTCTGTAGTCTGTCTTGCAACAGGTCTGTAGCCTCTTCCAAAGCAAGTTCTCCGCAGAGTGCGATCTAGTGCTTCCTCTTCCAGTATCCTCTCTTTTCCTTAAGGTCATCCAGTAGCTGCTTATGTCTTCTTCCTCCCCTTCCCGTCACTTATATCCTTCCCTCTATCTTTCCTTCAATAACGTGTTTCAGAAGGCAGTTCCTACGCAAGATGTGACCAATCCAGTTAGCCTTCCTTCTTGTTATTGTATGTAGGATATTCCTCTCCTCCTTGACTGTATGTAATACTTCCTCACATCTCACGCGATCGGTTCAACTAATCTCCATTCTTGTCCAGCACCACATTTCAAAATTTTTCCAGGTATTTCTGATCAACTTTCCGAAGTGTCCACATTTCAGAACCATAAAAAGCTGTGCTCCAAACTTAGCGTTTTACTAGTTTCTTCCTTAACCTTTTAAAGCCTAGCGGTAACTTTACATACGACCAGGTTTAACATTAAAAAATTCTACGTGGTGCCCACATTGCGTTTATGTGTTTTGTACGGGTTTCAGAACAAACAGCAACTTTTGCCTTATAAAACATTAAGAGATTGGTTTTTATAACCGAAGTGCAGAGTGTTTACAGCGCGGTACGCACTGAGTCCTTATATAAAACAGATACGCTTCGTCTTTAAAGGGTTAATTTGAGTCCAGTTTTCTGGTGAATAGAATCTTGTTACCGGCCATTCAGGTTCAAACCCTGGACAGGAGCGGCGATTCAGGTTCAACCCCTGGACAGGCCTTACTGAGATAAATTCCTTTTTTTTTTGTTAACTAATTAGAAATACTTGTTTCGGTAAGTAGGGACAGCTAGGGGAGACAGCGAGAGGGAGTGAGTGCGGGTGGCGCACTCGAACAAAAAAAAAGGGCCAGCAACACATCCATCAGCTGTCACGCTGGACGGAGTTTTGCAGCTCGGTATTCCTAGTGGAACGTGAAACTTGACACTTTTGGAAGACACAATTCCTTGAGTGACAGTGCCAGCAGGCGACACCCCAAAAGGTTCGTTGATCGAATGTTTGGGGTCTACTGGCTTGATTTAGCGCAACCAATAGCGTTTAGTTATTCAAAATAATTGGATTCGGCCTATGGGATTCTTCTAAATTTGAGTTGCGGCCAATGGGATCTTTTGTTACACAGTATGGAAACCTGACTTTGAAAATTGCGACTGGTGTGAAATGACCCTTTTTCCTTTGGATGCGCGTTAGAACCGTTCGGGAGTTTGGTATGATACAGTGACGGACACTGTGATTGAAAGAAAAATGCTTAAATTAAAAACTGGACAGAGATACTTATGCCAGGTGTCCTGATCAGTTGGAATTAAGTTCATCTTAATGTAGTGCAACCCACTGTAACCAGTTTAACCTTTTAAAGCCTAGCGATAACTTTACGTACCACCAGGTTCAACATTAAAAAATTCTGCGTGGTGCCCACATTGCGTTTATGCTTTTTGTACAGATCTCAGAACAAACCGCGATTACTTTTCTATACAGCATTAACAGATTGGGTTTTATAACCGAGATGCAGAGTGTTTACTGCGCGGTACGCACTGGGTCTTTATATATAAAACAGATACGCTTCGTCTTTAAAGGGTTAATAAGCATTAATAAATCTTAAGTGTTGAGTGTAAATTGATGTAACAGTTTTTGAGTAGCGTTCGCCTGAAAGACCTCCCGCGTAGGTAACCTTGGGATAAGTTATCATCACCGCTAGTCAATCGGGTGCATTCTAATCAATGTGTTGAGCGGTAACAATCTTCTGTTAGGTACAGTACATATCAATATTTATTAGGATCGTTACAAACGATGCCAGAAAAAGAAAAGAAAATTTATAGTTTGGGTCTATGATTTTTAAGAAAAAAATTCAAATACTGATCCAAAGTTAAAAGAAATTGAATGAGGATCAAACGTTATTATAATCAATACTTTCTTTCGGCTCTTTCTGTGTAATGATGGTAATAAGGATCGAAACATTTCGGGAAAATGTAAGTAAATCAGGGATGATCAAATATGTGTTGCATTTGCCTTATGCATACTGAAAGGTATTTATTCCTAAATGTATTTCTTTCTGCCCTCTTTTAGATAATGTTTGGAATTAGAATACATTAACCCTTTAAAGAGGAAGCGTGTCTGATTTATATAAGGACTCAGTGCGTACCGCGCTGTAAACACTCCACTTCGGTTATAAAAACCAATCTCTTAATGTTTGATAAGGCAAAAGTTGCTGTTTGTTCTGAGATCCGTACAAAACACACAAACGTAATGTGGGCACCACGTAGAATTTTTTAATGTTAAACCTGGTGGTACGTAAAGTTACCGCTAGGCTTTAAAAGGTTAAATACAGTCCAAGTTTGAGAGTTTATCGCTGTGATCTGTTGCAGGAAACGTGACTAGTATTTTGGACGTTTCCCACTGCCTTGTTTTTCTTGAAATACAACGTTTCGAAGATTTGAATTTTTTTTACGTTGTAAGGCGTATTATTTTATAGCCAGTCTGAGTAACTGCACACCGTAGCACATTCCAGTTGAAGTGTGCGTATATAATATGTACGTAAATATGCCGTTAACATCAAATATCATCAGTGGAAAAGGTATTATAAAATTTTCTAATAAAATTGCATAGCACATAGCAGCCGTCCCCCACATTTTCCAATATGAGGGTAGCATGTTGACTTCAATAAAATTCCACCGACCCCCATCTGCTTATAACTAACTCCACGGAGCAGAGGCCTTCTTGAGAAGCCAACAGTTTCTCAGCTAGTCAAGAAATTCCCCGCATTTTATGGAACCCGGATGTTCATTACCGCACTCACAAGAGCCCGCCACCTGTCCCTATCCTGAGCCAGCTCAATCCAGTCCATGCCCCCATCCCACTTCTTGAATACCCATTTTAATGTTATCCTCCAATCTACGCCTGGGTCTCCCAAGTTGTCGCCTTCCCTCAGTTCTCCCCACCAAAATCCTGTATGCACTTATCTTTTCCCCCATAGGTGCTACATGCCCCGTCAATCTCATTCTTCTCGATTTAATCACCCGAATAATATTTGGTGATGAGTACAGATTATTAAGTTCCTCGTTATGTAGTCTTCTCCACTCCCCTGTCGCCTCGTCCCTCTTAGGCCCAAATATCCTCCTCAACACCCTATTCTCAATCACCCTGAGTCTTTTTTCCTCCCTCGGTGTGAGAGACCAAGTTTCACACCCATACAAAACAACAGGTAAAATTATAGTTCTGTATACTCTAATCTTTGTGTTTTTGGATAACAACGTGGAAGACAAAAGATTCTGCACCGAATGATAGCAAGCATTCCGCGACTTCAGTCTGCTCTTAATTTCTTCATGAATGGAGTTTCGATTCGTTAGGGTTGCTCCCAAATATTTGAATTCTTCCACCCTTTCAAAGGATTTATTATCTATATTTATGTTGTGATTGTGACCTGCATTCTGATTTCGAGACATGACCATGTACTTAGTTTTTTCAGCATTTACTTCTAGACCAATCTCCTTACTAGCAATAATTAAATCTTCTGCATTTTTCCTTATGCTATGTACGCTTCCGCCCAATATATTAACATCATCAGCATAAACCAGAAGCTGATGTGTACCATTCAATTTCAAGCCCTCCTGGTTTGCCTGAACCCTCCTAATGGCTAATAATTGTGCTTTTAGATTCCGTTGGCTAACAGAATATATTTTGATAACAAAACTTCATGAATGTGTTCGTCATTCGAAATAAATTCGTTGTTTTTTTGAAATCAATAAATACAAATATTTTAAAAATATTAAAGTTGCGGGATTCGTTGTTTAGCCGGTCTACAGGCTGTTTATCTGCAGACTGCTTGGGATAGCCGCATCGATCCCCCGGGTGTCCAGGGCTTACAGCTATGGAGCCACTAGTGTACCTATAAGTAAATTCGCTCTGATTAAAACTCCTTTCGGTGTTGAGTGATTGAGTCCAGGCATTCCTAATGGACCCAGATATGTAGCTACCTGTATGTGTGATGACGGAAATAGATTAAGTTTCCAAAACATGTTTGGAAGGAAAGCCTGAGGGAAAGAGACCAATTTGGAGACCTAAGCGTGGATGGGAGGGTAATATTAAAATTAATCTTCAAGCAATGTGGTGGGGGAATGGATTAGATTGTTATGGCTGTGGATAGGGACAGGTAACGGGCTCTTGTGAGCACTGTAATGAACCTTTTGACTGCACAGAATGCTGGGAATTCATTGACTAGCTGGGAAGCTATTAGCTTCTTAGGAAGGACCTTGCTTCATGGAGTTAATTGTGTTTGAAATATGTCCAGAATGAGTCGTGTTTATTCGAGGACGAAATTTAATCAAATTTCACTCTCTCGTGCACGGACAGACGTTTCGATGTTAGAAGGCGCAATTTGAAACTTTCTATTTAGAATATGCGACCAGCTGAGTCGTGTTTCTCATAGGCCCAGTGGTAAAGTGCATTAAAATCATTTGTGCTTTGTCTCTCAGTTGTAGTTAGAGCTTACGTCTAACAGAGAGGGTGGATAGCTATCAGAGGCTGAGGGCGTATGGACAGGAGAGAATGAGATTCATTATGTTGTTGAACGTTGATGGCCCCATGTAAATTTTGCTTTGATGTTTGCTTCTGTTATATTGCAGTTTTCCCGTAGCCTTCCAGGAGATATAAAAGACTAACTCTTTGATATCTGGAACGTAAGGGTTCGTTGTGGTAACAATGAAGGGCTACCACTGAACCATATGCTAACCCATTTGAATAAAACCATCCCTAGTTATCTTAACGTTAAATTATCACATAGAATTCGACTCTGAGTGAGCTAAGAGTATTGATTTGAATTATCTTAAATCGATACCGGTTGGTGGGCTTCATAAGTACTGTCTTTATATGTGTGCCAGCTTTCTGTGCAATAATTTTTTATAACCATGGTTGTATTCGCGATCATCTCCAAATATGTAGTTAATTTTGATGACGCTTTAACCCTCCAAAGACGAAGCGTATCTGTTTCATATAAGGACTCAGTGCGTACCGCGCTGTAAACACTCTCCACTTCGGTTATAAAAACCAATCTCTTAATGTTTTATAAGGCAAAAGTTGCTGTTTGTTCTGAGATCCGTACAAAACACATAAACGCAATGTGGGCACCACGTAGAATTTTTTACTGTTAAACCTGGTGGTATGTAAAGTTACCGCTAGGCTTTGCAAGGTTAAACACGATTACATAGTAGTCTTCAATATTTGTCTTTGTTCTTTATCACTCATCCTTCTCTGCGCTCCATTTCGAAAAACATCAATAACAGCAAATATCTTCGCCCTTCTGGGATGTTACGCCGTGTAGATTGGTCATTACCTACGTTTGGGACAAACAATCTATCCGATCTTCAAAGGTCAAGCTTGACCCTTGAAGATGGGTTCGATAGTTTGTCCCGAAACGTCGACAACTACATATCTACGCTGCGTAACATCGCAGAAGGGCGAAGATGTCGTTTACACTGCGGCGGAAGCCTGAAATCAGGCATCAGTGACACCATCCACTGCAAATGTAAATTAAAGTTGTTATCTGACTAAAATACACGCTATGTATGCCGCGCGAGGTTATGCCGTGGCCCAGAAGGTTATTTTCCGGCTATTCACTGCAGAGGCCTGCGTTCATTGACGGGCCAATCTGTGTGGGATTTATGGTGAAGAGAGTGACGCTGGGGCTGATTTTTCATCGAGGTTTTTCCCTATCATTTTCACTCCACTAGTGCTCCATAATCATCTTTCATTTATCACCGATACTATGTAATCTTAGCAATTGACAGCGTCGTTGAACAAACACCTATCTTCACCTGTCTCAGTTTTTCTTATGAAGAGACCCGATACTGTTTTATCAAATGTTGTCACAGAGTTTGTGTCATTAGTTTGAAAACTCAAAGGCTAACCCACTTACATACGTGTTTGGTTCCGTGCTTTCACTTACTGTGACATTCTTCTGTTGGTAAACGTGTTTAGCAATGGCGTCTCCCTTCTTAGCCTCGAGAACTGCTGAATACTGAGAGGGGCGTGTATATTAACCTTTTAAAGCCTAGCGGTAACTTTACGTACCACCAGGTTTAACATTAGAAAATTCTACGTGGTGCCCACACATTGCGTTTATGTGTTTTGTACGGATCTCAGAACAAACAGCAACTTTTGCCTTATAAAACATTAAGAGATTGGTTTTTATAACCAAAGTGGAGAGTGTTTACAGCGCGGTACGCACTGAGTCCTTATATAAAACAGACACACTTCGTCTTTAAAGGGTTAATATTTGGTCTGTTATTTTGATGATAAGTTTTACTGTTTACCGCAGCAGATAATACGTAGTTGGTGCTGCCGGTGAAGACAGGCTGACAAAAGTTATATCTGGGAAGAGTATTGTATTATTCACCATTCCGGGCCAGAAGGAAACAATAAACGTCCACACTCCTGACTACGGAGAAAGCCGCCTACTTAGTCCAACTTGACCGTATATATTTGACCATATCTGTTTAGAATTAGATATTCTTCCCACAACTAATACGTCTTCCATTCTGATGTCATTTTCCTCCGAATAATTTCGATTTTTATCCAGGCTAAAGTCTGGTAACAATCCTGTAGTTGTGTAACTTTTCGTATGTCAAAGGAGGTGAGTTATTTGTCTTTAAATGCGTTCGTGTCCTGGGTGAGCCTTGGCTCCTCTTCACTTGTCGCGACCTCTGCCCTTTTTGTGTATTGGGCTTATTGTAATTTTTGTTATTCAACTTTCGGTGGAGTCTTATAAGGAGTTATTTGGTCGGTTCGCTTTCCTGACATTAATTCATAATGTTTCTTACTCAACTTGTATGTAATAATTTTATTGTACCTTCAATAACTTCTCCGTTTTCACCACCCGTGTCTTCTGTTTTTTATATGTGTGCCTGTCGAGTGCGTAGGATGAGTTTTTTTATATTTTTGTGCAGTTAGCATGTTTAGTATATCTTGTGTTCAATGTTCTGACTGTTTGACCCACATAGACTTTTTTTAGCAATCCTTGCTTTTTCATTTTTACGTTTTATAATCTGCATAATGGTGTCTTTATTGTGTTGGTTTTTTAACTATTCTTTTGCCGTAACAATGATTTTTTTGTGTTTTTAATGAGTGTTTAACGGATTGGATGCAATTGGCATGGAACGTCAAGGAGATCCATTTGGTTCTTCGTTGTCTTCGTCGTCGTCGTCGTCGTCGTCGTTGTCGTCATTTTATGCTGCTTTGTTTGTGTTTTTAATGTATGTTTATTTTATGGTTTACACTGTACCTGTTGTTTCTGGCCGTATTTAGAATGAAGTTCCATTCTGCATATATGTTCCTATTACTATGTTTTTATTCTGTGTATCCAAATTTTAAATGCTCGGTTGGATGAGTGGGTAAGACATTGCTTACTGCGTCAGATGTGATTATTTTTGGAATACGTTGCCAGGGAATTTTTTATGTGTCAATACGTACACACACGTTTATTTTAAGCTCCAAGTATTGTAATCAGTTTTCATTTCCTTCACTTCGACTGAACTCTAAGCTACTGGCCGTGCCATGGCTCATGCGGTTAGTCGTCGGCTTCTCACCGCGGAGGCCTGGGTTCGATCCCAGGTCAGACCATGTCATTTTTCGTGTACAAAGTGGCACTGGGACAGGTTTTCCCCCAAGTATTTCGGTTTTCCTCTGTCAGTTTAATTCCACCGGTGCTCCATTACACGGAGAAGCAGATGCTAATCATCTTCAACATAGGGTTGCACAGTAAGCCTTAAGGCTGCGGTGCGTCCGTAGCATCTGCTGCGGGGCCCTTCAGCACACAAAAAATCGAAGCTGCTTGTTGTTTTTTAAAGGTTCCTAGCATATACACCTGTGTGAAGTTTTGGTGTTGCATATTATCCCTTTAAAGACGAAGCGTATCTGTTTTATATAAGGACTCAGTGCGTACCGCGCTGTAAACGCTCTCCACTTCGGTTATAAAAACCAATCTCTTAATGTTTTATAAGGCAAAAGTTGCTGTTTGTTGTGAGATCCGTACAAAACACATAAACGCAATGTGGGCACCACGTAGAATTTTTTAATGTTAAACCTGGTGGTATGTAAAGTTACCGCTAGGCTTTAAAAGGTTATTACATTGTCTTCTTGGAATGTGGACACTGCAGATGAAGACAATACGACACAGTGTCACTTGGATCGTCAACAGCGCCATTGTAAGAGTCTCATGCCTCGTGAAGCAACGTGCCATAAAGTTGGCTTTTAAGCAATACAAGTTGGCAGAAAAATCACCATTGATCAGTACATTGTGTCGAAACATGTAGCCTGTATGTAAAACTATGAGTTATTGACACTTGTGAATTTTGTCATGTGGGTCACAATGCATTGTGTTTGTTGACTTTATCAGTTATGGACATCGCATATTTTACACTAGCGAGATCCGTGTTAAGAATTCATCAATATCGCGCGTGAATATTTACTGTGCGTACCGTAACCGAACGGAGACCCCAATATAAATGATTAATTGTGACATTACACTCAGGTATATTGGTTGCATTTTAAATCTGAAGGTTCCTACTGTTTATAGGACATGGGAGATGGATAGATATCTTTCTTTATGTCATTTGAATGTTGCGAAAGACTTTGCATATAAACCAAGGGCAAGCGGTGTGGGCGTCAGCTTGACGACTCAACCCTCTCTAGCGCTGGGGTTAATAGTAAGCAGAGCTGTGCCTCTGCTTCAGGATGTGGACAGAGAGAACTCTACCATTTCTACTCAGCAATATGCAAATACAAGATTCAGGACTGAGGTTGAAACTTTTGATGAGTTTTGTGACACATTATTTGACACATTTTGTGTAGAATTATATTGGAGGATCGAGATGAAATTTTAATTGTAGCAGAGCAGATTTACCCAGTTGTAACGTTTCTGATTTTTACCCCTAATGGTGGACGGTCTGAATTCTCGCCGGCGTCTTCTACTATCTCAAACAACTTTTTATATTTCCCCCCTCCCTTTACCCCCCAAAACGAGTAACGCTGACGACATTAGCACATTCGTGTGCCGATTGTCTAGAAATTGTGGGAGCCTCACCTCCTGGAACTCTAAGGGCCTGTCCAGGCTTGTATACGTTTTCACCCTCCAGAACTATGCTTGCCTGCAGCCTTATAATGGGTCATGACATACTTTTTCGTATTTCTCGTGACTTGTCATTTGGTAGAACCTCTGAAATTTAACCTTTTAAAGCCTAGCGGTAAGTTTACGTACCACCAGGCTTAATTTTGGTCAATTCTCTATGGTGCTCACATCGTGTTGTTGTGTTTTGTACTTATCTGGCAACAATCTGCAACTTTTACCTGACATGTCATCAAATGATTGGTTTTTTTAAACAGAGGTGGAGAGTGTTTACTGCGCGGTACGCCCTGAGTCTTTATATTAGACAGAATGCGTTTCGTCTTTAAAGGGTTAAATAGGGCGGTAGAAATTGTTGATGAGGGTTATGAATATCACGTGTGTCTACCCGAAATACCTGTAAATATTGAAGGTTTTGGGCACGATAACAGCACATCAAAGTTACGGGTTTTATTTGTTTTATTATTATCTCCGTTTTTTTATGACAGTACATTCTATTTGTGTAGGCAGTGTATCTGTCTTCCGCTTGCTAATGTTATGATGCGAAAGCAAAGCGCGTCAACAGGAAATGATTCATACTTTTTAAACGATTTCATATTTTTTATCCTGACTGTTCACAAAAAAACAAAGAAAGAATGAAAGCTAGATGAAGTAAAATAAAAATAAAGACAAGAAATAGCTTTGAAATATTCATGGAAGCGAAGAATTCAGGTTTAATGAACGACGCATTTGAGAGTACTTGCTAGAAGATTACCTAAATGTCACGGGGCATTTTCTGTGATTGAATTTTAAAGGACTCGACAAAGGTACGATGCAAGAAATTGGTTTCGTTTCGTAGTCCTTCCCTCTTCTACCTACTTGTTCACAGTAGGTGTAGAGGGTTTTTGATTTTTCACTTGATCACATTCAAGCACACACCACATTTGGTAGGACTCCTCTGGACGAGGGATCGGCCCGTCGCAGAGACCTCTACCTGACACCACACACACGGTACAAGGGACAAACATCCATGCCCCCGGTGGGATTCGAACCCACGATCCCAGCAATCTTTCGACCGCAGACCTAGGCCTTAGACCGCGCGGCCACTGGGATTGGCCGATGCAAGAAATTAATGCTTGAAAGTTGTGATAACCCTTTGGCATAATAAGTAGAAACAGTCGTCCGATCATCTTTGCTGAAAGTTTGATTCGAATTTAAATGTAAGGGTAAGATATTCGAATCTTAACGGGGGTACCAACTGTGCTGACGCAGATGTGCCTTTATCGATTCTGGTAGGCTAAGAATGAAAAGGAAATTAAATCGTCCACATCCACTTTGTCTCTAATTTTCTTTTTGAAACACTGTACGTGTATAGTCATCACATATCATTTGTTAATAAATAACATTCTTATTTACTAAGTCTCTTGATCAGATTCCTTGTACTTGTACTTACTTATCCGGTCATGAAATTCTCTGCGATCTGTGGAACCGAAAGGTATATTACCGCGTTCACAACAGCCAGCCATTTTCATTATTCTAAGCCAGATGAATCTTTCATTCTTATCATATTTATTTAAGATTAATTTTGATATTATCCTTAAATCGATGCCTGTATCTCCAAGGATAATCTTCGCTTTATGTATTGCGACTAATATTTTGTATGCATGTTTTTCCTCTGGCATGTTTTCTCCATCCTCCCCCTCCCTGCGTAGATGTGATTCACTCTAGTGATATTTGATCGAGAGTACAAATTATGGAGACATCCACTGTGCAGTTTCTCGATCCGCTTGTTCCGTGTTCTTTGTTAGCGTCGGATATTCCCGTCAGTATTTTGTCTCAAATGTTCTCTGTCGTTGCGGTTACGGACGACACTCGGTGTTATTTTCGAATGACCTTTGCTGGAGATATAAGTCTTCTTGTATACGACGCTATGTCTTTGGGACGAACTGGCAACACTGCTGTGAGAATCGACTGTTTCCCACCGTATTTTACCCGAAATTTATTATGCGAATTTATTTTGTGAGGAGAAACTGTGTTAGTGCAGTAAAATCAGTAGCGAAGAACTAAGTGATCCGAGTTCGTGGAGGTCCCCGGTTCATGTTTCTCTTATTAGCGACGTCTGTAAGGGCTCGGCAGTCCATTTGAACGTTGCGAACAAAAGTCAAACTCACAGTATAAATTATAGATAAAAGAACGACAAATTTTCTAGTGCCTTGTAAGTAAAGGCTGAACGAAATATTTCACAGTGTGCGTAACGAAGTGTTTGAAAATTTGAAGTTCTCCTACCCGGCAAGAGAAATCGATATCGATAAAGGAACTTCTGCATTATTTACACGAAGTTTAATATCGACTGGTGTTAGTATAGTTTACTGAAAATGCTTATTCCCTTAAGCGGTAACTGTGTGTACCATCTACTTTGATACTGGAGAAGTCTGCACTTACTTCTGGAATGTGTTCTGTTTCGTATGATTCTTAAAACAGTCACTAATGTGCTCAACACCATTAACTGCTTAAACTTTGTAACGGGGAAGAATTCTGAGTTCTAATATGTATGTATGTATGTATGTATGTATGTATGTATGTGTGTATATATATATATATATATTCCGTAGTCTCAGGACAGGTCCATAGCCTCTTCCGAAGCGAGTTCTCCACACGGTGCGATCTAGTGCTTCCTCTTTCAGTTTCCAGTACCTCTCTTGCCTTAAGGTCATCCAGTATCTGCCTACGTCTTCTTCCTCGTCATCCCGTCACTTTTAGTCTTCCCTCTATCTCTCCTTCAGTAACGTGTTCTAGAAGGCAGTTTCTACGGAAGGTGTCACCAACCCAGTCAGCCTTCCTTCTTTTTATTCTGTGTAGGCTATATCTTTTTTCATTGACTTGCTCTCTCTGACTCTGTGTGTGTGTGTGTGTATAGTTCAATAAATCTAGTAGCCCAGTCCCACATACACGTGATTTCATTAGCTCTATATAGACGTGGAATCAGAATAATGGAGATGCCCCTTACAGAATAGCGACGAGGCCACAGATGGAAGACAATGGATAATAGCTTTGTGATGCGACGCAATAAACACAACAATAGTCCCCAATAGACCCTCACCAGCATGCTATTCACCTTCATTGCTTGCCTTGTGGATCTTCAGCGGTAGATTCCGTTCACAGTTTAATTTATTCAGAGTTACATTTCTAGAGCACAGTGAAGTACGTGGCCACCAGAATAGGTTTCATGTAAATTTTCTTTCTATTAGAGTTATCCATTGGCATAAATACTGCAGCAGGGTGAAGTATGATTGGCGTGTGTGTAACGCTTGGCGCATTTTTATTCTGGTCACTAATTGGTACTTAGAAGTGTGCGGTCTATTTCAAGTTCTTGTCTATATATTTCGTCTCCGGGGAAATACAACCCCTCCCTCCATATATATTGTGTGTGTGACTGGGTCAGACAACAAGATTTCTGAAACTTTTGACCTGAAGAAAAAATGTCTGTTGTAGCAAGGAGTGGCATTTCGATCATTTCAGTCTGCAGACACTCAAATTTACAGTCAGTTTGTTAAGCTGTACCAAATTTCTTTTTCCAATGGCGCAACAGCCTCTGGTGGACCCAGGGCGTCCTCATTACCGAGGCTTCACGATCACACTCAGACACACCACACACGGTGGGACTCCTCTGGACAAGTGATCAGCACGACGCAGAGACCTCTACCTGACAACACACAACACTCACAAGAGACAGATATCCATGCCTGCCGGTGAGATTCGAACCCACAATCCCAGAAAGCGAGCGGCCGCAGATTCACGCCTTTAGACGACGCGGCCACCGGGATCGGCAAGGTATACCGGATTACTTAAATCAAAATAACACTAAGGTTTGTGCCTGAAAACATGAAGTTTAAAATACAAATAGCCATAAAGGTGCAGTGTTACCTGTTGTTTTGTATGGCGGGAATGTATATTGATGGAGTTTATGAACAATGTGATGAGAATATTCGTATATAAGGTGACGAAGTGGCAGGTGGATGAAGAAAACTGCGTAATGAAGAGGTTCATAATTAACATGTTTCATAAAAAATTATCTTTGTCATTATATCAAAGAGGGTGAAATGGGTGGAGCGTATAGCAAGCGCGGGACAGGTGACGCATGTAATGTGTTAATCAGAGTACCTGAAAGGAAGGCATCACTTGGGAACTTAGACGTAGATGGAAGGGTTATGTAAACTGGGTTTTGAACGTGTAGGGACGGAGATTGTAACCTGAATTCACGTGGTTTAGGATACGGAGCTCTTTGAAATGTCAAAACAGGTGGTTCTTAATAGAAACATCAGACTCTACTTGTCTGTGGCACAGATATATAATCCGAAAGGTCCATTACTGTCTCGGTATTGTTATTAACCCTTTAAAGACGAAATGTAATCTGTTTTATATAAGGACTCAGTGCGTACCGCGCTGTAAACACTCTCCACTTCGGTTATAAAAACCAGTCTCTTAATGTTTTATAAGGCAAAAGTTGCTGTTTGTTCTGGGATCCGTACAAAACACATAAACACAATGTGGGCACCACGTAGAATTTTTTAATGTTAAACCTGGTGGTATGTAAAGTTACCGCTAGGCTTTAAAAGGTTAAAGACGATGCGTATCTGTTTTATATAAGGACTCAGTGCGTACCGCGCAGTAAACACTCTCTACTTCGGTTATAAAAACCAGTCTCTTAATGTTTTATAAGGCAAAAGTTGCTGTTTGTTCTGAGATCCGTACAAAACACATAAACGCAATGTGGGCACCACGTAGAATTTTTTAGTGTTAAACCTGGTGGTACGTAAAGTTACCGCTAGGCTTTAAAATGTTAAGATTTATTTTTGTGTAAAAACTTGCTGCCAAAATGTGGATTATGTTGGCCTATTTCTTGACTTTATCGAATGTAATTTCGAAACTTCGCATCATCGCCATATTTGTAATGGTTGACGTACAAACAATATTTCGTGCACAATTTGTAAATATATTATGATCCTTCTTCGTACGAAATTCCACATGCTTAACTCCAGTGTTTAGTTAGTTATCGACAACAAAGCGAAAGCTAAAATCTGTTTTCGGACAACTGCCATTTAGTATTATTTTTTAATTTCAACAACGCTACTGCCTTAACAAAATTCCCATATATACCATAACACTATTGCTATAAATAATTACAGAACTCTGGATTAGGTGTCGGTGGTGTCGCTTTCAGTCCCCAGATTCGCGTGTCCGCCATGTTTTTAATATTCATTATAGGAACTTAAAGATACGACGTCTGGGATGGCTTCCATTGTCATCAAGTTCGTAATAAATTTGGTCAAAATATTTGACCCTGTGAAAGGTTATGGGCTGAAACACAACGTACGTGAGCCTATTTAACCCTTTAAAGACGAAGCGTATCTGTTTTATATAAGGACTCAGTGCGTACCGCGCTGTAAACACTCTCCACTTCGGTTATAAAAACCAGTCTCTTAATGTTTTATAAGGCAAAAGTTGCTGTTTGTTCTGAGATCCGTATAAAACACATAAACGTAATGTGGGCACGACGTAGAATTTTTTAATGTTAATCCTGGTAGTATGTAAAGTTACCGCTAGGCTTTAAAAGGTTAATTTTAATGAGGTTAAGTGACGTGAATTAAGTATTTTATGTGCCATTCTGTTAATTCCTCTCTTTTAGGTCCGAGCACTTTCCTCACTATGCCTTGTATATGCGTCTTACAGAGGCCGGGCTAGTGTACTCAGTATAGCGGCTAGGCTATGGTTTGGGCGGCTCCATGTTCGAATCCCAGTCAGAGGAGACTTTCTGTTCTCTAAAACGTCTGGGCTGACCCTAGGGCGACCCATCGCCAGCTTCGCTGGGTAACTGGGCTCTTTGTCGGGGGTAAAGCTGCCATAGTATGACCTTGACCACTCCCATTTAACGCCGAGTTTGAGACTCTGTGGAGCTATACCTCTAGTCCCCCTATATTTCTTCATGGCCAGTATGGAACATTGGTACCTTGTTGTGCTTATTACATTTTTACGTTACACTATATTCTAATATAGATAAAGAAAGGGGACCGTTGCTGGTATGCTGTAAACAGGAGACTGATACATGTGCGTTAAATTAATCGTATTATTATTTATGCTGCTGTGGTATTTTAACTGCGCCGTGTTTTGTCAGAGTTTAGTTAAGCCGGATTTTAATGACATTCTTCTTGTGTAACCCACTGCGAAGTGTCTGCCGAAATGAATTTACAGTATCAGAAATATCTGCGACGTCATTCCCAATTGACGGTACCAGGGCTGTGGAGTCAGAGTCAGAGTCGGAGTCGGAGTCGGAGTCGGAGTCGTCGTCGTCGATTCGGAGTCGGAAGGAATTTTAGGTGGAGTCGGAGTCGGTAAAAATGTACCGACTCCGACTCCGACCTCAGTCTAAAATCTTAACTAGATACACCAAATCCAGAGCCCTGATAGCTACAGTAACCATTAGACTTATACTTAAATATAGGTTATAAGTCTAAACAGTAGCCCGATGATTCACGTGGTGGTGATGAAATGTCTTATAGGCTTATCATTGTTAATACATATTGAGCTTTTATGAGCGAGTCGGAGTCGGAGTTTTAAAAATCAAGGAGTCGGAGTCGGAAATTTTAAAAATCGAGAAATCGGAGTCGGAGTCGGAGCTTTTGTGTACCGACTCCGCAGCCCTGGATAGTACGGACGCCACTGTGTTGACCAAGTGAGTGTTTTTACATATGCCGGTTTATAAACGTGATAAATTTAAAAGACTAATGCGTAGACGTGTAGCAAAACGATCTGTAAAAATTAATTTGTAAACTTTAGTCATGTAAAGTGCATACGAAATATAAGCAGAATTTTCCTGTCTTGTTTAATGTGTTCCATGTCCTTGCGCTATATTATACAAAAAACATTAATCACCAAGAAATGCACAAAGAGTTTCTTCATCTATTGTAACACATTCCTACATGTTTCGACCCTGCTGGGTCATCTTCAGGGAGAACCTTTTTGTTACCGTTACACTAGGGTTACACTTTGCAGTTGAGTGAGAATGTGCTGTTGACTGTGTACTGCGTTGTTTTTGGAGGCGTAAATTCTCTGTGGTCTCGGCTTGTACTGCATATTCCTGGCTTTGTCAGGCTGTTAGACTTGTCTTCCAGCACTGGGGGTGGAACAGATTTATGGTTAATGTTATGGTCTTGTGTGTCATGTTGCCGTATTGTTTAGTGGTAGACGGACATCACTGTGTTGGAGGAACGTGCAGTCTACACCTTCAGGGGTGGACTGAGTCAGGGTAGGAAACTGACTGGCTTAAACTGTGAATGTAGAAGGGAGCAGGATGTTTCTCCGTAAAGTTGGTATCCCTGCACTCTACGCCAGGCCTGACCAACCTTTTATGTGGTGTGGGGAATTTCGGTAAAATTTGTTGTGCATGCAGGCAACGTGAAATTTAATACACGGAATTAAGTGTGAATAAGTATACGTGTCTAGGGGGGAAAAGAGAGGTGCATACAGGATTTTGGCGGGGAGACCTGAAGGAAGGCGACAACTTGGGAGACCCAGGCGTAGATTGGAGGATAATATTAAAAAGGATCTGGAAGAAGGGATGGGACATGGTCTGGATTGAGCTGGCTGAGGATAGGGACAGGTGGCGGGCTCTTGTGAATTCGGTAATGAACCTCCGGGTTCCATAAAATGCGGGGAATTTCTTGACTAGCTGAGAAACTGTTAGTTTTTCAACAAGGCCTCTGCTCCATGGAGTTAGTTAGTTAGTTAGTTAGTTAAGTATACCTGTCATGATGTATATAATATTACCCGATTATTTGTCTGTACATAATGTGAAATAAAAAATATACTGATAGTAAATAGGAAAATTTATTTTAAATATGCCGTTTACAAATTAGACTAGGGCATCGCTGTTTTCAACATGTTTTTACAAAATGAATTAGTAATGTAATGCATGTGTCATGGCCACATACCCTTGACATTGCGTCGTACATCGCGAGAGTTTCAAATCACTTCCGCTGTCATTCAACTGAAGCCTTATGTTTTATTACTGTCCGGTTTGAATTTTTCTGTTGCAACTGGGCCTGCTTGGTGTATTACAGAATTAGCTGAGGAACCAATTTGCTCCCTTAACGTCTGCTCAGTCGATAACAAATCTGTCGCTGTGCGCACAGTCAGTCAACGGATAGCTGCACTCGTTCTTACCCTCGGGAATAGATGGAGGTGGGTGGTCAGTTTCACGTCCCGGCCGCTTTACTCCCCGACGAAAGGGCACATGGTACGTATTGTCTAGGAGGCTGGGTGGGCCCCAGAGGTGGCCTGGACCCTCTGAAAAAGAGAAAAATGTCTTTCCATCTGAGTATTGATATATTAAGTAATATTGCACAATTCGAAACGTGTCATTAAAGAATAAATTTTTAGTGATAAGTAGAGGGAGTAACGGTGCTTCCTTTTGAATGCTATAAAGGTTGGAACATCCACTTTAAAGCACCCAACGCAAATCAATAAGGCACTGTAAGTGAAACACAAAAACAGAAGTGCGTTGTGGTTGTATGATTACAGGAATCATATTTTGCTGTAAAATGTTTAGAGAAGAAAAGTGGTCTGGGGTTGCAAACGTTGGGGAAATGGAGCTGACCACTGGTAGGTTGTCGTAGGTCAGTCCTAAAGCTGTGGCTGAGGAGAGGCGTTTCACTTCACGACTTCCTGTGCAGTGAACTTAATGAGGTAATTATTTTTTATGGCGACGCACAAAATTAAGGGTTATTTGATTCGTATATATCCCTATACTGATGATTCTTTTCGTTTCGTAGTCCTTCCCTCTTCTATCTACTTGTTCACAGTACGTGTAGAGGGTTTTTATTTTCACTTGATCACACTCAGACACACACCACAGTCGGTAGGACTCCTCTGGACGAGGGATCGGCCCGTCGCAGAGACCTCTACCTGGCAACACAAACACTGTACATGAGACAAACATCCATGTCCCCGGTAGGATTCGAACCCACGATCCCAGCAAGCGCTCGGCCGCAGACCTACTCCTTAGCCCGCGCGGCCACTCAGATGGGCCTATACTGATGATACGTGTGTTAACTGGTACAACATATTGCATGCTTCGGGTTTTCAATTCCATTAGTGGTTTTTGTTTTTTTACCAATATAACGGCTGTATGTGAAGGTTTTTAATTTTTAAAATTACAAATGAAGACGTTTTGAAGATTATGTACCGTGCTTAGTAATAGACAATTTTGTCCTCTTGCAGCATGAATTTCACATGAAAAGCACTTCACACTAAACACGTAGTGTCACTTGACAATGCAGCCAAACAAATATACAAAGTGATAGGTCACAGATTTAAAACGTAAAGGTAAAGCAGTCCCATTACAGGCCTGGACAGGCCCTTAGGGTTCCACAGAGTTCGAGGCTCCCCGATTTCTAGACAATCGGCACATGAAGGTGGTAAGGTTGTCAGCCCTACGCACCGGCCGTCTTTACCCCCAGGAAATATTCCTGGTAGTCATTTTTTAATGACACCACCGGGAATCGAACCCGCGACCTGTCGGTTTGTAGGGCAGTGCCTCAACCAAATGCGCCACCGCGGCCCCCAGATTACAGATATACATTTCTTATTTAACTTCTACATGTTTCGGCCTTCTCGGCCATCTTTAGGGAGAGGGTAAATAGTAAATGTGTTTGTGATCTAGAATTTGTGTACTTGGTCGGTTGTAGGAATATTATTAGATAAAAATGAGGTACGCGGTGAGACTGTACTACAAAATATAGGATCCTAATTACAAACAACAATACTTTAATATTGCTCAGGGGAAAAGAATCGCTATTTGTTTAGTGAATGGCGCGGGGCTTATAAACACATTGTAGTATAGTACTGCCGTTTTTTGTTGTTTAATCCTTTAAAGACGAAGCGTATCTGTTTTATATAAGGAATCAGTTTGTACCGCACTGTGAACACTCTCCACTTCGGTTATAAAAACCAATCTCTTAATGTTTTATAAGGCAAAAGTTGCTGTTTGTTCTGAGATCCGTACAAAACACATAAACGCAATGTGGGCAACACGTAGAATTTTTTAATGTTAAACCTGGTGGTACGTAAAGTTACCGCTAGGCTTTAAAAGGTTAAGGTAGATAGTACGCGTAGTATACACGTTTGAGGTATTCACTCTTCTGGGATGTTACGGAGCCTTGATTGGTAGTTACCAACATTTTGGGACAGGCTATCGGTCACATCTTTAAGGGTCAAGCAATCCAAGGAGAATTTCTTCTTTGATTGCTTGACCCTTGAAGATGGGACCGATAGGCTGTCCCGAAACATCTGTAATAGCGCTGCGTAACAACCCAGAAGAGCAAAAACCTCATTCACATGGCGGCGGGAGCCCTGAGGTCACGCATAGTGCATGCAGTTATCACTGTGCATGCAGTTATCACTGTGCTTGAAACGGCCAAAATATGTTGCCTTACTTAACGTTTAATTGACCCTTTATTGCCAGCCTCGGTGTACTGTACGGACCTGTTATTTCTTACATGCTGCCAGCCTCGGTGTACCGTAGGTCGTGAAAGCATTTAAGGGTGTTAATATAAATTTAAAACCCCTCCGTTCTGGCTAGTAGTTTGAATTTGAGCCCCGAAATTATTTAGGGTTAGATATGTAATATTAATTCATAGATAATTCCTACATACAAAAATAATATTCACCAACTAATGCACGAAAATAACTACCATATTTATTCGTAAAACACTCCTACATGTTTCTACCCTGCTGGGTCATCTTCAGGGAGAACAATCTGTTACACTGCTGGATGCACTTGTACAGTTAAGTGAGAATGTGCCTTTGGTTTCATCCTCCGTTGTGAGGTATCTTGTACTGTACAAGACACCTCACGGCCGCGGTGGCGCTACAAACCGGCAGGTCGTGGATTCGATTCCCGATGGTGTCACTGGAATTTTTCATTGGCATAATCCTGTCGGTCACACTATGGCCCTGGGGTCGACTCAGCCTCTAACAGAAATGAGTACCAGGAATATTTCCTGGGGGTAAACGCGGCCGGTGCGTATGGCCGACAACCTTACCACCTTCATGTGCCGATTGTCTAGAAATCTGGGAACCTCGACCTCCTGGAACCCTCAGGGCCTGTCCCGGCCTGTAATGGGACTGCTTTATCTTTTTTATCTTCGGTTTGGGTTGGATTCACTTGTTCGTAGATCGTGTAAGAAATATTCTGTGACTCTAAGTGTGTTATTTAGTGTTGGATGACAAGTGAGTGTGCACTAGCCTTGTGTGGTGTATAGAAGTACTTATGGTCACCGCGGAGTACAGCAGCACTTTACAAGTACTAATTAATCTTGTGTCTGCACTCAAATTGATTGTGCCGCGAATAAGCGCCATTGCCTCACTCAGGCGTGTTGGAAATTTGAGTACAGTAGCACCATCATCTTTTAATGCCGTGACGTGTATTTATGTATTAGTTTATAAATTCGCCCACGGGATATCGAAAATCATGGCGGACCTTAAACTCTTTCCAAGAGTGCTGTGATGCTCATGTGATTTGGTTCGTAACTGTCGTCGAAGAAATAAAAACATATTTAGATCATGGGATACGAATGACAAGAGATTGCATTAGGCTGAAATTAATTACTGTGTTTATTGCGTCGACCCTGATGATGGACGCATAGCAGGACACCGAAACGCTGGATTTTAGCCCATCATTTTAGCGGCTAGTAGCCCAAGAACAACTTAGTTAGATAGCTTCGCCGCGAAGTCTATTATTTCCAGCCTGTAAACCAAAAGTGTTGAGGCAGGACTTTAGAAGTGGCTCGATTTTGTTAACTTGGTGATAGAAATTTCAGAGACATTACAGTTCCATCAAAAGCGGGGAATTTCTTGGCCAGCTGAGTGACTATCAGCTTCTCACATAAGATTATTTTGATTTGGCTAGGAATAAGGCAGTTTGTATCATAACTGCCAACAGAAATCGAATTAAATCTACGCAAATATTGCTCAAAACCAACAATAAATTTTAAAAACGAAGAAAAGAGGTATTTTTGATACGGTAAAGTTGTCTGTGCACACAATAAACACGTATTGGGGCAATGGAGGTATAACTCCAATCATTCGTAGCCGTGGCACTGGATAAAAGCGAGTGGTCTTCTTCACGCCACGGCCGTTTTGCCCCCCTGTGCAAGAGCCGCCAATACGTATTGAATAGAGGACAGGTGGGCACCAGAACCCACCTGGATAATATGCAGATGAAATCATGTTTTTCCTTTGCTGGGAATCGAAACACAGTTCCGCGGTTGTACACCCTGAAAGACTTTCCTTTACAGCCGTTAAGTTTACTGCCAATTCTTGATGATAATGCTTAGTACTGTTAACATAAATTAGAAAGACTTTCCACATTTAAGACTGTTACAGGCAGTCAGCGCCATCTCTGGAGGCTACTCGTCTATCTCGTCTGTGGGACGATATATAGCCTGCCTCATGATACCGCATATCGTGTTTCTGATATTGAGATTGCTGCTGCATCTTGCTTTGGTCTCTTTGCCATATTTTAGTGTCACAGTGATAACACAAGACCTAGTCTAATTTTCTTCCAGTTATTCATCACTTTGCTACGTAAGGTCCTCTGACATGGTGAGGAATATTGCCCACTGCAGACTGTGGGTGGTTTGACTCCGTACCAATGTGTCTCTTCATTGCTTACAAATTACTGCACGACTTAAACTCAGAAATATAGATCGAATATTCTAGAAGAGGCAAGATTCTAATTAGAATTCCACGAAAAATTTATATGATTATATATAGATTTAATACAACCATTTACAAAGGCACGTTATAAAGAACTTTAACACACTGTGTACAAAAAATAATGGTGGGGTTTGGGGTGGCTGAATTTCAAAATACACAGTTTTTGTACTTTTTAGATTTTACCCCAGAAACAGTTTCGGTTACTGTCACCAACCTTTCACACCTCTGGGAATATTTTCATATGATGGAACTGTCCTCATGGAACATTTCCTGGAAGATGGGTTGGCAGGAAATATTCAATTCATTGGCCACCTAGGAGCCCCGATTTGACTCCTCTTGATTTCATTTTTAGGGCCTTGTAAATCGTTATGTTTACATGGTAAAAATTCCAAACCTGGCTCATCCGAAAGAAAGAATCCGGGAAGCCGCTGAGTGGGTATCAAGAGAAGCGCTTCAGCATATGTGACAAGAAGTGTACAATCGACTGGACATATGCAGACCCGCTAACATTGCGCAAGTACCTTATAAAATATTTGCCTTACTCTTTAACTTCATGGTTTTAATTTCTTGAGTGTATTTACAGTTTTCTAAATATTTGATCTCGAAACTTTACTATTTTTTTCCGGACCCCCTGTACTGCCTACTCTATCTAGTGGTTGTGAAACTTGTTCTTCCACAGCAGGGGAATTCTACAGACGATATCAAGAGTACAGTTTGAGGGTAGAGAGGAATATGTGGAGTGTGAGTGAGGAAATAGGATGAAGGCGGAGAAAACTGCACAGTGAGCGACACCAAAATTTGTTCTTCACAGAAAATATGAAGGCGATGAAATTCAGGACGATGATTTGAGAAAGTCATGTGGCCTGCATGTGGAATATATTAAATGAATACAGAATTTTAGTCAAATAATTTTAAGAAAAGGAACCACCTGTGAGTCGTCTATGTAGGTAAGACAATTAGGTAGGAAAATATTAACCTTTTAAAGCGTACTGGTTACTTAATGCACTAACGGGTTTTACATTAAAAAATTGTACGTTTTGCCCACACTGTATTTACGTGTGTTTTATTTTTTCAAACATTGACTTTTGTCCTACATAACAGAAACTGATTGATTTTTATAACCGAGAAGAAAAGTGTTTACTGCGCGGTACGAACTGGGTCTTGAACTAAGACAGTGTTGGTTTCATCTTTAAAGGGTTAAATTGGACCTTAACACTTTTAAAGACGAAGCATATCTGTTTTATACAAGGACTGAGTGCGTACCGCGCTGTAAACACTCTCCACTTCGGTTATAAAAACCAGTCTCTTAATGTTTTATAAGGCAAAAGTTGCTGTTTGTTCTGAGATCCGTACAAAACACTTAAACGCAATGTGGGCACCATGTAGAATTTTTTAATGTTTAACCTGGTGGTATGTAAAGTTACCGCTAGGCTTTAAAAGGTTAAGGAAACGTGATGTGAGAATATGGATTTGATTCATTCGGCGTAGGGTGAGATCCAGTGCCGATGTCTTTGGAATGTCTTGTTGAAGTTTCGGATTCTGTAAAAGTAGGGACATTTGTTGATTAACGGATTGTTAGTTTGTTAAGAAGGAGTCGGATTACAGTCGCAATTGGGTGTCAGTAATCTCTCCTGTCGCTGTTGCTGGCAGAAGTGTGTTCGCTTGCGTGCGCAGAGCGCCTTTGTTGATAATGAAGACGTAATCCCCGATTCATTCAGGCGTCAGCGTGTCTCATTATGATTTTCTTCCCGACCTTCAATCCCCGCCAGCTCCACTCAACGACCTATTCATCAGCCAGCTCGTCATCGCATGCGCAGTGCGGTATGTCCGTGTTTGTAAATAACACATTACGCCGGGTAGAGATGTGGCGAATTGAGGCCTCTTTGTGTTGTCAACTGACGCTGTACAGTCGCGCCGGTGAACAGGTGGAGGTCACGTGCGACAACAAATCGACTTAACGTATTAACCTTTTAAAGACTAGCGGTAACTTTACGTACCACCAGTTTTAACATTAAAAAATTCTACGTGGTGCCCACATTGCGTTTATGTGTTTTGTACGGATCTCTGAACAAACAGCAACTTTTGCCTTATAAAACATTAAGATACTGGTTTTTATAACCGAAGTGGAGAGTGTTTACAGCGCGGTACGCACTGAGTCCTTATATAAAACAGATACGCTTCGTCTTTAAAGGGTTAAAGCCCATTGGTAACTTTATGTACCACTGGGTTTCGTATTAAAAATCTATGACATCTGTGCTCTTCTGGGGTCATTACGCAGCGTAGTGGTAATCCTTTACCGACGTTTCGGGACAACGTACCGATCCCATCCTCAAGGGTCAAGAATTCCTTTTCTTCTTGGACTTCTTGACCCTTGAAGATGGGACCGATACATTGTCCCGAAACGTCTGTAAAGGATTACCACTCGACGCTGCGTAATATCACAGAAGAGCGCCGATATCATCAACACAGCGGCGGAAGCCTGAAATCACGGTCAGAAAAATCTGTGTTCAGCGCATTAATGCCCTGTGCTCACTTTATGTACCATTAGGTTTCATATTAAAAAATCCACGTTCAGTGCATTAAATATAGTGGTTACTTTATGTGCCACTTATATTAAAAAGCCTATATTCTGTCCGTAGACTGTACTTACGTGTCTTATATGACTCTCAGTGAAAACAGCGATTGTTTTGATCTAGAACATTAAATTCATATTTCTTATAACCGAGACTGAGTGGTGTTTGTGCGCGGTACTAAATAGATCTTTAACCTTTTAAAGCCTAGCGGTAACTTTACATACCACCAGGTTTAACATTAAAAAATTCTATTTGGTGCCCACATCGCTTTTATGTGTTTTGTACGGATCTCAGAACAAACAGCAACTTTTGCCTTATAAAACATTAAGAGACTGGTTTTTATAACCGAAGTGGAGAGTGTTTACAGCGCGGTACGCACTGGGTCCTTATATAAAACAGACACGCTTCGTCTTTAAAGGGTTAAATACAATCAGCGTAATTCCTAACCTCTATAAAGCGTTAATGTATTTCTGGCGTGTGTTCGGAGTCTCGCATTGTGGCAGAACATGTGATTTCAACAAATAGTTTATAAGCTAATTTTCTTCCGAAATAGTTCGACTTGATGAGATCAGATCACGGATAGCTCAGGCGGTATAATGATTATACCCATTGGCTGGAAGGTGTAAGAGTCATGTTTAAATTTACGGTAGAAGCAAGAAATTTGTTCTCTTCTCCAAACCCTCCAGGCCGGTTCTGGTGCTTTGTCAGCGTTCTCTTCAATGGGTACCAGCTGTTCTTTCACAGGAGTAAAACGGCCGGGACGTGAAGCTGACCACTCATCTCCCTCAAGTGCTGAAGTTAGAAATCAGGAGACCTAAACCACCCCTCCGCACGTTTGCCTTTATGGCATGTACAGGGGCAACTTTACCTTTACTTTTACCCTCAAGATCATGAAGGAGGAAAAAGTTGTGGCTAGTAGCCAATGTAAACTCTTTGCTTCCGTAGTGAAGTGCCCAACAGTGCATATCGTTACTCAATTTTGCTACTACGGGTAATCCACTTTGCCAGATCGGCCAAGCGTATGAGAGATATGAAGGCTTATGATGTTTGAAACGTTAATGTAGCTGATGTTGAGATTTTAGAAAATCAGTTTAGTATTTCTGTTAAGCTCAGAGACTTGATAGAAGGGATAGTCTTTTATATTTATATGCGCTTTTTATTTTCCACTCGTGGATATATACCAGAGTTTGTTATCAAAAATATTACTGTGATATTGAATGGCAGATGTACAAGACCTGTCATATTTCGAGGGAACCCGCTGACGCTATTTTCGGTGCAAAAATGTGGCCAATATTTTCAGAAACTGTGTTAGTATTAACACCGAAGTAGTTGGAGTGACGCCGTTTACGTAATTTCTGAAGGTATACCGAACGAGTCTGGTTTCTCTACATACTGTGGAACGGTGCTTACACGTGATATTATACTCGTTCTGTAACCGGAAAGCGTGAAGTCATTTTGCATGGACGTTGTATATTAATTATGAGGAGAAAAAATTTCGCGGCACTTTTAGACATTAAAGTGTTGTGGTTATTTTCAGCAACGTGTTGCCTCACGTCTTACGGTCCGCAGTTCCACACGTGTGTTGCAGGAAGTATGTGATAACACAGTCATAAACCTTGGCTCGGTGGCCTTCACGACGAGTCGATTTGAGTCCACGTGACTTTTCGTTTCGTTTCGTAGTCCTTCCCTCTTCTACCTGTTCACAGCAGGTGTAGAGGGTGTTTATTTTCGCTTGATCACGCTCAGACACACACATTACAGTCGGTAGGACTCCTCTGGACGAGGGATCAGCCCGTCGCAGAGACCTCTACCTGACAACACAAACACTGTACAAAAGACAAACATCCATACCCCCGGTGGGATTCGAACCCACGTTCCCAGCAAGCGTTCGGTCGCAGACCTACGCCTTAGACCGCGCGGCCACCGGGATCTGCCACGTGATTTTTCACGCAGAGAATTCTGAAAGGCAGAGCACGGAAATATCCCGCATCTGTTTGATAGCTTTGAATACCTTTCAAAAGCAGGATATTAAATTACGCAGTCAAACTTCAGTGAAGACTGTGAACGGCATTCGGAAGGCAGTATATTTAATTACGCAATCAAGCTCCAGTGTATTTTACAAATACTTTTGCAAGCGGTTCATTGAGCGTCTAAAATTGGGGGCGTGTATTTCAGAAGAAAGTACCGCCCACCCCAAAGTCACGTCACTAACTAAATCACCAAACAATACAGCAAACAAGGTAAACGTTTACGGATCAGAGAAACAGTTACTATTGAAGGTCTGTGACGTGTTTTGAGCCTC
The DNA here is from genome assembly GCA_013340265.1 of Coptotermes formosanus. Lineage (NCBI taxonomy): Eukaryota > Metazoa > Arthropoda > Insecta > Blattodea > Rhinotermitidae > Coptotermes > Coptotermes formosanus. Next base: position 354,201 of record BLKM01005036.1, on the reverse strand, counting down.
TCGGACACCTTCAGGGATATTATTTAGTACAATAAGATGGCCGGGAAGGCCGAAACTTGTGGCAGAGTTTAGAGAATAAATGTTTATGTCATCCATAAATGTATATCTCTTTGGTTGCATTATTTGATAAAACTGGTCAGAGCAGTAGAGAAGGCAGGTAATGTATGTATAAACATAGCATTGAGGCGGATTCGCATAATCATTGTCGCCGTGTAAAGGCAAGAAGTAATATGTATTCTGAGTGTGTCTGTAGCCTTGGTAATCCAGCATGCCAAGCGCATGCGCCGTATTATATTGTCATCTGTGGCCTGTCTGGCTGTACCATATTTTTCCACGTTATCTTATAAAACGTTTCGACATTGTCTCATAAACGGTACGATTCTTGTAAAAAAAGTTATTGAACATAAAACGTGTGTCTTAATTTTCTCTACTACTTTGGTCTGAAATATTTCCCATTCTAAGAAGATCTGAGCGAGATATTATCATAAATGTACACAGGTCTTCATGTAAAGCACCGGTTATTCTTGTCAGATTTTAATGAAACTTGAGTTTTCTCGACAGATTTTCTAAAAATCCTCAAATATCAGTTTCGGTGAAAATCCTTCTAGTGGGAACTGAGTTTTTCATGGCGGACAGATGGACACGCAGACAGGCGGACAGACTGGACGAAGCCATTAATCACTTTTCGCAATTTTGCGAACGCGCCTAAAAATATCTTACAAAAATGTGGTACATAAGCTTATTGGAACGCCTCTTCAGAAGCAAGCAAAGTGTGTTTTGTGCACGTGGTCTGTTTATTGTCCTGCTTATATAGTGTAGTGCTAGAGCGAGGCACGTGACAGTATTTTTAACAGGCCACCTGACGTCACAGTATGCCTGCAGACCAACACGAACTAAGAAAACAATAACGCTGGCACCTGAATCGACACCTTCATGTCCATATTAATTAGCTTCAGATCGTTTCGATGCTGTCCATCACATCTTGATGTATATGGCGGATTGTACGCTATTTCTGTTCGCAAGTGCTGTTGATAAAAATAGGACTCAAGGGCCGAACGTGACTCACGACTAAGAAGCGAGTCGTCTGATTCGTGTCTCGGGTTCCGAGGTACCTCAAATATGACAGTCTCTTCAACCTTTCAAAGCCTAGCGGTAACTTTACGTACCACCAGGTTTAACATTAAAAAATTCTACGTGGTGCCCACATTGCGTTTATGTATTTTGTATGGATCTCAGAACAAACAGCAACTTTTGCCTTATAAAACATTAAGAGACTGGTTTTTATAACCGAAGTGGAGAGTGTTTATAGCGCGGTACGCACTGAGTCCTTATATAAAACAGATACGCTTCGTCTTTAAAGGGTTAAAAGTGCAGCGTTTGCTAGAAGTACCGCTCTCTTTAACAACGAATAACTGTGTATTTTTCCAGCGGAATTTACAATGTTTGGAGATCTGTATGAGAAGCATGCACTGCAAAGTGGAGTTTGGATACCAGCTCGGTATTCGCTTTCCCACCGAGGGAAATCACAGAGATACTTCATCTAATTGGCCGGTCGTAGGACCTTACGGATGCAGACAGACTTCTAACCAGCAGTTCTGCTTTCAAATTCGGCGAAACCTAAAGGCGGTCTCTACATACGCAGTTCCCTTATTTCTACAAACGTACAGATGTGTGTTACACAGCTTTTCTTGCCCGTTCCTTTGAATGAATAACAAACAGTGTACTAACCTTGATTTCAAGCTTCCGCCGCGATGTTGATTAGATCTGCCGTCTTCTAGGATACTACGTGGCGTCATGTGGTAATTGTTTACCGACGTTTCGGGACAAAATATCGGTCCCATCTTCAAGGGTCAAAAGTCCAAGAACCAGTCACCGCTCTCACTTCCCCATTATTCGCTGTGGTTCGTGGTTGGTGGCGTTCTTTTCTTCTTGGACTTTTGATCCTTGAAGATGGGACCGATACATTGTCCCGAAACGTTGGTAAACAATTACCACACGATGCCGCATAATATCACAGAAGACAACAGATCTCAACAAAGAGTCTGATTAACAAACAAAACAGCGGAGGCTAAAGAAATAAAACATTTTCGTAACATTTGATCTCTTTTAAGCCTTCTCTCATTTCTTGTAACACTCTTTTAAAAACTGCGTTCCTACCTGACAGGAAAAAGGGAGTCTGCCTTATAAAGACCAATCAGTTAATGTTTCTGGAGGCATAACCTTTGTTTCTTGTGAGAATCGTGCGAAACCCATAAGTATGCTCCATGTGAAAAAAAGTATATATATTTTCGGTGCTGAAGCAGGTGCTATATGTAGTTACCACTGTCTTGACTCACAGTGGTAACTATATGTACCATCAAAGAATGGATCATTCCTGTTAGCGAGGTTTTTACGAAAGTAAAATATTGGTATAGTGACCAGTAATGAGCATTTACGATTCGCGTGTGATGGGATGGGGGCCAGGTTGGCAAGGTTGGGTACGAAATAACCCCAGCTCGACCTGGTTTCCATTGCCAGCAGAGAAAAATATTTTTTTTCTTCTCCTCCGCATTCAGTTAAATTCTGGGGTACACCCAACTTATTGTGCATTGGCCACCGGGGCCTATTTTGCTGGTAATAAATTGGGCGGGTGGTGCGCCTGATTTCTTAACCTTTATCTGGTGCCGATGTTAATGAAGCACGAAACTAGCCCTTCACTCTCCGATAGCTCTTCATGACATGCACTTAATTGAGCATAAGAGCAAATTTCTCTTCAGTTTGGTATGATTGTCATTTTTATGCTCCGAGCGAAGAAGCGAGGCCGAAAAGTTCGTCGCCGTGCCTCTTCGACCACTTCTCTGGCGTGAGTGATAGGCGGGTCAGTCTAAGTTATTTGCTACAGGCAATTTCGTTGCTGCCTGGAAGCGTAAATTACTTTTCTATTTAAATTGATAACGCCACGTACCATACAGTGACCGATTCCAGTGGCCGCGCGGTCTAAGACCTAGGTCTACAGCCGAGCGCTTGCTAGGATCGTGGGTTCGACTCCCACCGGGGGCATGGATGTTTATCTTGTACAGTGTTTGTGTTGTCAGGTAGGTGTCTCTGCGGCTTGCCGATCCCTCGTCCAGAGGAGTCCTACCGACTGTGGTGTGTATCTGAGTGTAATCAAATGAAATCACATAAACCCTCGATACCTACTGTGAATAAGTAGGTAGAAGAAAGAAAGAAAGAAAGAAAGAAAGAAAGAAAGAAAGAAAGAAAGAAAGAAAGAAAGAAAGAAAGAACATTACAGTGTACAGTGCAAAGTGCATGCAGTGTCGAATAAGATAAGCAGGTGACTGGAAATGTTGAATGAGTAATTTGTAGGGGATTGTCGTGACAGGCTTCGAAGGACAAATTTTACGTACTCCAGATGATGAACATGAAGAAAACCACGATAAATTGCAATCGGGATGGTCAGTCTGAAATCCGAACCGGCTAGCTGTAGGATGCAGCTGCAAAAGCTGTCAGTCTTCCGCTTATAAATGTTCAAGAAATCTGTTCATTTGAATCTTTCACATGTGTCATTTAAGAGGCAAATGACTGGTAGTTGGCCCAACACAGCTCCTGCATTATAGTGAGATACTGGTGGTCTGGTTACATTTAATTACGCGGCTATGCCATCCTGGGTTCAACTCCCAGGCAGCCATCCAACCAAAGTCCCCCCGCCCCCTCAGATAGGAAGGCTATGTGCTCCTAGAGCCGTAGCCTTTAGCGTAAGAAGTCCCGGTCGTGAATCAGGACTATAAACAGTTAGCGTAAGCGAATCCCCGTTATAGTGTAAGGTGTCTATTTTAGACCCCAGCGATGCGTTAAAACGCAGGAATGGCTACTCAGACAAAGGGACGTCGACTTGCTCTTCGCACAAGTCTCCGCCCTTAGCTCTTTGGTTGGTTGGTGGTTACATGTTTCGATTTAATTAGAAGCCATTATAAGGCCCATTCATGGTCGTATAATATATGTGTATAATGTATATGTGTGTATATAATGTATATGTGTTTATATAATGTATATGTGTGTATAATGTATATGTATGTATAATGTGTATGTGTATATAATGTATATGCCTATCCCAGTGGCCGCGTGGTTTAAGGCGTGGGTCTGCAGTCTCTCGCTTGCTGGGGTTCGAATCCCGCCGAGAGGCACGGACGCCTGTCTGTTGTGAGGGTTGTGGGGGTGTCTGATAGAGATCTCTGGGACGGGCTGATCACTTGCCGAGAGGAGTGCTGCCGTGTGTAGTGTGTCTGAGTGTGATCGTGAAGTCTCGATGATGAGGAGACCCTGGTGCATTAGGGGATGTTGCACCACTGGAAGAAAATATAAAATGTATATGAGGTGTATGTAGGGAGGTAGATACAATAGTTTGCAGTGATTGTGTCCTCTGAGTGTAGTAATTTGCCTGACGATTGTTTCTATTTAAGGCGAAATATGAGGGAAATTATCCTCTTTTTCACTTTTCTAAAGGATTTGTGTTGGATTTACCATTCATTTATCTCTTACAGCACACACGCACACACACACGCACACACACACACACACACACAACTGTATGTCGCAAACCAAGGCTCTCTCATTTGTCTGGCTGTGCGCCCTGAACTTTGTTTGTGTTACCATAAGCGAAGGACTGAAATGTCTTCATGTGATGTTTTACACTGCTCCCAGCATCCGAAGCTTTTGTTAACCCGTTTATGTAATTTTGTACTTCAGTACTTCTTTTTGAAATTATTATTTGAAAGCATAAGTACACTGACATAATCTTCTTTTCTTAGACTTTGTGCATCGACTAATTTTTAAAGAAGCACGACGTTTCGGAAGCCGGCTCTCCTTTCGTCTTCAGGCACCGAAACTGCTGAATCCCTTAGATATAGCTGTTCTCAGTCACTGTACCACGTACTATTGACCTATACTATTAACTTCAATTGTTATTTCTGTGAGTGTTCTTGTCTGTCACCAAATAAATTAAAAACAAGGCGCCAGTGTTTCTAAAGGATATAGTTTGTTCTTAACGTGAAAGAGGTTAAAGAAAAAAATCATATAATAAAACCTGAACAACAGAAGACAAATTAATTAATTAATTGCTCTATTAATTTAGATGCAATTTATTTCACGGTGTTACCTACCTAAAAGTGTATAACCTCCAATGCTAGGGCGATGGTGAGTAATGAATTGGAAGGCAAGCAGATGGAAGTGGCTGTGACTTGTTTCCAAATATTGCGCCGGAATTTGCGTGGACGGTCTGAAGAAACTAGAACCCCTCAGGCAGGACAGAAGACTTTGGGCCCAAATTTAGGGAAGGAGCAGTAGTGCTTATACACGTCTTTTATTTCTTTGCAGATTTCTGCCTTGGGGTCGAGCTGCGTTTGGAAACAGAAGAACAGAAGACGCTCATGAAATGACGACGTGTCGGGAGACCCGAAGAGCTGTCGCAGAACGGAGGTCATAATCAAACCGTCCAACACAACACAGTAGTGTGAGAGGTTAGTTTAAAAGCTTCTAAGAATTACTGCCTCGAAATCTTAAAACAAAGTCTCTTTGTTTAGTATATTAACCTTTTAAAGCCTAGCGGTAACTTTACGTACCACCAGGTTTAACATTAAAAAATTCTACGTGGTGCCCACATTGCGTTTATGTGTTTTGTACGGATCTCAGAACAAACAGCAACTTTTGCCTTATAAAACATTAAGAGATTGGTTTTTATAACCGAAGTGGAGAGTGTTTACAGCGCGGTACGCACTGAGTCCTTATATAGAACAGATATGCTTCGTCTTTAATATCAGACTTTCAGTTGTAAATTTTCCACGTTTGATAAAACCCTTTCTGTTCTATTTCGTCATTCTCTACGGTCTGGCCCAAATAATTCAACTCTTTGACACGAATTTTTATGTGCGAATGGAAAAGAATCTTCGCTGATGCACAGTGCTAATTATATAACACCAGGAATTGCAAGAACAACACGTCTGTTCTCGTAAATCATAAATCTGCGACAGAGACATAAAGTCTCTATACGGCTGTATGTAAATCTTGCTAAGTTGAATGTTTTTCCTTTCAGCACGCCATTCTATATATAACTACTTTATCATCTGTCAGCTCGCTATTTATGGCTACCTAGGGTGTTCGCCAAGAGATGTCGCACTCCCCGCAGTCACTGTAAAAGCATTATTTAAAATGAGAAAATTTCAGTGTAATTTTATAAATTCAATGGTGCGTTAAGAGACAATTTTTTCGTAGACTTGTGTGGCCAACACTCGCTTATCTAACATTACGCACGTTAACAGTGTTTGTAGACGTTATGAATAGGAGCGGAATACTGTGGCATTAAAGGTTGTTAGTTCGCTGGGTACGTATTACTGTGTTTACCTTTGTTGAAAGAAGTTTGCTGGGTGCCTTCAGGCAACATCACTGCGAGGTGCATATTGTCTCTGTATAAATGGAGATGTCTGAGCAGATTTGTCAAGCTCGTGTCGTGCATATTCAGTAACAAGACACACAATATGCATATAAACGTAACATTCAGGGGCGTTCGCGTAACTAGTATTGCCGTGGTAAAGCAATAAGTATTACATATTCTGAGAGTGTGTCTGTAGCCTTAGCTATCCAGCAAGAAAAGCGCATGCGCAGTATTATATTGTCGTGTGTGACCTGTCTGGCTGTACCATGTTTTTCCACATTATCTCATGAACTGCGCGATTTTCGGAAAAAAAGTTCCTGAACATGAAATGTGTGTTTTGGTTTTCTCTGAAACTTTTGTCTGAAAAAAATTTCTCATTCTAAGAATAATTCAGTGAGATATTGTCATAAATGTACGTTCACCTTCATGCGAAGCACCCATTATTTTTGTCAGACTCTAACCTTTTAAAGCCTAGCGGTAACTTTACGTACCACCAGGTTTAACATTAAAAAATTCTACGTGGTGCCCACATTGCGTTTATGTGTTTTGTACGGATCTCAGAACAAACAGCAACTTTTGCCTTATAAAAAACATTAAGATACTGGTTTTTATAACCGAAGTGGAGAGTGTTTACAGCGCGGTACGCACTGAGTCCTTATATAAAACAGATACGCTTCGTCTTTAAAGGGTTAATAAAACATACGTTTGTTCGACAGGCTTTCGAAAAATCTTGAAATATCAAATTTTATGAAAATTCGTCTAGTTGGAGCGGAGTTGTTCTATGCGGACGGACAGACAGACATGATGAAGCTAATAGTCTCTTTTCGCAATTTTGAGAACGCGCTTAAAGAGAGTGGATCGCAATAAAATGAACACCTCATCACTTGCAGTAGTTTCCTATTGACATTTCAGCGCCCACAATATAAGCAGCTAATAAAAGGAGAATCACACTGGGTCTGGCCTACCCTAATGATTCTTTCCTGTTTTCACTTCCGTATTTCGAATCGCGAAATACATAACGGCTATAAATTCACATGTAGACGTCTATATACACTCGATTATTGTAGCGTTTTGGATTTTTACGTCGTGTGGTGTAGTGTGGTTGGTTTGTTTCGACGTTTCGGAATTTGGTTCAAGTGGATGGCGAAGTTAGCATCAACTTGAACCAAATTCAGCCAACCGGAAGATGGAGGAGGGCGTTTATTCCCGTCGTAATATTGATTGATGTAAAATTAAGCGGGGTTTTATTCCTGGGACACTGCATGTGCCGTTGGCTGCCATAACCAGTAGCGTGTTTATCTGCACACATCTTTAGTTTGTAATGAACCTGGCACAGGCGAAGTTAAAAAATAATGACGATACTTGTATCGGTATTGATTATACGTACGGGCATTCGCCAACTTAAGCCTTTTGTCGCAAGATCTTATGTTTTTGACAGTCGCATTTCCGTTGTATAGAATCATTGTCAAAATCATCATGTAATATCTACGTACAGTACATTTCATGCCTGTATTAACGGTGCTAGTGTTAAAATTCAATGCTTTGTTCAGACCTAATGGGGTTCAAGTTTTTTTTATCTTCCTTACCTTACTATACTGGTGTACGTTAAAGTCTTCAAATAACACTGGACTACCACAGCAAGCCCTAAAATACAAACCAACTGGCAGGAGAGATCAGGGGGAGACCGAGAATAAGATGGAAGGAGCAAATTCGTCTTCAAAGGCAGGAACAGGCTTAACAATCTAAACCTACGGAGGTTCAGAGGAAGAAGAAAAAGAGAAAGGAGAAGAAGAAAATATTCAAGTGTAACCACTTTTATGTGTAGCTATCAGCAACGTGAACGGTACAACCCTAGAGAGGTAAAAAGAGTGGGCCGGTCCAAGTTTCGTTCGAACCAGAAGTTTACAGCCTCCATAAAGTGTTTGGACTGTGCATATTTTATGTTATAGTCTCTTCGTGTCCACACAAACACGCGGGGTTCCTTTGATTATGGTTGTATGGGACAGTTCTAGAGAATGACAAGGGCTGTGCTACAAACGTCATGTTTGCTTTGTCGTCATGTGATGTACTTGGTGCTGACCTTTAAAGGAAAGCGTGAGCAAAGGGTGGTGTTGTAATGCGAAAAGCGCTAATTTCTTATTAGTCCAATACGTAAAGCACATTTCTGTAACATTAATTGCCTGTAAAGTCTCGTGTGAAACAGAAGAAGAAGAAAAATAAAAGAAAAAGAAGTAAAAGAGGGAATGAAGAAGGACGGAAAAGTAGCGTAAAAGCAGATGAATTTTCTTACATTTGCAACTCTGGTTTTGCTTTAACGCTACACGTATGTACTCGACACGAGTGTAACTTTGTGTTCCCAATTTAATTCGGTGCTTCTAATGCCGAAGCCTTTGGACGTGGGCAGAGCCGATGCATTTCTGACATCATTTGCCTGAAATGTGGAAAGAAGAGTCACGATAATTCTGATTTCCCAGAACCGATTCGTTGTGTCTACTGGTGCGGACGTCATATTTTTTAGTTCGTCTAACTGTCCAGTCTTTCTGCAAGAGAGGCGCATAACAAAAAGTCCGAGTTGAAAAACCCCCTGTCTCTCCCAGAGGTGCAAAAAAAAATATTCCCAACTCTAGGCGAAGCAAAAGAATGTTACATAGGGAGTGCCCAGGCTGTCGTTTCGCACAAAAAGACCAACGAAGTGTGAAACGAAACGGAAAATCCTGTCCGTAACAGCGACACAACTAGTCTAAAGGCACATCCTTACCGACTTCGGACCTTTCTGTAACAAACAGATCCACGTAAACTCATGCAAGTGAAGTAACGTCGGAATTACTGACAATGAGATGGTTATTGCATGATTTCAGACCTTCGCCGCGATGTAGATGAATCGGCGCTCTTCTGGGATATTAGTCCTTCTTGGACTTCTTGATCCCTGAAGGTGGGACCGATACTTTGTCCCGAAACGTCGGTAAACAATTACCGCACGACGCTCCATAATCTCCCAGAAGAGCGCAGATCTCATGAACATGGCGGCGGAACCTGAAATCAAAATCAAAAAATCAAAAACAAGTAAAATAACTTGCATAGTGCATTTTATCAGAAATAAGAAGTGGTAGAACCTGTAAGGGTAAGGTGCCTGGGAAACATTTTAAGATCAGAATATATGAACCCCTGCAGCAAACGGACCTTTATAAAGACTTGAGGTGCAAGGAAGGCGTGGAGACTTTTTAGTGCAAGGCTTAGAAAGCACTGAACGGGGGATCAAGGGCTGAATGACACAAGTGCTAGTTAGTTCGCTGGAGGAGCGTAGGTGTAGGTGGCCAAGGGCTGAATTAGGCTGTAATAGCAGAGGAGGAGGAGGAAGAGGAGAAGGAGGGGAAGAGAAGGAGAAGGAGGGGAGGAGGAGAAAGATGAGGAAGTGGGAAGGGGAAGAGGAGGAGAAAGACGAGGAAGAGGAGGGGAAGAGAAGGAGGAGGGGAGAAGAAGGAGAAAGAGGAGAAAGATGAGGAAGGGGGAGGAGGAGGAGGAGGAGGAGGAGGAGGAGAAAGACGAGGAAGAAGAGGAGGGAAGAGCAGGAGAAGGAGGGGAGGAGGAGAAAGATGAGGAAGTGGGGAGGGGAAGAGGAGGAGAAAGACGAGGAAGAGGAGGGGAAGAGAAGGAGGAGGGGAGAAGGAGAAAGAGGAGAAAGAGGAGAAAGATGAGGAAGGGGAGGAGGAGGAGGAGGAGAAAGACGAGGAAGAAGAGGAGGGAAAAGAAGGAGAAGGAGGGGAGGGGAAGGAGAAGGAGAAGGAGAAAGAGGAGGAAGGGGGGAACTGAGTTTGGGGAAGGTGTCATAGTCTTTTACTTTATCTACAATAAATCATAGGAAGGAAAATGACTGGAATTGGCAGTTTAATTACTCTAGCAGCCTCTGATTCTAGTTTCCACTCTCTTGTGCTGAGAGTTGCAAAGCTAAATACGTTTGTAATCAAATGTGACGTTAGTCACCTCTTGAAACAGTATAATCGTATGCATTTGCTGAATGTAATGGCGGTAGAAATGGAAGTGGCCACTGAATCTAGAAGGAAATTGAGTTGAATGTGGTAGAAAATCTACCCCCATCGCAACAAATTATCTCACATTGGCTGTAATCTGCATTGGGATGTGAGCAGAAACCCACTGAGGTTCGGACTGTTTATTCAGTCCGTTAGTCAATGAATCAAAGTCAGGAGGTGCAGCCAGGGATGATACTGCGCAGAGTGGCGAGAGGAGTGCATTGAATGGAGTGTTTGTGAACGGCAGAATGGTGTTCGAGTGGGACATAATACACACACACACACAGCTGCATGTAGGGATTGGTGTAGGTGGGCAGTGGGTGTCAGTTTTCACTACGTACGTCAGTTGTTGGTTAGCTGCCGCACATTGTGTGGCGGCTCAGGCAATATGAAGTAACAACTATGTGTGACGGCTCAGGCAATATGAAGTAACACAACTATGTGTGACGGCTCAGGCAATATGAAGTAACACAACTATGTGTGACGGCTCAGGCAATACGAAGTAACACAACTATGTGTGACGGCTCAGGCAATATGAAGTAACACAACTATGTGTGAGGGCTCAGGCAATATGAAGTAACACAACTATGTGTGGCGGCTCAGGCAATATGAAGTAACACAACTATGTGTGACGGCTCAGGCAATATGAAGTAACACAACTATGTGTGGCGGCTCAGGCAATATGAAGTAACACAACTATGTGTGGCAGCTCAGGCAATATATGCGGCGCCATATCTGATAGGGCTTCGATTTTAAGAAATGAGTTATTAATACTTGGGTTTGACCATAAGGGAAGTGAAAAAAAAGCTTAGGAAAATTCCCTAACGGGGGAATAATTTCTGCCATTATATATATAGGTTCACTGTTAAGGCAGTCTTATCAGAATGAGTGTAAATGACCTGGACATATATAACTGATGGGAGAAGTAAAAAAATGTTTAAAAATGTAGTCACAAAAGCTGAAAAGAGAGACCACTTGAAAAATATAGACGCAGATGGGAGGATAGTATTAACGTGGATTTAAGTAACTAGTATTTTAGCAAGTATATGGGATTAAACTGACTCAAAATGGGTCCCGTAGCGTGCTTTTGTATATACGTTATTGAAACTCCGGTTTTTGTAAAATTCAGGGAATTTGTCGGGCACTATGCATCTGTTAGCTTCTTAAGGACTCCCGTAAATATTTTTTTTCCAATGGCGCGACAGCCACTAGTGATCCAGTGCCTCCTCGTTACTGATGCTTCACGATCACACTCAGGTACATCACACTCGATAGGATTCCTCTGTATGAGTGATCAGCCCGTCGCTACCTCTACCTGACAACACACAACACTCACAAGAGACAAACATCCATGCTGCCGGTGGGCTTCGAATCCACAATCCCAGCAAGCAAACGGCCACACACCGACGCCTTAGACCGCGCGACCACTTGGATCGGCAGTTAAATAAACATATCAGTGTATAATTTTATCTTTTTCACTGTAACGTGGGTAATTTAATACCGGTAATGGAACAGTCCGCCACTGTTTGCGATTTTATGCCCAGTTAACGTTTTCAAGTCCAGCGGTAACTTTACATACGACCAGGTTTAACATTAAAAAATTCTACGTGGTGCCCACATTGCGTTTATGTGTTTTGTACAGATCTCAGAACAAACAGCAACTTTTGCCTTATAAAACATTAAGAGACTGGTTTTTATAACCGAAGTGGAGAGTGTTTACAGCGCGGTACGCACTGAGTCCTTATATAAAACAGATACGCTTCGTCTTTAAAAGGTTAATTCAGTCGACGTAACCAATACTACCAACCCACCCGCTGAAGTGTTTAATTAAACTTGCTCTGTACATAATCCACGTAAATTAGCACAGTTTTACAACCATAGTTGTGTGATTTATTGCCTCATATCATTTGACATATTGATTTATTGATTTCTGTCGAACATCTGTTCCTCATCCTTCTTGAAGCTGACACGGTCGAGGTACCAAAAGATCACCTCCCCTGTCTTCGGGAACTCAGAAGCATCTCTCAGCCTCCTACGTAGGAGATGTTGTGCTGTGAAGAATCAGTTTCTAACAATGTAATTATTTACTCAATGTCTTAGAGACAAAATCGATAATGCCCTCAGAAAGTAGGTCATAAACTAAGGTTTAATCCCGTGCATAATCTAGGTGTCTAGGTCAGTCTTAAGTCAGATATTAACCCTTTAAAGACGAAGCATATCTATTTTATATAAGGACTCAGTGCGTACCGCGCTGTAAACACTCTCCACTTCGGTTATAAAAACCAGTCTCTTAATGTTTTATAAGGCAAAAGTTGCTGTTTGTTCTGAGATCCGTATAAAACACATAAACGCAATGTGGGCACCACGTAGAATTTTTTAATGTTAAACCTGGTCGTATGTAAAGTTACCGCTAGGCTTTAAAAGATTAATCTCCTGGTCGCGACGTACCACGGGTTCGTTTGCATTATTTTTATAATTAATGCATCAACCAAATTATGTACTTAACAAAATACATTAAAAAGTAATTGTAAAACTCCTATATGTTTCGACACCGGGGTGCCGTCATCAGGGAGTTATCTGAACAAACGAACACAAGGCCAGCACGCTTATGTAGGTGTTATGTCGCCTTACACAATACCTGCATAAGCGTGCCGGCCTTGTTTTCCTTTGTTCAGATAACTCCCTGATGATGGCACTCTGGTGCCGAAACATGTAGGAGTTTTATACTTGCTTCTGAATGTGTTTCATTCAGTGCATAAGTTGCTTAATGTATTAATTATAAGAATATGCATCGTATGAATACATAAAAATTATTTGCAGTAATTTTCGGCGCGCTTTTAGTGACAAGTTGTGAAAAATGTAAAATATAGCACATGTACATCAAACACAGTGTTGATAGATATGAAGGTTGCGGTATTCCGTGGCTTAGGGAGAAAGTCACCGGCCTGTCACCTTGGAGGACCGTGTTCGATCCCATGTCGGCCCACGTGAGATTTGTGGTGCACAAAGTGGCACTGGGATATGGATCTTTCCAAGTGCTTCTATTTTACCTGCCAGTATCATTCCACCAATGCACCATACTCATCTCCATCTACACGTGGCTGTTCTCAGAAGGACAAACGGGCGAATCCTGGGAACCTTCCAAAACTCAGTGCCATTTCGGAAATCTGGTGGCATTGCATAGAAGAGAACTTCCACCTACAGGCCGTGCCATGCCTCGCGAGGTCATTTGTTGGCCTGCCAGGACGATGGAATGTGTTCCATCCTGGGCCAGTCCATGTGGGATTTGTGGTGGACAAAGTGGCATTGGGACAGGTTTTTTTCCGAGTACTTCGGTTTTCCTCTGTCAGTATCATTCTACCAATGCTGCCAATCCCAGTGGCCTCGTGGTCTAAGGCGTGGGTCTGCGGACGTTCGCTTGCTGGAATTGCGGGTTCGAATTCCGCCTGGGGCATGGAATTTGTATTGTGTTTGTCGTATAAGGACAGTACTGTGGAACATAAGTGACATGAAGAAGGGGGGAAGGGTTTAAAGGTACAAAATTTACCAAAGCAGAAAAACAGGGCGGAGAAAAGAGAAAAAGTGCTCCATACTCATTGATATCACTGATGCTATTTATTCTTAGCAGCTAGCAGTGTCGTGAAATAACCCACTTAAAAATACACGGAGATTAGAGTCTTATGGGATGACACCGTGTCGACTGATAAAATTATCGAATTCTCGGAGGAGCTTACTGCGTCCATCTTCAGGACAAAAAGTGAAAGAAGATTTCGAATAATCAGTAACCGTCACGGCGTCCTATTCCAGAAAACTTGGATCTTTGTCAGCGCCGCTGTGAGAACCTTAAATCTCGGCACGGTATGTTGTATGAACGTAAAGTGAAATTACTGTGTCGCTAGTCACTTGCCGTCAACTCGCTTGTAAAACTTCGACATGCAGTGGACATGTGTGTTAGATGTTACACATGTTTGCGAGGCGAAGGAGGATGTTACAGTGCGTTATTTTAATATGGCGACTAAATCACGATAATTGACTGTGATACACTGAACTAAAATTTGTGGATCCCAGACTCACCGCGTACTGGAATAGCGGGGAGTGCTGTGCTGACTGCGAAACGGTCTGAGTGAAGAGTGATATGCGTTGTCAGATAAAATAATGCTCCTGTTTTCTTTACATGTCATTGCTGCGGCTGCTGTTTGGTGGCAGAGCGAAAGATGTGTAGCCCTTCACTGGGCTCAGTTAACTAAGAACGTGTTTTCCTGACTCCTTCATTCTCACAGTACTGCTGTTTTGTTCTGCCTTATCGAATTGAATTCGATGATTCTAATTTCAGATTTTTTTTACTCCCTTGGATTTAGATAGTCTGCGATTTTTGTGTTGCCTTTACATTTTGTTTCGGTGTTCTGTCTTACTGTATTTGATAAACTTTCGGTTTTGAACCTTTTTTCTTTTGTGGGCACTCTGTATATTAGGTTTACTTTTGACCATTTGAACAGTCTGCAGGAAGCATCTAATTTCGACACGTGGTACTTCGGCCTCTGGCTGATAAGGCTAATCTTGTCTGAAACCGTCATGACATTGTCACTTTTTCCGTCTCTGCTTTGCTCATTATGGTTCGTTACCGCAGTTGACTGGTTTCACCGCTACTCTTTAGAGTTCGTCGCCTCTTCTGATCAGATTACCCTGTAGTGCGACTTTTGGTGTAGAAATTGTTGAGTGAACAGCGGAAAAAATTAAGAGCCGTTGTCTGACAAGATTCACGCTATATCGCATCGTAAAACAAGAATCATAACAAATAGGACCACGAATGCACATATTTTCCGAAAATATAGGAGCCATCTCAAAATTCTAGGCGTCAGATGGATGCGTGGAGCAAGTTCCATACTGAGGCCCCACAAATATCGAGGGGGCATCTTAGGAGATTCAGTCGTGCGGGCGACTTGGCGCCTGGACTTTTGCACCCCTCAATATGACAATCAGTGCAATGGCTCATTAACTCCGTGGAAAAGGGTCCTTTTTAAGAAGCTAACAGTTCCTCAGCTAGTCAAGAAATTCCGCCAATTTTATGGAAACCGAAGGTTCATTACCGTATACAAAAGAGCCCACCACCTCTCCCTATCCTGAGCCAGATTAATCCAGTCCACCCCCACCCTATTTTTTAAATTCATTCTAATATTGTCCTGGTCTTCCAAGTGATCTCTTTCGCTGAATTCTCCCCATCGAAGCTCTGTAGGCACCTTTCCTCTCTGCCATACGTGCCGCATGCCCTGCTTATCTCATTATTCTTGATTTGATCACCCCGAATAATATTTGGTGAGGAGTACAGATGATCAAGCTCCTTAATATGTAGTCCCGTGTTACTTCTTCTCTCTTAAACCCAAATATCTTCCTCAGCACCCTAGTGGAAACGTACTCGGCCTATGTTCTTCCTCACTGTGCAAGACCAAGTTTCATAACCATATGTAACAAGATATAACCATTTATAAGGGGATTAGTTGTTAATGCTTTACATTTATAAGGCAATAGTGAGAGTTAGAAATATCATGAAGCTAGCTAGATGCAGGGATGTAGTTAATTAGGACATCTGGCGTACACAATTGTGCAGGACCGAAGGTGACAGGCGAGGACTGTAGACAGAGTTAGCACTAGTTAGAATGGGAAAGAGATATGCGGCTAGTTTGCAGCAAAAGGAACTTAGTTTGTAAATGTCAGCTTTAAGGGGTTTTAGAAGTGTTTTGCAGCTACAGAAATTTGGGAAGTTGACAGCTTTTGCCCATCAGAACTCGTCTGGTAGGAGGTAACGAAGTCATACGCCCACTTATGAACGTTACTTAGATCACGGGGTTCACACGGGTTGAGTCACAGGTTACGATGTCACGTCATAGTCAGCCAATGGGAATTTGGAATTTAAAATTTCAACTTTTTGACTTATTAGAGATAGTCGAGGTAGGAAGATAGCCAATTAGAAGATGTAGGAAAATTTGAGAGAGGGAGAAATTTTGAACTAGGGATACACCCGGTGGTTGCTGACGCCGGAGGAGACGCTGTTTGTATTTCTTGCTGGTCAGACGGTGTTTGTATTTCTTGGTGGTCGGACGCTGTTTGTGTTTCTTGGTGGTCGGACACATTCGAAAAAATACAAGCGAAAAGTGATTACTTAATTCAGTGCCACATCTAGAGATAAAATAAATTTAGAGATTCAGTGTAAACTTTGATTCGAAACAATAAAACGTGTGTAATTAACTATCAAAGTGTTAAGTAGTGCTTCAGACCACTTAGATTCTCTGTAACTAAGAAACATGCTTAACTGACTGAAGAAGCTAGCGGGAAAGGAGGAGCGGTTGTAAAGAAGTAAAATTGTATTTCTGTATATATTAACCTTTTAAAGCCTAGCTGTAACTTTACATACGACCAGGTTTAACATTAAAAAATTCTACGTGGTGCACACATTGCGTTTATGTGTTTTGTACGGATCTCAGAACAAACAGCAACTTTTGCCTTATAAAACATTAAGATACTGGTTTTTATAACCGAAGTGGAGAGTGTTTACAGCGCGGTACGCACTGAGTCCTTATATAAAACAGATACGCTTCCTCTTTAAAGGGGTAATCTTTACATATTTTATGAAACGGGAAGAACAGAGATTCTGCACCCAATGGTAGTTGACTTTCCCTGATTTAAATCTCCTCCTGATTTCTTCTCGGAACCTTCAAGTGATTAATTAGATAGCCTTTTGTTGTGATTGTGTCCTCCATTCTGTTCAAAAGACGTGACCATACACTTAGTTTTGCCAGAATTTCCTTCTAGACTAATTTCCTTAACCTTTAAAGACGGGACGTATCCGTTTTATTTAAGGACTCAGTGCGTACCGCACTGTAAACATTCTCCACTTCGGTTATAAAAACCAGTCTCTTAATGTTTTATAAGGCAAAAGTTGCTGTTTGTTCTGAGATCCGTACAAAACACATAAACGCAATGTGGGCACCACGTAGAATTTTTTAGTGTTAAACCCGATAGTACATAAAGTTACCGCTAGGCTTTAAAAGGTTAATAGCGACTGATGGAGGTACACTATCATCACCTATTTTATATTCTGTTACTAGAGTTTAGATCTTTGCACGACAAATTATTGTTTGCACCGGAAGGCAGGTCCGTACTTTAGGAGTAGATCAGTTTTTAGTCGTTACGATCTGTACGTGGCCAATAAGCGTTCGGCTGCATCTGCTGATGAACAAATAAGTCAAACTTTGCGCCACTTAATTACGTCTCTGACGAAATTCCCACAAACCATTCACCATGACGATCGCAGGCGACCGCTAAAGAAATATTGCTGTGTTACAATATTTTGGTGCTGGAAATGAGTAGTTGTGTGGTGCAGTCACTTTTGAGTTTGTGTTTAAAGGCAAAAGATACAGAAGTGCAAGCAGAATGGTTACTCTGAAAAACACTACCACCGATATAAAAATGTATTGCCGCCATGTCAACCTGGCGCCGTGTAGTGGAGGGGCTGCATTTGCTAGATTGGTTGGTATGAGGCTGTATGCTTGGCAATGCTACTCGTACGCAGGGGTGCAAGGGTTAATGCAGTGACAGTGTAAGGAAACGAGACTTTTTTGGCCGTCTTTGTATCATTACCGCGTAGTTTCTAGAGGGTGTTAACCGGCTTTCCTGTATTAGTAACTAGAGGCTGTTACACCTTCTAGTTTTTCTCTGAAACTGGTTGTAAGAAAGTTGAGACACCCGTCTTGTTCATAGAATAATCCAACGCGAATGGGGGGGGGGGTGTCTTGTGTCTTTCCTTTAGTGATTAAACTTCGTGAGAAAGAAATGTGCAGTACTGCCTAACTAACTAACTAACTAACTAACTAACTAACTAACTAACTAACTGACTGACTGACTGACTGACTGACTGATTGACTAACTCCATGGAGGAGAGGCCTTCTTGAGAAGCTAACAGTTTCTCAGCTAGTCAAGAAATTCCCCGCATTTTATGGAACCCGGAGGTTCATTACCGCATTCACGAGAGCCCGCCACGTGTCCCTGTCCTGAGCCAGCTCAATCTAGTCCATGCCCCATCCCACTTCTTGAAGATCTATTTTAATATTATCCTCCCATCTACACCTGGGTCTCCCAAGTGGTCGCCTTCCCTCAGGTCTCCCCACCAAAATCCTGTATGCACCTCTCTTTTCACCCATACGTGCTACATGCCCCGCCCATCTAATTCTTCTCGATTTGATTACCCGAATAATATTTGGTGATGAGTACAGGTCATTAAGTTCCTCGTTATGTAGTCTTCTCCACTCCCCTGTCGCCTCGTCCTTCTTAGGCCCAAATATCCTCCTCAGCACCCTATTCTCGAACACCCTCAGTCTTTGTTCCTCCCTCAGCGTGCCTAGAATCTGCATTATTACTAAGGTATGCTATTAGTGTGGAAAAGGCGGTGTTTGAAAACAGGGCGCAGAGGAGAAGTGAAGGGATGTTACAAGTGTCTGGAGGAATATGCATGGCAGGGAACTTTGTAACCTGTTAGCTTCATGCATTATCATTAGTGGATAAAATATAGGCGAGTCAGCTGGGTGGAGTGTATAGTATGTAGGGGGAATAAAAATTTCATTTCGAAAAATCTGAAAAGAGGAGATTACTTGGAAGGAGTATAGATCAAAGGGTAGTACAGGGAGTTTCATTTCGTCGTGCACCTGTACACCACAGCTGTCAGTGGAGATCCAGGTGCATACAGATTTTTATGCGATAAAGCTAAATATTTAAGGTAACCATACAGTGAACACCCGGGTAAGAAGAAGTAAGGTGTGAGGATGTGGAAAAGCGAGAATTCATTACCGAGCTGTCATGAACACTGTAAGAACCTACGGGTTTGTGCGAGGTGGGAAATTTGCTGACCAGCCGGGCGACTGTAATCTCATCGGGGATTTTGATCAGTAAAACTACGCTCAGAGTTTTATGTCGTATTTTTGGAGTACTGCTGCTGACAATTATAGTGCAACTTCCCTCCTAATGATGGACTTCTAATGCTGTTTTTTATTTATTAAGTAGTTAGTGTATGTATGTTACTTATTTTATGATTACAAGATAATCAGTGTTTCTCCATGCGAGTTATTGTCATGTCTTTGAAGACGTCAAATTTTATCACCATATACACCAAAAAATGCATTAAGTTATTTAAAATCACGGATCATCCATGTATATGAAAGCTTCTGTGTGTTTCAGCGATAAATCGCCATCTTCAGGGAGACATTAATGCATAGAAATATAAATATTAACTCTTTAAAGACGAAGCGTATCTGTTTTATATAAGGACTCAGTGCTTACCGCGCTGTAAACTCTCTCCACGGCGGTTATAAAAACCAGTCTCTTAATGTTTTATAAGGCAAAAGTTGCTGTTTGTTCTGAGATCCGTACAAAACACATAAACGCAATGTGGGTACCACGTAGAATTTTTTAATGTTAAACCTGGTGGTACGTAAAGTTACTGCTAGGCTTTAAAAGGTTAATACATCCAATACAGTGCTATAAATAATGGCAGCTATAAATATAAAACTGTGGATGCTGTAGATATTTCAATGCTGACATATTATTGAATAAAATTAATTGAGGGGCCACTGTGGAAAGAAAACTTTAATACTAGACGTTTGCTTGCATATAACTACACATAATGTAAACAGTGACACATCAATGGATTTTATTCGGTAGTCTGTCAGCATCACACTATCTATAGCATCCACATTTTTATATTAACCCTTTAAAGATGAAACTCATTCTGTCTAATAGTGTATAAAAACTCAGGGCGTACCGAGCAGTAAGCATTCTCCACCTCAGTTTAAAAAAAACAATCATTTGATGACATGTCAGGTAAAAGTTGCAGATTGTTCCCAGATAAGTACAAAACACATAAACGCAATGTGAGCACCATGGAGAATTGATTAAAATGGAGCCTCGTAGTACGTAAAGTTACCGCTAGGCTTTAAAAGGTTAATAGGCGCCGTTGTTTATTTTTAAAATTGTATATGTAAATTGGATGTATTCATTTCCTATTCCTTTCTATTAATGTCTGCCTGAGGATGGAGATTTCATGTGTATGGATTATTTGTGATTTTATATAACTCATGTGCATTTGTTTGTGTATGTGGGTGACTATAGTCAAAATACGCTTAACGAATAGTATTACATTTCAAATTGGAGGTTCAGAATATTTATGTCTGTGCTCCATTTGTGAGGTTTACAGTATTTGCTTCGTGCTGCATGAAATTTAGCGGCAATTAACCCTGTAAAGACGAAGCGTGTCTGTTTTATATAAGGACTCAGTGCGTACCGCGCTGTAAACACTCTCCACTTCGGTTATAAAAACCAGTCTCTTAATGTTTTATAAGGCAAAAGTTGCTGTTTGTTCTGAGATCCGTACAAAACACATAAACGCAATGTGGGCACCACGTAGAATTCTTTTATGTTAAACCTGGTCGTATGTAAAGTTACAGCTAGGCTTTAAAAGGTTAACTTATGTTCTTTTTAGACAGTTAAGGTTTAGATTATGGTGTATTTGGTCGTGATTACGTTTAGACTTCGAGATGTTTGCGGACGTTTCGGAGGAAAATTCTGCGTAAGGTTTTAGGGGGAATATGTAGCATTTGTATGCGCACAGATTGTCGTGTCTCTAAACCATTTACATCCACCCTAAAGATGCTGGGCAGCAGGTCACTAAGATATGTTGCAAACACACAAAAACTACACATTTTTAGACGCGTCAAACACATTTGTTTATTAATCAGCTAAGTGTTTCGGCTATGTGAAGCCATAACATAGCCGAAACCTATAGCTGATTGTGGCTTCGTAATAGATAAGTGTCGTTTTAGAATCGTTATTAAATAAAAAAAGAGTAAATTGGCGCAAGTACTTCAGACGTCATCTCTAACCTCATGACACGATGCCTGTAAATCTTATAATCCCACTCAGCGTTGCATTTCGTAATTACAGTTAATCTCTTTTCATTAGATTGTGGTTGAGGTTCTGAGGAAACCGTGGGGGTGGGTGGTGTGGGGATGGGGTTGGGGGGAAGGGGAGGTCATTTTAAGTAAAGGTTCTGCAGCTTTTCTTGTAAGGTCTAAGTGCTCTTGAATGAAAGCATCTGAAGGGATTATGCAAAGCATATTGCAAGGTTAGTAATTAACCCCTAGAAGTATACGGTAATGTTGAACACTGTAACAGACTGCAAACTAAATCGTTTACCCTTTGATAATAGTTTTGCAGAGAAGGACCTTTATGTTTTGCTTCTTAAGCGACTTCAGCGTGAAGTCTTACTGGTCATTTACGGTAACGGGCGTGACGTCTGCATACCTTGTAACTCCATTTGTAATTAGAAGGCAAGTCTTGTTTGTTTTGTTTTGTTTTGTTTTGTAGTCCTTCCCTCTTCTACCTACTTGTTCACAGCAGGTGTCGAGGTTGTTTTTTTTTATTTTCACTTGATCACACTCAGACACACACCACAGTCGATAGGACTCCTCTGGACGAGGGATCGGCCCGTTGTAAAGACCTTTACCTGACAATACACAACACTCATAAGAGATAAACATCCATGCCCCCGGTGGGATTCGAACCCACGATCCCAGCAACCGCTCGGCTGCAGACCTACGAAAGGCAAGTCGCGTCCCCGTTATAAATCACTTTCATGAAGTCACTGCTTGTCATCACGGCCAATGCTTGCGAACGAAAAGGTATTTATACGTTGCTATCCCTTATTTGTAATAAGCACATAAAACAAATACTAGTTACAGCCGTGGTCACATTGCGGTGAATATTAACCCGTTAGAGCCTATTGGTTATTTTGTGTACCGCCAGGTTTAACATTAACCTTTTAAAGCCTAGCGGTAACTTTACATACGACCAGGTTTAACACTAAAAAATTCTACGTGGTGCCCACATTGCGTTTATGTGTTTTGTACGGATCTCAGAACAAACAGCAACTTTTGCCTTGTAACACATTAAGAAACTGGTTTTTATAACCGAAGTGGAGAGTGTTTACAGCGCGGTACGCACTGAGTCCTTATATAAAACAGATACGCTTCGTCTTTAAAGGGTTAAACAAGCTAGAAAATGTGCGTACGACATTACATTATGTCGCGTTCGCGTAACAATTGTTACCATGGAAAGGGCAATAATACGTTCTTTTTTATTGTTGTTGGCGTAGATGTAGCTGTCAACAATAAAAAAGTGTTCAGTTTAGCCACCAAAATGCAACAATGGGTTTTATTTACACTGTTGTCGAGCTACAAAATATTTCATATTGCTGTTAACATTAATAAGTATTGATTATTATGAGTTTGTGTCTGCACACATTTATCCTTAATATATGCAGTAAGTATCCAATCAGCAATTTATCTCAAATTTTCTTTACTGTAATATAATGCAGACACGTTTCGGTTTTACGAATTTTTTATCAGTGCTACAGTCTCTATTGACAGATCAGCGTGAGCAGGCCAGTGTCAAAAGGTTGATTGATGTGGGGCTTATGGAGAGTGTTCGCAACTCTTTGGCCCTCATCAGTAGCGCTTTATGTGTGGCCGTAACGTATATCCTGTACATGGAGAGGAAATATCATTATTCTTCATGCACTCCAACACTAGAGACCTGGTGCATTCTTGTCTCAGAGTTGGCAGTCCTGAATTGAATCCCAGACAATTATAGTCGAGGATTCCGGTCTTCCGAGATGTGATGCTGTGTCGCTGGGTTAACTCAAAGGCACTACGTTCTTTCGAAACGTCAGGAGACGATGTCGTCGAACGACACAGCGTCACATGCCATAAATCTCCGCACCATACCCAGTCTTGTTGGTTACCCGCGACGTCTTATTCGATATTATGGCCAGTACTTCCTACACACATACGGAATCCGCTTCCTCTATCCGCTTATGACAAGCCTTGTCCCATTCATTTCTTTCTGTGCATTCAAACAAGATACCCTGCTATCGCAGGTGGTGTACGAGTTCTGTACTTGCTACCAGTTGGTCTGTTTTGTCGCACTGACCCCTGACTCTCTAAGCAGCCACGTGGACACGTTTCTTTTTGTTTATTAAAATCACATTCCCACCACACACCTGCTACACTGCCAACCTTCAAGTAAAACGCTTGATGTGCACCCGTGTCTTTGAAGTCAGAAGAACAAGACAGAGAAGAAAAGGCCTGTGATTTGTATCGGGGTATTTTATTTCTTATGGCTACTGTAATTTATGGAGTAACAGATAATTTACGGAACCCAGTAATGTAAAATTATTGTAAAATAATGTAAAGCATTGGGCTTACTTCAAATCATACATGCACGTAATGGGAAATGAAGGCGTAATGTCGGTATTCTCTATCTACTGGCCACGTGCTTATCATGTGACGTGCCGCCATAATATTCACTCTACTATTTGGTTGTGCTATGTTGTGTTACATACTCAGTGCTCAACTGTTTCTTTAGCCTCAACTCGTACCCCACGCAGAACACACACTGTTTTTTATGCTGTATGTGGAACTCTCTCCGCGGCCTGAGTGCGTTCCTCACAGACAGCTGTGGCGTGACTCACACACCCACACGAAAGGTACTGCATATATGGAGACTACCTGTGTGCCTGTCAAGTGAAGGGGTGAAATAATATTCACGCTCTAATTCTTAGCATTTTTAGCTGTTTGTTTCTTTATTCTTACGTCAAACCAGGCGTTGGTTTCTTGTACCGGATTGCTATCGTCTGGTTGTGCTATGTTGTATTATACGCTAGATGCTCAGCTGTTTCTTCAACCTCGCCAAAAAAGTCTTTTTCAACTTCTGTCATTAGCATGGCAACCTGTTATGGCTTACTCGTACCGTAACACGAGGATGTTACGTAAAGCAGATCAGAATGCGCGGCTGCTGGAACAGTCTGTAGCCCACATGGTGTTTGTGCAATAAATTTTACTAACAAGCATGTGCTCCGATTTATTGTCGCTTGTTTGTAATTAATCTCTGAATGAAAATTCTGTCGGACTAGTGAATTATTCTACAGGGTTGTAATACGAAACACCTTTGTTAAATCTTAACTTCGTTTCGTTTCGTTCCGCAGTCCTTCCCTCTTCTACCCACTCACAGTACGCGTCGAGGTTGTTTTATTTTCACTTGATCACACTCAGACACACACCACAGTCGGTAGGACTCCTCTGGACGAGGGATCGGCCCGTCGCAGAGACCTCTACCTGACAACACAAACACTCACAAGAGACAAATATCCATGCCCCCGGTGGGATTCGAACCCGCGATCCCAGCAAGCGCTCGGCCGCAGATCTACGCCTTAGACCGTGCGGCCACTGGGATCGGTCAATTTTAACTTGCGTACACTTATTCACAGCACACCATTCAGGTCTATAAATGAAACATAATATATTACGAGTTAGTGGAACGGGTGCTGAAATACACGCACTCTGACACATTACTTAGCGTAAAATATGTGTCGCATTACATTCAGTGTTGCGTTTTGAGATTTCAAAGACGATCTTCCCAGTTGTAAGACTACGAACTAATAATGGTAACGGTTTTGAATGCATAGTACATAATTGATTTTGAGCTTTGAAGCTCGTTTTCAATTTTTTTTTATAAATTTCACAGCGCCGTATAACGTTTATCCAACACACACAAAGACACTCTTCGGAGCGTTTACTTGCTGAAAAGAGAGGATAGTGTGTACAGGCATTAACTCTTAATTTATATACATACAAGTTTCTAACACTAAGAATCCTGAATTCTGCCAACACAGTGTATTTATGGTTTCCATATGATTCTCACAATACACAGCGATTTTTTTTCCCCCTAAACGGCATTCACCAGTTGGTCTTTGTAATGAAAGCACCCTGTGTTCTGTACAAGGTATGAAAGGAACCTTTTTGTATAATGTAGATTCATTTTAATTCGATCCAGTGGCACAGAAAACCCTCCCGAGGACCCCGAGGCGCGGGATTACTAAAAATCAGAAAAATTTTAACGAATATTCCTGAGTGTATGTCGTTTGCGCTGTATTTCTAGCCGTCTAGTGGGCTCATGTTTCATATCCCTTATCAAAATGCATGTACGTTAACCAAACTGTATCCGAGAGCGTTTGAATAACGATACAGCTTTCAGCTGGTGTTCTGAATGCACTCCGAATGTCCGGCAGTTTATGAGCTATACTGACATTTCTGTGATTTTATTCAGGATTATACCTCGATAGTAGTTTAAATTGGGAGTAACTTCTTAATTGAATATTCGCCCACAATCACCATTTACATTAATTTTTCCATCTCAGTCGAAACTGCATAAATTCCGTAGTTTAAAATGGTAGAATAGTAACGTATAATCAATCAAATTTACGGCCGTTAGTGACACATAGTGTACAGAGCGATAATCGTGTGGTTTGTTGGTTTAGTGCGACTAATTACATTTCCATGTTATGTCGCCTGCTGATTCTAGGAGTCGAGATGACAGAGAGATGGAACACATAAAGGACAGCACATACCATCTGTGCTTATGGTGTTCTGTGCCTGTCCCACGGGGGGCGATAGTACGGTTTCTTTTCTTTGTAATAGGCCTGCAACCCAAAACACGTGGTTCTAATCCTCCACTTGTAGTGTTGCAAGTTCTTTCAACAAATTATGTACAATTAAGACAAAATTTGAGGTTATTTTTTTTTTCTCTGTGAGGAATGCCTTACTTACGAAAATTGTCGTCGTATGTGTGTTACGGTAAGGTTTGTTTGCGGCGTCAGTGATCTACTGAACTACCGGATGTATGTTTTCAAGGCAGACATTTTTATAAAGGTTATGCTAAGGCATTGACTGAGGGTGTTCGAGAATAGGGTGCTGAGGAGGGTATTTGGGCCTAAGAGGGACGAGGCGACAGGGGAGTGGAGAAGACTACATAACGAGGAACTTAGTGACGTGTACTGATCAAATATTATTCGGGTAATCAAATCGAGAAGAATGAGATGGGCGGGGTATGTAGCACGTATGGGGGAAAAGAGAGGTGCATACAGGATTTTGGTGGGGAGACCTGAGGGAAGGCGACCACTTGGGAGACCCAGGCGTAGATGGGAAGATAATATTAAAACGAATCTTCAAGAAGTGGGATGGGGAATGGACTGGATTGAGTTGGCTCAGGATAGGGACAGGTGGCGGGCTGTTGTGAATGCGGTAATGAACCTCCGGGTTCCATCAAATGCGGGGAATTTCTTGACTAGCTGAGAAACTGTTAGCTTCTCAAGAAACCACTGTTCCATGGAGTTAGTTAGTTAGTTAGTTAGCTAGTTAGTTATGACAAGGCATTGATGGCAATTTTTTGTTTTTATTAATTCCGTCTCAAAAAATAGTTTTTTAACAAAAAAGCTAATGTTATAAATTGCCAGTGCTGCCTCAAGCGGAGGTCAAGGGAAGCTAACCTATTTTGCGTACTTCTCCTGGCCTCTGATTGAGGCAGGACTGTCGATTTCAACGTTTTGTTTCTTGTTTGCACGTATGTTATGATCCGTTGAACTCCGGAAAAAATAAACCAGAATCAAGGCGTTAGTAAGTAAAATTTATAATGTTTACTAAGATTAAGATGCTATAGTTGTTGTTGATTAATATTGTACTGTTCTACTTGCCCATTATTCGCACAGGTACAACTACTTAAAATTTTAGTTAAATTTTGTATTTGGGGGGCTACACTAAAATTTGTCGACACCAGTAATTAGCCGTCTAATACAGCAATGGTTTATTAAAATCCATACTCAGCTACATGTTTCGCCTATGTTAAGCGGCCATTAGGCTGTGTGCAACTATATAGAAGGATAGTAGACAAATAAATATATAATAAACAGGGTGAGGTTGGATTACTATTGCCGAAACATGTAGCTGAGTGTGGACTTAAGTGAATAAGTTTTGTGATATACGACTAATTATGGCTCTTTATAAATGTGTAGAAACACATCGGGATGAACCATATCAAACTAAAATTGGAAGTTAAATCTGTCTGATGAATTGAATTTCCTTTCGCGTCGGGGCATTACAGCCTGCAATATACACGAAAACTTGCAGTGGGAATTGTACGTATATTCTCATCTAATCACATTTTGTATAATTATACGTCACGTAAATATAATAGTTTTCAGTAATGCCAACACATTTCAGATGGAAACGTTTTGAAACATAGTAAGTATTTCAATAAATTCAAGCAAAATTATTTTTGGTTACGCGGTGTGTGATATCTGCAGCATGATTCGCTTTGGACAACAGATTTCGGTCACCGCCAAGTCTGAGTGAGTGTCAAGATAAATGACATGTGCAAAATATTAAAGATGACGTTTGAAAAATTTGTTACCTTCATTGGAGAGGATTTTACACTTTTTTTTATACGGACACATTAACCCTTTAACCTTTTAAAGCCTAGCGGTAACTTTACGTACCACCAGGTTTAACATTAAAAAATTCTACGTGGTGCCCACATTGCGTTTATGTGTTTTGTACGGATCTCAGAACAAACAGCAACTTTTGCCTTATAAAACATTAAGAGACTGGTTTTTATAACCGAAGTGGAGAGTGTTTACAGCGCGGTACGCACTGACTCCTTGTATAAAACAGATTACATTCCGCCTTTAAAGGGTTAAAGACGAAGCGTATCTGCTTCATATAAGGACTCAGTGCGTACCGCGCTGTAAACACTCTCCACTTCGGTTATAAAAACCAGTCTCTTAATGTTTTATAAGGCAAAAGTTGCTGTTTGTTCTGAGATCCGTACAAAACACATAAACGCAATGTGGGCACCACGTAGAATTTTTTAATGTTAAACCTGGTGGTACGTAAAGTTACCGCTAGGCTTTAAAAGGTTAACTCGATCGAGTGCAGCTCAGGCGACTCTAGTCTAAATGAATACGCTGCTGCAAAGGCAGGGTTAATTGTTTTCCTTACAATTCCTGTAAAATATTCAAAACACGACAATAGCCGCGGGGGGAAAGAAACATACGCCACTAAATACTGTAGTTTAGAACATACAGGGTGTTTTTTTCCTACTTCACCGATAAGCGCCGGCCAGACTCTCTAGTGAGTTCTTATTAGACTTTCTAAAGATTATTATCACTGCGCTCGTTTGCCTAGCTCCTGTTGTCGACTGTTAAACCTCCCCGACGCGCAGCGTGCGAAGCCAGGCCGGCAGAACGTCGGGCGGAGCGTTGGACCGGAGCTTATTGGCCAAGTAAAAAAAAACACCCTATAGTTACAACGACACGTACAATAATAAGTTTGATCCGACGTTTCGGAGGAACATGTTGCCTCCATCTTCTAGGAGATAGAATTGGTTTCAGATGGCTGCTCGGAGTAGAAATGGGTAGCACTCAACTGTAGAAGTTTGAAACTTACAACGGCTGTTCTGTATGATTGGAGTTCATTTGAATATCTTCCAAGATCAGATATGTTAGGCGAGGTTTATTATTACAAATGGAGGAATTCAAAGCAATGCTACATAAAGGTTACTTATAAAGGTATATTGCTTTCTGTTAAGTAATAACGCATTCTTGAAAATAACAGCGGCGTGGTGGAGAAGTACTACGACATAGCTTTGCCTCTTACACTGATGGGTGTGCTCCAAGTTGGAGGTTAAATTTCAGTGCTTCTACGAAAATGTTAAGTGCACAGTTTGAGGGACTGGCTTGAATTCAGTTGTCGGATCGTGCTTCTTGCTGTTTCTGTTACAGCCGTATTTATAACATTCCTTTGCACGAGGTGGCAAAACTATATTTGATCTCGACTGGCAGAATTGTATAATTAATCTCAACGTAGAAAACCTGAAGGCGTGTTGTGTCGCCCACACATGGTTAACATGAGCATTCAGACAAGTTTCTCCCTGCCAAATTGGTGTAGGTGACTATATGTTACTCATCTCCGTGCATGTGATAAATACAGTAAAAGAAATTTAACTTATGCACAGTGTTATTGTTTATTTGAAACCTTTGTCTTTTATTTCCCCAACATGTTTCGGCAAATACCTATGCCATCACCAGCGGGTATTTTTACAAACTGCATAAGGTGTACATTAAACGGTAAAACAGTTACAAGAAGTTTTTAACATTTTTAACTATTTTACCCAATTAAACGGTAAAACAAATAAAAATTAAAAACGCTTTTAACATTTTTAACTGTTTTACCCAATTAAACGGTAAAAATAAAATAAATATTAAAAAAGTTTTTAACATTTTTAACTGTTTTATCCAATTAAACGGTAAAACAAATAAAAATTAAAAAAGTTTTTAACATTTTTAACTGTTTTACCCAATTAAACGGTAAAACAAATAAAAATTAAAAACTTTTTAACATTTTTAACTGTTTTACCCAATTAAACGGTAAAACAATTAAATTTTTTAAAAAAGTTTTTAACGTTTTTAGCTGCTTTTCCCAATGCACACCTTATGCAGTTTGTAATAATACCCCCTGATGATGGCATAGCTATTTGCCGAAACATGTTGGAGAAATAAAGGACAAAAGTTTAAAATAAGCAATAACATTGTGCATAAGTTTGATCTCTTGTACTGTAGTATAGATGACTCTGTATTTATGGAGCAAACTATAAGAAAGATGAGTTCTGAGTTAATTTCTCTTTGCGTTGCAGTGAAAGTATATTGAAACTGTAAGTAGCAAATTATTTACAAGTTGGAGATTCACGTCTCCCTGGGATCTCCCACGTACACCAACAAATGCGTGTAACATCTGTTCCATGCCCTGTGACTGTGACTGTCATTACGGCGCAAGGAACGAATGATATTAAATGTGCTCACCCAGGTTTTGCTTGTCCAAGGGGAATGAAAAATTAAGTCCGAAGAATGGAAAGAAGTTTTGAGGATTCCTTTGTGCTGGCGTGTTGCGCTTCGTCATTGAAATATTCGTTACCCAACATTTCAGGGACTGTATGGTGAAAAGAAACACCCTGTGACGGGACGCAATATCCCAGAGGGGCAGAATTCTCAACTGAACCTCTTCGAATGCCTGAGCACTGGCACGGAAATATATTTGATTTATTCCTTAGTAATCTCTCTGTCTGTATTTCACCACGGATATCGAACAGTAAACGATATTTTCTGTATACAAGACAACATATTACACCTTCAACGTCAGTCTCGGTGCAGTGTACGGACCTTTAATTCTTCGTATGCTGCCGGTTTTGGAGCACCATTCGGTTTTTAAGGCACTTAAGAGTAGTATAGACTTAAAACACCTTGATGGTGGGAAATAGTTTGACTTTAACCTTTTAAAGCCTAGCGGTAACTTTACGTACCACCAGGTTTAACATTAAAAAATTCTACGTGGTGCCCACATTGCGTTTATGTGTTTTGTACGGATCTCAGAACAAACAGCAACTTTTGCCTTATAAAACATTAAGAGATTGGTTTTTATAACCGAAGTGGAGAGTGTTTACAGCGCGGTACGCACTGAGTCCTTATATAAAACAGATGCGCTTCGTCTTTAAAGGGTTAAAGGGTTAAACTGCAGCGTCGTTGAAGGTTTAAATATCTTATGTACTATGATAATCAGCTTTGATGCGGGGCAGTTGGCGTACAGCGGCGTAGGTAGGTGTTGGACATGTAGCATGCGTACGGAAGTGATTTGTTAATTCAGACTCGTTCTGCCTACTCACTGTACGTGTCGTGGGTTATTGTTCCTTTTAATCACACTCAGTGACACACACACACACTCGGTGTGACTCCCTTTGTCGAGAGATCGACCCGACGCAGACGCCTCCCCCTGTACAACACACAACATTCAGGAGAGAAACATTTTTGCCCACTGGCGGTGTTCGAACCCAAAATCCCAGCAAGCGAATTGCTGCAGACTTACGCCTGAGACGGCGCGGCCACCGGGATCGGAATTAATCATTTCCTTGTTGTTTATTTGCGTATCTCGAGAAGGGCTTCAGATACCTGCCTGTAAATTGTAAATTCTTACGTAACGGAATCTGTAAAAATGTTTAGGACACATAAAACGTACAGAAAGTTAGTGTTATTCTTTTTGTATTTAAATACAAAAAAAAAAGGTGTATATATTCTCCAGTATAACCTCAAATATCAGAACGTTTTGTTGTTCAAGAGAACAGACTCTACCACTATGCGTTATACGTCTTCACCGTAAGTAAAGATAACCGCAGTTAAATGAAACTGACTGTAGGTGATTAAGTCAAAATTGGGATTCGGGTAGAAATACATGAAATGACATGCCTTTCGGCCTCAGTAACGCACCTGCTGCACAGTAATGTGAGAAATTAGTTAGTGCCAACGTTTCCTTTCACAGCAGGTAGAATTAGCAGCCTTGGTGTTCAGAGAGAACTCCATCTAGGTCTCACCTGCTGATTCCTAGTTGGTCCCAAACACGGGGAATGGATGAGGTTTGGACGTGGGGCTAACATACCCACTCCGTAAGAAGGAGGAATTGTTGAGAAGATTAAAGGGAAGCTTAGGATAAGGTCGGACACATGACACCGGATTAGGCAATGTAAAACAGACTTGTTAATTGGATCAAGGAATGTAAGAACGTTGTTTAGAACTCGCTCAGTAATAATGCTTGCTCAACTGTTAATACAATTTTTTTTACTTTATTTGTTTTAGTATGATCCATCCCGTTGTGGGTTCACTTTAACCTTTTAAAGCCTAGCGGTAACTTTACGTACCACCAGGTTTAACATTAAAAAATTCTACGTGGTGCCCACATTGCGTTTATGTGTTTTGTACGGATCTCAGAACAAACAGCAACTTTTGCCTTATAAAACATTAAGAGATTGGTTTTTATAACCGAAGTGGAGAGTGTTTACAACGCGGTACGCACTGAGTCCTTATATAAAACAGATACGCTTCCTCTTTAAAGGGTTAATACAGTGGCAAATAATAAATATCAGTACAGCACAACTCAGATTCAATGTATTTATTTATATAATTGCGTGCTTTCTTCTTCCAAGAAGAAGAAAGCACGCAATTTGCTTTGTACCACAGTGTTTGCTATGTAACCCGCCTGAAGTTGGTCTGTTAGACCGAAACATGTCGCGTGTATTAATGGACAATATATAAATAAATACATTGAATCTGAGTTGTGCTGTACTGATATTCATTATTTGCCATTGTATTAATTCAGTTTCAACTGTGTTCGTTATGACAATAAAAAACGGATGTCGATTAACAAGCACAAAGGGAATACGATACAAGAAAATAGAAAATATCGATTAGCAGCGATTATTATCGATCACTGTCGATGGTTACAATATTTGGGCGGAGTGACGCTTGGCTACTTTAGCAGTCCAGCATATGACGAACACTTTTTTGGTAACGAATCGAAGAGTTATCACTGCGAGAACAGAATTCTGGACGAGTGATGTTGGATTGTAGTCCAGGCAGATAACCACTCTGGTCCCTCTTCCGTCGTTTAGTGGCTGCCAGCACGTGCCATTATCTGTACATTTTCCGCTCTGATAACGGTCTTTGAATTCAAACCTTTGAGGGCAATTACAATTCTCTGCAGCTGTCATTTGAGATGTCTAAGTGGGTTTCGCTAATGGCGGGGTTTATAGTGAGAGTTCGCAGGGGATAATTTTACAGTATGAAGTTATGTTGAAGAGGAGGGGATGTTAAATTAGTCTAAAAGTAACTGTAAACAGCGTGTCGCAGATTTCATGTTATTTAATTCATCACGATTGTGGATAAAAGCAAAGGCCTTTCTGAACCTACTATTACACGTTCCAGGTTAGTAGATACTCTGAGAGAGATGTTCAACACATTTGAAATAGCAAATTATTACAATGAAGATTCGGGAAATATGTTCTTGCATTAAGACTTATCTGTCTTTGGGAACCAAATTTTTTTCTAGTGGCACGACAACCTCTAGTGGGCCAGGCTTTTCTCATTATCGAGGCTGCACTATCGCATTCAGACACACCACACTCGGTAGGACTCCTCTCTAGGAGTGATCAGTCCGACGCAGAGATCTCTACCTGACAACACACAACACTCACAAGAGACAGACATCCATGCCCCCGGCGGGATTCGAACCCGCAATCCCAACAAGCAAACGACTGCAGACCCACGCTTGAGATGGCGCGGCCACTGGGATCGGCTTGGAAGCTATAGTCTGAAGTACTATCGTAGTGGAAATAGCTTCATTAGGAAAGTGTTCTGGGGTTAAATATATGGCATTCACCTGCCTGGATGAAAAGTACAAATTTCCATGTGCCTACCACACCGTGAGGATAAGCGAGGGAATTAACGCATTCTTACTAGATGCAGATGATTGGTTGGGGCCATTATCAGCTGTTTTGGTTCTGGGAAAAGTTGAGTATTTGTACTAGAAGCAGAGCAATAGTACATTTATCACTTATTTTTTAGGTTATGAATGTATCCCGCTAGGCGGAAGGGGAATCTGGAATTCATATTGACTCTATCCATGACCAAATTTCATATCACTTCCGCTTCCTGTAGTGCATATTACTGATTTTAATTACATTCATTATAACTGAGAGTACTCATTCTCATGCATGTCCTTTGATTTGATTTCTGGATTGTAGGAATTCGTAAGTGAGTGGCCTAATTATGATCGATACTTTTTTCATATCGATACAGATATCAATCTGATGTCTGTATCTATGCTTCTTTCGACAGTATGTTATGGTACTGTAGCATGAAACGTGTCTAACTCTGAGAGAAGCGAAATTGACAAGTACTTGAAGAGTAAAGTTCGCAGGAAAATATTTAAACCAAAGAAGGGCGAAGAAGAAAGTGATGGAGCAGCCTACATTACGTAACGACAAACTTAGTTGTTTGTACAGGTCATGGTTATGACCTTTAAATGGGGGAATATACAGGCGAACTCGGTTATAACGTCATGAAAGGGATTGAATATTTTGTGTCGTTATAAACGAGTGTGCTTGTAGTTGAGGAGTGTAATATTATGGTTAATAGTGAGGAATTAATTGATACCACAGAATGTATGACGCTATAGACGAGGTGGTGTATAAACCGATGTCGTTATAACCGGGTTCTACTGTATTTAACAAAGTTTTGTGAAGTCATGAAATAAGGTTGCACCCTGGACTTTGTCACTTATCTGTGTGAACTTGTATCTCCGGTATTACAGAGGCTTTCCATCTGTGGGTAAGAAGGGAGGAGGTTGAGGCTGTTAGTCCCCCCCCCGCCTCTCACCGCGAAGGCCCGACTTCAATGCAGAGTCAGTCCCTGTGAGATTTGCGGCGGAGAAACCAGCAGTGGGACAGGTTTTTCTCTGAGTACTTCGGTTTTTCCTTGTCAGTATCATTCAACCAATGCTCCATGTTCATGGATTCATCTGTCACGGACATCATAATCTTAGCAACTAACTGCGCTGTTAAATAACGCACTTTAATGAAAGTACAAGAAGAAAGAAAGACGTACTAAATCATGCCAACGTTCATTTAGTACAGAAATCAGCTGGTTAGCAATCTGAAGCCCAGAAAATTCAGTTTCTACTTCAGTGAAAACATGGGGGGCCCCCCCCATTATGAACACCAGAGGGTTAATGCTGCTTAGGGAAATAGCCAGTGCTTATTTTCAGAGCGGGAAACGTAGAAATAAGCGTTCTTTCTGTTGGCTGACTGCTGTTCTTCTGAACATTAAAACAAGTGAAGTGTATTTTAACTGCTGGTTAACTATTCTTTTAGTAGTAGGTTCATTCCTCTAGAAGATCACACGGCATGTTATTTACGAAGATCGTTCTGTTTATGATGTTTTGGAAGACAGTCATTTGTTTTTTGTTTGGAGTAATTTACTGTATGGACCCTGCCGATCGTCTCGATGCAATAATAATAATAATAATAATAATAAGTGGGCAAGGTAAACATATTATGGAATCAACAAGTGCAAACCGACAGAACCATCCCCAACAATAAACCAGACATCGTAATCCGGGATAACGAAAAAGGAACATGTATGCTAATTGATGTAGCAATCCCGGGAGACAGAAATGTGATAAAGAAAGAAGCCGAGAAGATTCTAAAATATAAAGACCTTATCACAGAAATACAGCTCATGTGGAATGTAAAAACAAAGGCGACGCCAGTAATAATAGGAGCTACTGGAACCATTTCAAAATCCTTCAGAAAATACTTGAGCAGCGTACCGGGAAAGCACGATATCAAGGAACTACAGAAAACAGCTATATTGTACACAGCACACACACTGCGGGAAGTGCTAATGTAGAAGCACAAAGCAGTTTAATATTGCAGACAGCGCTATATGC
Source organism: Coptotermes formosanus (assembly GCA_013340265.1). Classification (NCBI taxonomy): domain Eukaryota; kingdom Metazoa; phylum Arthropoda; class Insecta; order Blattodea; family Rhinotermitidae; genus Coptotermes; species Coptotermes formosanus. The sequence continues at coordinate 318,502 of BLKM01005036.1, read as the reverse complement.
ACCATTAACAGTACGCGCAGAATAGCTGCGACACTGTGCACCCTAGAAACGTGGTTTGTTTCAGGTATATAAGTGTGAATACCCTGCATGAAGGGGATGATGGTGATGATGATGATGATGATACACTAAGTTTCGGAGAGGATTTTTTCCCGTGTTTTCCCCGAGAAGTAGTGTAAAATAATTATTTGTTCTTGTATTTATTTATTTATATCTTATTATTACATATTTTATATTAATTTACTCTAGTTTTTCACAAATTGGAGACTCTCGTTTTTCTGTTAGAATTTTATTAGAACCGTAAATATTTTAGTAGGGTGTTGAGTCAGTACTCACAAATACATTTTCTATTATTGTTTTCTGTTTTTTCATGTGATTGTATTTTACCTGTGTATTTGCGTATTTGTATATTCTTGCTGGGGGTTTTTAATTGGTTCCGCACTGTAACGCTTGCAATTGAATGAACTTAATTGAATTGAATTATTCACTCGCGACCGTGGACAGGCTCTATAAAGTAAATTGATTCCAAATGTGATGAACCGCCATCGGTATCTTACGGAACTAAATGGACGTCTGCTATGAATAGAGACAGATGCGACACTGTATGGACCTGTGAATATGATAAATGTAATTGACAATGACCTGGAAGGGGTTAAACAAAGCAGACAACAAATGTATATTTATTCATTTATCAATCACACACATACACACAAGAACAAGCTAATTGTAAACGTTTTCTGGCAACTAGTTTCGGCTATAATATCGGCCCATTTGTCAGGCCACTGCATAAGAACAGAAAAGTAGAAAACTTGCAAGTCATGGATGGAGATATCCATCCATAACTTGTGGTCTAATTTATCAAAGGGGTTGTCCTGTATCAAGATCAAAGCAAGCCTTTGTTGATGGGAATGTAGCATGGACACTGTGCGGACCCATGTAATGGCTGTCGGTGTCTCTTAATCTTATAATAGAAGACTCTATTCTACGAATTCGACTTGGCTTCTTCACTTCACGGTATAAGCAGTTATGCCTGTTCTGACTTTACACACACACACACACACACACACACACACACACACACACACACACACTCCCTGTTTTCCAATATTGTTCTTCATCGTGGCGTTCTTTTCATTTGTACCTAGTTTCGGTACTCTGTCATCCGTTAATCTGTGACAGATAACAGCGGTCTAGATTCAGCAGGCAGGCACCCTGTACATGGTTTCTTACTGATTAACCATAAGCAGCAGTCGAATGCTAATGAAGGAGCGAGTAATAGTATGTTGCCTTGTTACGCGTGTCACATAACTACCTCAGATACTGTGACAGATGGGACTGGAGTTACGCGGAATGCTGTTAAGCACGGGGAAGTGAGGCACTGTCGGTTGTATATAGAGTGCCGTCCTGTGGAATCCGTGCCTTCTGTGTCAGAAGCTGGTGTCCGACAGGAAGTAAAAAAGACAAAAATTTGGTAGCTATCGATAAAGACTACACGAGCTTACGTGAATTACATGTAACAGGTTCGTTCGAAACATTACTAAGTACTTGTCAGACAATACGAATAACACAAATTAAAGTAAAAGGTTACTCCGAAACGTCGCTAAACACCTAGCAGCCTACACGAGATAACCTGAAGTGGAGCAAACATGTTTCTTCAAAACTTTATAACCACTTACCAGACTGCACGGTTTATGTTGAAGTGAAGGCAAACGGGCTTCGTAGAAACGTTCGTAACCAGACCACATAAAGTCCTCGGAATTGGAGGAGCCATTTTCTCCACAGAGTTGATAACCACCGACCAGACTATACTAGCTATTATGATACGGAAATAACAGTTTCCTCCGAAACGTCGGTAAACACCGATCAGGCTACATGGGTAGCCACCTGTCAGATTAACCCTTTAAAGACGAAGCGTATCTGTTTTATATAAGAACTCAGTGCGTACCGCGCTGTAAACACTCTCCACTTCGGTTATAAAAACCAGTCTCTTAATGTTTTATAAGGCAAAAATTGCTGTTTGTTCTGAGACCCGTACAAAACACATAAACGCAATGTGGGCACCACGTAGAATTTTTTAATGTTAAACCTGGTGGTACGTAAAGTTACCGCTAGGCTTTAAGAGGTTAAACAGCTTCAGCTGAGGTGACCACAGTCTGTATTTCCGCCGCATGAGAACCTCAACTCTGATAAGATATAGGCAAGGTTTGGGGTTCGATTCTCGCCAAGGCCACGAGATTTTTTTCTTCCCCGAAAGGTCTGCAGCGAATGTGCGATCTATCCAACCTCCTATTGAATGGGCGTCTGAGGTCTTTCCCTGAGTAGTAAGTCGGCCGGGGCGTGAAGCTTACCACTTACCCATTTCCTAGTTTAAGAATGAGTGGCGCTGTACCTGTGCTACCTCCATACGCTTTCATGGCTTTCAAAGGGTTAGGATACATTTATTTTATAAGGAGGAACTGGACATAGATGGGCATTACACGCAGAGAAACTTGTGTGTAATGAAAGGAATGTGCACGTGAAAGATGTGAGAATTGCAGACAGTGGCGGTCGAAGGGGCGGGCCAGCCGGGCAATTGTCCCGGATGGGGGGCGCCAAGACCTCGCTGGAATAGTCGGAAATATGGTGCTAGTAAACTCAGGTTTTCACTGGTGAAAAAATGTCTCCGAAAACTGTCCACAATTTGGACACATGTCCTAAAAAATGTTCACCAGCCCAGTCCTAGGCTGTAAAATTTTAAAGAAAATCGGTATGAAGTGACGCTATATTATGAGCTGGCCCGGGACACCCACATGTCTCGGGCCGGCTCTGGTTGGAGACTTTACTGACCTGGCCCAGGCTGTAGATTCGGTGCACACAACTGCCGACTCCGACTCCTCAATTTTTAAAACTCCGATTCCGACTCCTTCGTAAAATCTCAATATCTATTAATAACGGTAAACCTATAAGACATTTCATCACCACCACATGAATCATGAGGCTACTTTTTAGACTTATAACCTATATTTAAGTATAAGTCTAATGGTTACTGTAGCTATCAGGGCTCTGGATTTGCAGTATCTATTTAAGATTTTAAATTGAAGTAGGAGTCGGAGTAGGTACATTTTTACCGACTCCGACTCCGCCTGAAATTCATACCGACTCCGACTCCACAGCCCTGACATGGACTGTAGAAGCCGATGGCAATATCCGCAGGGAAATGGGAACTATGTGTAAGGCGATCTGTATTTTTTATCTATTGACGAATTCTTCTTGGGCGAGATGAAATCTGTCATTCACGCGAAACTAACAACATGCGACAGGAAGACGATAAAAGTTGAAGTCTTCGAAAAGGGGAAGTTAAGACGGCACTGAATATCATTGCAGCCACACGCCTCTCTCTTTTGAAGAGGGAGTGAGAAAGACGAGACACGGAAGATTGTCTTAGATGTGGATGAGTAACTGGAGCTTTTATCATAAACGTAGCTGTTTGTGTGATGCTCATATTTTATGTCTGCCTAATCAAAGGGAGCTTAAAATAACCAGCTCGAGTTCTCTAGCTTTGTCCACCTTTCTTCTCCAGTTGCTTCCTTTATGTATCGTGTATCGAGGGTTGTCTACACTGTGAAAATAAAGGAAGAGTGTCTGTTGCCTAATTAATTGTCACACAGTGAACACGTATGGGGAATGAGGTATAGCTTCATATAGGCCTATTATATTCACGCCCCGGCCGTTTTGACACCAAGAAAGGGGCCCCCGTTGCACTTTGGATGGGAGGGTGGATGGGTCCCACCTGGTATGAAAGGTGGAGGGGGAGACGTTTTTTGCTCCTGACTGGAAACAAATCCTGAATTCCTCGCTAACGTATCCCCTATCATAGTTGCTGCACCTATATACAGTCGAACCCGGTTATAACGACATCGGTTTATGCGACATCCTATATAACGTCAGATGTTCTGTGGTGCCAATTAATTTGTATCCGTTAACCATAACATTATACCTCCCGGTTAGAACAACACTCGTTTATAACGACACAAAATATTCAGTCCCTTTCATGACGTTATAACCGCGTGCCACTCTGTTTCGGGTATCAAATGAAGGAGGTTGGGAAGAGCGGGACATGTAGCACTTTTGATGACATCGGAGATGTGTACAAAATTTTGGTAAGGAAACGTGAGTTACGCTGGAGACATAGGCGCAGATGGGAGAATAATTTGAAAGTGGAGCACACAAATAAATAAGGTGTGAAGTTCTGAAGTGAATTTGCTAGCAAGTGGCGAGCTCTTGTGCGAATTCCAGCGGACATAAGGGTTCTGTAAGAGGTGGGAATTGTTTTGATTAGCTGAGCAACTATCAGCGACTCTGCATCGTTGATTTTGTCTTGCAGTTTCAATGAATTATGGCTTGCACTGACCTTTGTCTAAGGCAGGCCTATATTCGATGTGCAGAATAATAGTATTTGAATTATTTTCATTTTTAACGTTGTTGGCACTGTTCAAACCCAAAAAGGTCAATGAATCATGTATATGATGACCGCCATAAAAAATAATTCCAGTCATCTACAGGTCTACATACACAACTTCTGAAAAATTTTTATCTTCCGTAATAAACGATTCTTTTTTGTGGTTAATTAAGAAAGTTCTAATTAATTTTCGTCAAACCCAATCAGCTGATTTGAACACTTAAAAGAGGGGGATGCAGAATCTTATGCATAAACGCACGGACCCATCCACAAAGACACACAAGATGGTTATCATATAAGCTTATTTGTCCTATTTTAAAACTTGTGAGAAGGGTTGTTTTCGTTGAACAGGCGAGTATATAATTTTTTTAAGGAAGTAAAGAAGACTAAAAATGGCAATATGTATTGAACGTTGTACAGCTGCAGTGGTTTAAATGTAAAAAAAAATTAATTCCTTTGACATGTTTGGTGCTGTGAAATTTGCTTTTGCCCATAAAGTTCGCGAGTGTTATACAAAAAAAAAATTAATTTTTATGTCGATGGAAGCTCTTGAAGTGGCGTGTCAAAATAACGGGAGTTGCCTGCTTCTCTTTGATCACACTTTTTTCAAGTACAAACCATTCAAAGGTTTATTGAATCACGTATAATGATAGACGGTTTAGTAAACTTTGAACTGTTTTGGACGGATAGTTCTGTTAATATTTCCAGGACTTCACGTTTCCCTGTCCATAGACACTGAAAGTTATAACATTACAGCCTGAGCTTAGTTCTTCTAGGAATTTCTGGAATATGGTTCTTTTCCGTCCGAATCTATAACGAAAACATCCCTGGAAATTATCTTACCCCATTAAGCTTTTAAAGCCTAGCGGTAACTTTACGTACCACCAGGTTTAACATTAAAAAATTCTACGTGGTGCTCACATTGCGTTTATGTGTTTTGTACGGATCTCAGAACAAACAGCAACTTTTGCCTTATAAAACATTAAGAGACTGGTTTTTATAACCGAAGTGGAGAGTGTTTACAGCGCGGTACGCACTGAGTCCTTATATAAAACAGATACGCTTCGTCTTTAAAGGGTTAACATAAGTTTAGTTCTGCTTATGAATAGTATAATTGTGGCACATAGGATCTAAATTTTGTCCTTCCTTGACAGATGAAAGTAGTTCAGACTTTCTTGTTGTAATATTAGAAACTTTACCCAGTTTTCTGTAGCACACAAAAATTTCTGTTCCGCTAGATATGCAGCAACCGCAACTTTGAAATGCAGTGGTTTAGATATACTCGTACGTAGTAAGCAAATTAGATCTTCGATACATATTGTACGCTAGTAGCAATTCATTTGATTTACAGTTTCAGTTACTCGTATTTAGCTTACTGTGTGTTTCAGTTTAAGTCATAAGTCTAATTTTTATTTCTTGTTTTGTTGTGTCGTTTGTGTGGGTTTATTTGTGTAATTTGTGTTGTAATTATTTTGTGGGAGTTTTGTAATTGGTCATTATGCTGTTAAACTAGCATTTTAGTAAATGCGAATTGAATTAAATTGAATTATTATTGTCCCTGACGTATTTTAAATATGTTATGTAGAAAACAGTCTTGTCTCTGTTGGGAGTATTTTTGAGTAATAAATCACTCTTACTAAAAGATGGCGCTTTCAGTGTTGGACTGTAAAAAAGATGAATGAGTCCTGTCAAAAATCCGCTGACTGAATAGGAGGAGCTACGGCACAGAGTGTCGGATATCTCTTCGTATGTGCGCTGCCTCTCCTGATGGGAGAACAGATTTTCCGAAGTTGAATATACGACCCATATATTTGCTGGAGAAATTCTAGGAAGGCTTTTTGGCTTACTTAGCACTAGCCAGTTACTGCAGCGTACGGAATATTACAGTCGATAGGCTGACATTCCTGTTTCGCGTTCTAGAGGCCCCAGGTTCAGACCGTCTACAGTGATCGAGATTTTAGTGATTTTTCCAGTGATCGAGATTCTAGTGATTTTTCCCGTGATCGAGGTTTTAGTGATTTTTCTAGTGATCGAGATTTTAGTGATTTTTTCAGTGATCGAGGTTTTAGTGATTTTTCCAGTGATCGAGATTTTAGTGATTTTTCCAGCGATCGAGATTTTAGTGATTTTTCCAGTGATCGAGATTCTAGTGATTTTTCCAGTGATCGAGGTTTTAGTGATTTTTCTAGTGATCGAGGTTTTAGTGATTTTTCCAGTGATCGAGATTTTAGCGATTTTTCCAGTGATCGAGAATTTAGTGATTTTACCTTGCTCTGCTCTCACCACACAACTACCAGGTTTTTATCTTAAATTGGCAACGACCGCTTCCTTCCACATTCTTTCGAGTTTATTATTCACTATTCTTATATATATAATGCGAGTTACCGACATTGTTCTTATGGAGGCCGTAGAAACGAAATATTTACTCCTTCACGGCAAAAAGGGGATTATTTGGATTGTATTTAAAGCTGAAGACACCCAACAAGATAAAAATTATTGTAAAGAAGAAATCAATTGAATAGGTAATATGACTTTGTCTAGAGTATAAGTTTCTCAGAAATGTGACTGGTTAAGGAACATGCTAAAATATTACGAACAGAGTAGAGCGTCGATTATACGAACTAATTGGGAACGAGGAAGTTCGGTTAATCAAATTGTTCGGATAATCAAACATGCATGAGGATACCCAATTTATACCGAACAAATTGTGTAATTACAACTAAATTAGTGTACACAAGGTTATATATTTAAGTATTTGGTATTTTAAAATACGAAATATTATCATCAAATAATTTATTTAGGAAATGATAACCAGCAAATATTAATTGCAAGATGTGGCTATTTATACGCTACACTGCGTTACAGTTACAAACGAATAAATGGTAACAAATGCTTAAACCGGCTGAGTAATATTTCGGTACGGTGACCGGTAACGGGACAGTACAGTACATGGTCACTTTTTTCTTTTTACCGGCGGTGTTTGGGATAATCGACGTTTTGGATGAGTGGCGTTGGGATAAACAACGGTCTGCTGTACGAAGTTTCGACTGTAATTAAATATTTTAAATAGAATTAAAATGAATAGTTATATAAAAAATGGACATGACATTTGGAAGGACTGAAATTTTGACGTACAGCTAGGTGTGTAGTGATTATATATAGGTGATCATATCGTGCGTGTAATTAAAAGTTACAGAAGACTAAACCTTACAGCCTAAACTATAAAATTGTTAAGGGTGTGTATATTCAAACCTGGCCGTTTTACATCCCACTGAATATCGCTGTCGAGTGGATACGCGGGGTTGCGGCGGTTGGGGGAGGGACGTTTGGTTAACCTTTTAAAGCCTCGCGGTAACTTTACGTACCACCAGGTTTAACATTAAAAATTTCTACGTGGTGCCCACATTGCATTTATGTGTTTTGTACGGATCTCATAACAAACAGCAATTTTGCCTTATAAAACATTAAGAGACTGGTTTTTATAACCGAAGTGGAGAGTGTTTACAGCGCGGTACGCATTGAGTCCTTATATAAAACAGATAGGCTTCGTCTTTAAAGGGTTAGATCTTGGGCCAGAAAGTTGGGTATTCTAAGGTTTCTAGTGATCTTCCTCAGACAGATACCGGGTAGTACCTCAAATTATGACACATCTGTTGCTCTCAAATTGAAGTCTTAATTCACTAAACCATCCCGTGTTCCCCAAACTGCTGATAGCGTCCTTAAATAAGTTATAAATACGAAAACAAACTCTTTCGCATCCCCTGAACATTTATGTTCCTTTAATTTTACTTATTATTATTTTCAAGTTTTGTTAAATTCAGTAGCTTAGCAAGGAGCGAGGCCACTGTATAGAACGCCGAATTTGGATTTCCGAGAAGTTTATTCAGAGCTACTTCTCCCCTTTGTAATGTACATAGGAAAACAAAGCTTTGTTGCCTGGGCAGTCGCATCTTTAAGTTGACCTCTGACCTACAGCTAGTTGCGAGATGGTAAAAGTGTAGAACTTTACCTCCACGTCTCTCTACACATTTACGTCATATTGAGTATCCACAGGAATATTCTGTATGTACATAATTCATACCGTGATTGTTATCATGTCTTGTAGTTTAAACTGTAACATTTCTGAGGAGCGGGAGAGAGATACGGGAGAAGGAGAGGCGGATAGTGGAGAATTCGGAGAAACAGGAAAGCCATGAGAGAGGTGGGAGACACCACAGATGGATGCGGGCTGAAGAGCATCACTTTTTCATAAGCCTCCCAGCCTTCGCCCGCTTGTCCTTATGATCAAAATTACATAAAAGTGAAGATGATGATCAGAGCGGTGAGACGTAGTGGCTTGAAAATGAGGCGTCGGATTTTGAATTTGTAGTTAATGATGAGAAACATAATCTGGAAGAGTAATTTGTTACTCTGTCAGCAAGGGGGTGTTTTTTTTTTGATCAGTTAAAATCTGGAAGACTGCACGAGAAGCACGCAACAGAATCTTAGCATTTAATTCAAGACGAAGGAGAATAAACAAAACCTGTGTTGAAATTGCCGGTTGCAGAACGTTTCGAATTCTGAGTTCTACCCAACGGTCTGTTAAAAAAAATGTTTACATCCCAAAATACAGCCGAACCCGGTTATAACGACATTGGTTTATACGACACGTCATATTTAGAATCAGATATGCTGTGTTACTGATTAACTCGTCACTGTTAACCATAACATTATACTCCTCGGTTATAACGACATTGGTTTATACGACACGTCACATTTAGAATCAGATATGCTGTGGTACTGATTAACTCGTCACTGTTAACCATAACATTATACTCCTCGGTTATAACGACAGAAAATATTCAGTCCCTTTCATGACGTTATAACTGAGTTCGACTGTAGTTGTCAAACAAGTGTTACAGATGCTGTGTTTATAATTTGGATTGCACTCACGCCAAAGCACAATACATTGCTTACTGTAGTCTGTTTGTTTATAAAGTGTGCAAGTTCCGTACGACGCAATGGCTGTCGCCATTGCGTCGTACGGACTGTTGGTCTGATCCAGCAGCACAGGGACTGGGATTAGCCTTACTGCCGCCTGTTGACTAATCAACGCCGCCAGAATTTTTCAAGCGGAGCAGTCAGGAAACTGATTTTATTGTAGCAGTTATTAAATACGTCTGTATTATGGCTAGAAAAATAAAATATAATAATCCGTGATTTCAGGCTTCCGCCGCGATGTTGATGAGATCTGCACTCTTCTGGGATATTACGAACCGTTGTCCCGAAACGTCGGTAAAAATTACCATTCGACGCTGCGTAAGAACACAGAAGAGCGCAGGTCTCAAGATATCATTAACCCTTTAAAGACGAAAGCTAATCTGTTTTATGTAAGGAATCAGTGCGTACCGCGCTGTAAACACTCTCCACCTCGGTTATAAAAACCAATCAGTAAAGTATAAGGTAAACGTTGCTGTTTGATGTGAGATCCGTACAAAACACATAAACGCAATGTGGGCACCACGTAGAATTTTTTAATGTTAAACCTGGGGGTATGTAAAGTTACCGCTAGGCTTTGAAAGGTTAAAATTAATTTTAATTGATATATATTTCATTCTTTCGTCTACTTTATTACTTTCATATTTTTAAAATTCTTGGGGAGGGGGCAGTGGAGGCAGAAAGCTGGTTGGTCCCCTTACCTTCCAACAGGCAGTGATCTTATGATGTCGTGTTATAAAGGGCCAAACGGCTGACAATCCATTGCAGGCGGCACGATGTACGGGCTGCTGCTGGAGAACATGGCGGAGTACATCAAACAAGTGTACGGGGAGGACCGATGGGAGGAGATCCGCCGCCTGGCGGCAGTGGAGCAGCCCAGCTTCAGTGTTCATCAGGTCTACCCTGAGAACCTTATACCTCGCCTCGCTAAGAAGGCCATCCAGGTCAGTTAATGTACCTTCCCCAGTTCCTTAGGCATAACAGGTTTTGTCTGAAGACACAACTTGTCCACTTCTCCATGACTTTTGCAATTTTATATTAACACAAACGTAGCATACCATGGTATAATAAGTTTGCGATTTTGACCACGTTGTGGCTGGAATGTATTGGAGGCAGGGATGGTTTTTATACATACATACATACACACATACATACATACATACATACATACATACATAACATAGATGCACGCATGCATGCATGCATACAGACGTACATACATACATGCATACATGCATGAATACATGCATACATACATACATACATACATACATATGTAACATAACATAGATGCACGCATGCATGCCTGCATACATACGTACATACATACATGCATACATGCATGAATGCATGCATACATACATGCATACATACGTAACATAGATGCATGCATACGTACATACATGCATACATGTATACATACATACGTACGCACATACACACACACACACACACGCACGCACACACGCGCGCGCGCAGTAATGAAGGTGCAAGACTCAAAAATGTCTTTGTGATTTACATCGTGTTTCTGTGTGTGATTTTTAATTATAAAACATAACGAGTACTTTGTATATGTTAAACGAACTTGGTTCTCGCATTTATCTACATGCACACAAAAATAAGGACTGGCGGGGGGGGGGGGTGTGGTGGCAAAGAGAGGTGGTCTCCATTCGGAGTACTAGAAGTGGAAACCATTACGCACTGAAAAATTGAAACGATGGAGTTTGGATGGGGGCTGAAGGAGGGGCGGTGGACATTTTGTGTAAATGAAGTTCCCATGAACAATGTATACATTTGATCTTTATTCATTGAAAATTGTGAACAATTGTGCATTAAATAACTCAGCAAGTACACAATAAAATATTACATTATAACAAGATTGTGCACAGTTCATCGCTGCTTCCGTTTTGAAGGCCAAGTTTTCGCTTAACAAAACAAAATCAATTTCTCGGAAAATTCATGAATTTTGAAACGACAGCAGTTAAAGCTGAAATAATCTGTCATATTCGAAAAAAAACACAACATAACCTCAAATTAGTGCGGAATAACATTTTGTGAGAGGAATCACGTAGGACTTTGGGATCGACAAAGATAATTGAACTACTTCAATAATTTGCAGTTATCGAGGGGCACGCGGTGGCGCTACAAACCGGAAGGTCGCGGGTTCGATTCCCGATGGTGTCATTGGAATTTTTCGCGCTATGGCCCTGGGGTCGACACAACCTCTAACAGAAATGAGTACTAGGAATATTTCCTGGGGGGTAAACGCGGCCGGTGCGTAGGGCTGACAACCTTACCACCTTAATGTGCCGGTTGTCTAGATATCTGGGAGCCTCAACCTCCTGGAACCCTAAGGGTCTGTCCAGGCGTGTAATGGGACTGCTTTACCTATTTGCAGTTATCGAGTCCCTCGTTTGTGTGTGCGTCAGTACCCATTCAAATTGAAGAAACGATGGCGTATTCATTGTTAACCCTTTAAAGACGAAGCGTATTTGTTTTATATAAGGACTCAGTGCGTACCGCACTGTAAACACTCTCCACTTCGGTTATAAAACCAATCTCTTAATGTGTTATAAGGCAAAAGTTGCTGTTTGTTCTGAGATCCGTACAAAACACATAAACGTAATGGGGGCACCATGTAGAATTTTTTAATGTTAAACCTGGTGGTACGTAAAGTTACCGCTAGGCTTTAAAAGGTTAAGAACGGAGTACGTTGTGAACGTTTGGAATGTCACAGGGTTAACAGTAGTTTATTTATTTTTTTCTAGGTGCTGGGAGTTACTGAAAGGGAATTCTTTGACCAAATGGGGGTCCACTTTGTCGGCTTTGTGAGCCAATATGGTTATGACCGCGTTCTCTCTGTGTTGGGACGACACATGAGAGATTTTCTTAACGGTGGGTACACAGCTGTGTGAATGACTGATACACCATTGTTTTAGAGAGTTTTATAAATATGGTTCTAGCAAGAGATGGTGTTGTGTGGTGATGGGTTTATGGACTTTATCCATCATCCGAAGAGTAAAATATTAAAATATTAAAAATTTAAAAATTAAAATCACAGCTTTTCAGAAGCTGGCTCTGCTTCCGTCCTCAAGTGAATAGACGGGGAGAAGAGAAGAACACCTATTCTGTTGGGTCCCTTAGACAGAGCTAGCCTCCATCACCGGCCTCCATCACCGGTCCAGTGATGGAGGCTAGCTCCAGTCACCTGAGGACGGAAGCAGAGCCAGCTTCCGAAACGTTGTGATTTTAATTTTTAATTCTTAATATTTTACTCTTCGGACGATGGATAAAGTCCATAAACCCATCACCACACAATATTATACAACATCGTCAAACCCTTTTAGAAGAGATGGTGTGTACAGTTCTGTGTAAATGACTGAATTCTTTCCGTTTGCCGGGATTCGAACCCCGGATTGTCCAGCCTGTAGCCTAGCCACTGTACCGATTATGCTGTCGTGGAGAGTACGAAATCCTTTGTATAGAAATACATGAATAAAGAACACACTTCTGTCCTACATTTCTCATAGTGGTGTGAATAAATAATATTGAATAATGGAAACATGTTGACAAACCCCATTTTATCTTACTCTTCACAAAAAAAGTTGAAGCTGCCCTGCCATTGTTCATTAAACGGTAATTTGACATAAATGATTTGCTCTTGGTAGCTTCAATGGGCATCTTGCTAAAACTGAATTACTCTGCATAGTAGTCCGTAAGTGGTGCATGATTTCTCGTGAGACAAACAATTCTTGTATTTATAATTCAGTAGAAAGAAGTGACAGGGGAAGTTGGCTGAGGAAGTAACGCTGCAGAGTTGTTTCAGCTATCTCACTGGCTAGCCTGATATGGTTTACATGGTTTTCCTCAGTCCGTTCAAGCAAATGCCAGGATAGTAGCTACGTTAATCCCGCTCTGCTTTCTTGCTGTACCTTTCAAATCCTTTATTTACCAATCATCCTGTCATTCAACTATCTGTAGTGTGACATATTGACAATATTGTCCGTTAAATCGTAATTAATTAATTAATTAAACCGGTAAATAAAAGAATGAATAAACAAACGAATAAATAAATACATAAATTAATGAATACGTAAACAAATAAATTAATAAATAAATGAGGAAAGAGATGAATAAGTAAATGAATAAATAAAAGAATAAATAAATGAACAAATAAACAAACAAATAAGTAAATAAATAAATAAGTTAATTAATTAATTAATTAATTAATTCTAGTAAAATTAAAAATAAAAGTTCTACTTTAGGCTGATCACAGTAATTGAATATGCAGAATACTTTGAAATGTATTTGTGTATCAATGCCACAAACAAACCACATACAACATTCTTATAAAATCATCTCGAAAATTACTTCATTACCCAACGGTCACAAATACACAATACTGAGATAGTGCCATCACTTCCATGTTGAAGTCAACGAGTTTTAATGACATTGTATTTTGATTTTGAATTTCGGTTCACTTTTACTAATATTCGTGTTTTTTTTGTCAGGGTTGGACAACCTGCATGAATACCTCAAGTTCTCATATCCCCGCATGCGAGCTCCATCCTTCATCTGTGAGAATGAAACCCGAGAAGGTTTGACACTTCACTACAGGAGTAAAAGACGAGGCTTTGTTTATTACACCATGGGCCAAATAAGAGAGGTAACAACGAAAGTGTCCAATATTTGAGGCCGTCACAGAACTCTCAGTTCGGCAATCCTAGTTGCAGAGATTTCAGTATAAATCCTGTTATGTATATTTGTACCGTTTGTCACCACATTGTGTCCATTGAACTCCTGTTGGGCTGATAGCTCCATCAGGTGATTCAAGTACACCACCATATCAGAGATCGACCTCATTTCCATCATCAGGGTTCTTATATCAGGACCCTGATTGGTGAGGTTATAAACAACCATATACCCAGTAATGAACAATAAAAATGGAGCCCACCGCATGGTGGATTAATTGGTATGACCAATTCTTCAGAGTCCAGGATACGAAAATTTGGACATGCCTCAGTGCTGTGTTATATGTACATTTCCTTTTTTTTTTATAAATTAACCTCTTGGGTGTATATAAATGTTCAACAAATTGCTCCAAACATGACAGAGTTCCAAATATTTATTATATTAGTTTTATACTTTGAAAATTCTGGGTTGGTGGGCAGAGCTAGCAGGAAATTCTTAATGCATTGTATGTTGAGATGTGTGCTCGTATGGGATTCTGCACTGCGTAAAACTCAAAAGCCTGAAATCACACATTGTGTGTTATCTGTGTCAATTTTGAAAGAATACATGTATTGGTACTTAATTTATTTAAACAAACATGTAAATGTCTTACAATATTTTAACTCAGGTAGCAAGACACTTCTACCACAAGGACATGCGGATTGAGCTGGTAAGGGAGGAGCTGTTGTTTGACACCGTTCATGTTACCTTCCAGCTGACATTTGATAACCGGGCGTTCACTCTAGCATCTCTTACAATGACTCGTGAAGAGAAACATTTACCCATTAGTGCTTCCATGTTGTTTGAGATATTCCCATTTAGTATTGTGTTTGGGTGAGTATGATTATCTTGAAATAGCATCAGTAATTCTGTTGGTCTAATAACTCAGGACATCTTCATGCAGAGCACAAGTTATTTGTAATCGTTTTGATAATTGCAACCAAATTTATTTTACAAAAAATTATTTTTTAAAACTATGATTTTTTTAGTTTCTGCCGTATGTGATATTATATTTTCAAACGTATGCTTAATTTTTAGGTAATTCAGATATTTTGCAAACACAGATTGAATAATCCAGTTTTTCTCCAGTCAAATGGAATGTGAACAGTAGCTGTACAGTGGACAAGAATAGACTGTGAAATTTAAAAATTTGTATATATTACTCTCCGCTTTGAAATCATCATATGTTTTGAAAAATTAGAAAATATTTCTTGGAAGTAAAATATTGAATATGTGTCTTAGAGACATAGAAAAGAGTAGAATATTTATAAATTAAACTTACTCAATGCAGTGGTATTTAAATTTGTACAGAGGTTTCTAATTTTACTCTGTTTTGACTGTGCATTTTTATTGTATAAAATTAAACACCAACAAATGCACCATATATATGAAGAGACACTTTGCGTTTTATTATATCTTATTGCCCAACGTGTTTCAACGTCTATACATCATCATCAGGGGCACTTTTTTACTGTGGTCTTCACAAGAATCATATGTTGCGCTGTAGATTTTGAACAAGGTGGACACATGATTTATTGAACTTTGTTCAAAATCTACAGTGCAACATACGATTCTTCTGAAGACCATGATAAAAAAGTGCCCCTGATGATGATGTATAGACATCGAAACATGTCAAACAATAACAGATAATATAATGTAAAGTGTCTCTTCATATATGTGGTGCATTTGTTGGTGTTTGATTTTGTACAGAGTTATGTATCCTACTAATGTTCAATTTATATTATGCATTTTAGTAAAAACTGCCAATATTAGTTGTCATTCAATTATGTTTAAATAGAATAGTTCTATGAATATAATTAGCTTTGGAGATGCCCTAACCATCAATGATTACAAGTCAAATGAATCATCATACATTGTGTATTTTCTATAAATGTAAACAAACATTAGGTAAAACATCCATGTAGTGTAAACATTTTCAGTTATCAAGCTTACATTAACTGTTTCAGATCTGATATGGTCGTACGAAGCATAGGAAACTCACTCATCGTTATATTGCCCGATCTCATTGGCAAGAAAATTACCAACTGGTTTGACCTTGTGCGTCCACTGATTGCTTTCAAGTTTCAGTCGGTAAGAAATTGTCAATGAATATTGTGTTCGTTAAGAAAGTACTAGCCTGTAACTCTGTAAAGAATTGCATGTTTCATTACATTTTAAAGGTATGCAGTTATAACCTTTTTGAAATAAGATGAATTGAGTCTGTTTACAATTTGTCAAGTGTGTTACACCTACCTGTGATTAGTTTTTATCTGTTTGCACAAAATTTAGGAAGTCAAAGCATGGAAAGAATGTCCTGCCTCTCTATCTCTCTGCACAGTAATATGGTTAATAATAAGACAATGAAAGGAAGAAGAATATTGCTTATTTTGAAAGTGACAAAATGTGCACTGAACCATTGGTTTTCGCTACTGAATGGTACATGTTGGGTGCAAATTGTAAATATGTGGTCAGAATTTGAATTATTGTTTATGCTTCTTTGTAAATCCAATTGTTTGGGTTTTTACTGTACTTTTATGCTTGGTTGCTGTGTGGTAATGCCTTCAAACCTTCCCTGATTTGCACATCTTCCAGCCACATTAATGAACTCCATTTCTTCAGCCTTGTTTCTGTGTGAAACAAGTTCAGTAATGTGAAGTTTAACGTTTGTTAGAATTTGGACTTTGTGGAAATTCTTTCCTTTAAATGTAAATAGTCACCGAAATTATTGTAGTGGCCACAGAGCTTACCAACGTTTTCAGCCATGCTACTCATATTTAAATTTTGTCTCTACTTGACTGTAATTTGGTAGTCACCCTCTTGCCGACCCATTATCATCCTGACAGTACCTCCACATGGCATCCTTACCAGTACCATTTATTTTATTGTTACAGATACTAAATCGAACTAACAACATCTTTGAGCTAGTCACAGTTGAGCCTGTTCTAACTGAACGTCCTTCAGACAGGAAGAGGGATATAGTTCTTCTTAGCGATGAGTCCGACGGGTTACCGGATGACAAGAATCTCAGGCTTAAAGGTGTGAACAGGTGTCTGATGACATTTTGATGGTTCTTTCAGACTTGAAGTATACATCAGACAATGAACAGAGCCCTTTTCCATCTTAACTTATGAGATCCTTATGCTGCACAGTGGGCTAGTGTGGTTCCTATCTTAACATGTTTTAAACATGGTTACTGTTGTTGCTGTTCCATATTGCAATTGGTGTGCTGCCATGCTTGCTATTAGTTACTGTATGTGTAATTCTTCTTCTGTAGCAGTTCGGCCCCTTTTGGACCATGGCCTCCCCGGTTTCTGGGGTTTCTAACAATAGGTATTTTATTAGGTGAGGATGTCAGCCTCACACACAGCCACCAACCTGTAGGGCCAAGACATGTTTCATTGTTCAGTACCTTGCTCAAAACCTGTCTAGCATGGGTGGCCCTACCTGCAGCTATGTTCCTACTGCCATAGCTGTCTCACGTAGCTAAATGAGCCTTCGAAAAACTGGAGATTACATCAACGGAGAGTTACTATAAGTGCTGTTGTATAATATTGCAAGATTTTAGGAACTTTATTATTATTATTATTATTATTATTCATTTTATTATTACATATGACACTTTCTTCCTTAAGAATCATAAAATTCCTTTTTTGCGATTAGGCCAAATGATCTACATGGACAGTTGGAGGATGATGATGTACTTAGGAACTCCTGTGATGCCAGATCTCAATTCACTTATCACTACAGGACTGTACATCAATGATCTCTCCATGCATGATTTTAGTAGGTAAGCGGGAGGTTTCTGATACTAAGATGCTTTTCATCCATATATCTCATTCTTCCAGTGACTGAACCGGGGATCACCAATTAAACTCCTTCTCAGTCTTCTGGAGAAATGTAGTATATGTCTGAAATCTGATGCAATTTTTTATAAAAATATTGGTGCTCAGATTCCATATTAAGTAACTCTCATTAGCTATTTAGTCATAAATATGCTTAGTTTGTTGCTTAAAATGGAAGAACTGGAAAGGAAACAATCGTAAATGGTATTTTAATCCTTACAGTATGTTTATAATGGGAGATGTGGCATTTTTCACTTTGTGCCACAAAACAGAATTTTAAAGACAAGTCGATGAAACTGATTCTCATTAAGCCATGAAAGTAATCAACTGTAACCTAAATTTGTACTTTTTCTGTCTGAAGTTAATATGAGAGATAACAGCTTCAAAAATGTGCTGGCCTGAAGATAATTCATGGTTTTGCCATCACACGATTCTTATCTTCCTTTATAAATTTTGTTGGTCACTGCTAATGATGAATTTTGGGTGGAATTTGACTGACTCTTTTTGATAAGGAGAAATCCTCCTGAAATTAATTTAATTGCATGTCAATTGCGCATTTGTCACTACCAAATATAGTATAACACCTGCGCCATGTCAGTTTGATACAATACTTGAGTCTCATCACATTGTGTATGTACCTGTAAAACATAATGCATACAGACTGTTAACAAACAAACAAACAAAAAAAAAACATTTATGTTATGAAGCATTGTATGGGCATGTGGTCAATAAATTACACAATGGCAAAGAGACTATGAAAAAACAATGTGAAATTACCTTGCCTGTCTCATAAATGTTATCCTGAATTAAGTGAGTGATGAAGATTACATTAATCATAATTAATAATAAGTGTGTACAGCCTTAGGTTCATACTTCTGTGTGTAATTTCCAATACTGTTTTAGATTTATGTTTTTGCACATTTTTTTTAATAGTAACAATTCTATTTGCCTGATTATTTTAATTAATTGTGTACACTTTGCCATTGGTTATGTACAGATTGTGATATTTTGTGATAACTGCTATGTTTGCACACTTTGATTTTACTATGAATGAATGAATCTTGGTTTATTAAAACTAGTACTATATATTACATCTGATTATGCATTGATTTTATGAATTTGTTTTATCTCATAAATATTGTTTTGTTGATAATATGATGCATGCTTTCTAGGCATATATATTTTATAACTTATTGTGATGTATCTTGGATATTTTGTACTTGTGGGTCTGTGTTATGTGTTTATTGTGACATTATGTATATGTTGTATTTATGTAGTGGATGTGACTTGTCTTGTTGTCCTTGACTATTTCTGTATCCACTGGTTTTTCCAACCATGTAAGGATCTATGGAATGTAAATAAATAAATGAATGAATGAATTACAACTGGCAGGGACTTGATGTTGGCTGGAACCCAGCAGTCAGTGGAACTGAAGCTAGCATTAGATCAGGAACAGCAGAAATCAAAGAAGCTGGAAGAGTCAATGAGGAAGCTGGATGAGGAAATGCGACGAACAGATGAGTTACTATACCAGATGATCCCAAAACAGGTGGCAGACCGACTTCGAACTGGTGAAAATCCTATCGACACATGTGAGGTATGAAAGAGAAAATGAGTGGTAACTACCAATAACACTATTATGTACCACAGGCTGTTCTGAAAATTCTGCTGCATGCGGTTTTTGGTTTAATCTTTTAAATGCATAGATATCAGTACATGATACTATGTGCATTATCTGTGCATATCCAGATTTTTGAAAATGCTACATGATGATGTTCTTTAGTAGTACACAGTTCTATCCAAGTAAACTTACCAAACAATTATGCCTTTGCTTTGTGATATGACGGTAGGATTTCAGAACTGTACCAACTTCTTACTTAACAAAATAATGTATTCTTTCCACATGCCTCGTTTATTTTGAGAAAAATACAGGTGAGATCTGAGTGTACTATTTATAAGATGGATTTTTCTTAATAAACTCAAGAAAGGTCCAGGTGAACTTAAATTGAGACAGTTCCACCTAAGTGTTAAAATATCACAAGACCGTCCAATTTAATATGCTGCTCATGTAAAGAAGAGTTTGCTTCTTTAAAGCTGTACCTTATAATGTTGATATTTAATTAAAGTGCACATATTTTATTAACTTTAATTAGTTTTGAGACTAAGATGCAAGTCTCATATGATTTTATATTTTGTCAACTGGTAAACAGATAAATTTCACGTTCTATGCTTGAACTTGAAGTATACAATCATATAGTATCCAAAAGTCTAAAGTGTGTTTTGTTTACCACTCTGAGTTTCTTGCTGGACTTGGATAAAATGCAGGTAATAATGAGACAGACATAGCACACATGATTGAAACAAAGTCTTGAACTTATAACTTTTTCTTAGTGTGATGTTCTATTGGCAGTGTCTAAATAAAGGCTCTGTGTTTCTGTTGTGGCAGATGTTCGACAGCGTGTCTATCCTGTTCTCGGATGTCGTGACATTCACGGAAATATGCAGCCGTATCACACCTATGGAAGTTGTCTCGATGCTGAATGCAATGTATTCTATATTTGACACACTTACAGAACAAAATGGTGTCTATAAGGTATACATCAGTTTAATCCTACATTTGTATTTCTAACCAGTTAAACAACTAAATATACTGTCATAAGTATAATGATTATTTATTCATTATTTATGCATAATATTGAAATTATTTATTCATAAACTTGTCTACCCAAAATTTAAAATGTATTTTACATATTATGTCATCAGTATACATTTTAGTCACATTCAGGTGTGTATCCTCATACACAATTGTAGGCATGTAGTACTAATTTTTCACAGCATGCAGTAACATATAACTTTCCATTTTTTAACTCCACAATAGATCCGTTATTTAATGTGTTAAATGTGGAAGAACTGTGCACATCAAGTTCTGAGTGGAATGTATGGAGAACCTAGAAAATGGTAGGTGAATTTCATTTGTCTTAAATGAGGGTGTAGTTTAAACATCAGTCACTGACAAACTGTACGAATAAGGTTAGGAGTACTTGGTCTAGATGTGATTTATGAAAGAGATAGTGGTTTCTAATGACGTGAAAGAAGCTGGCATCTCTTGTGAACACACAAGAAGGTTTCGTCTTCTTATTTTGGACAATTCTTGTGCCACCATAACTGTATCTAAAATATGTTCACATCTTTTGCTTCACAAAATAAAGTTTATTTGTTATTGTTTTGAAATTGAGGTAAAAGCATGAATTATATTTATGCTAGTCATGTGCCCATCATCTAATGGGTTGCCATAGTAATCACACTTATCTTTGTCCTTAGTTGGTCACACCAAGTACCTATGGCAACCATGTTTATTACTCAGCTTTAACCCTTTAAAGATGGAACATATCTGTCTTATATAAGGACTCAGTACGTACCGTGCAGTAAACACTCTACATTTCGGTTATATAAAACAAGCTGTTTATGTCCTATAAGGCAAAAGTTGCTGATTGTTGTGAGACCCATACAAAACACACAAATGCAATGTGAGCACCATGTAGAATTTTTGAATGTTAAACCGGGTAGTACATACAGTTACCGCTAGGTTTTAAAGGGTTAATCATTGTCCTCAGTGCATACCCCACACAGAACACACCTGGTAACCCATCATATGATGGATCACCATAATACTCACATGCTGCTCCTTGGCCCCTTTCGTTGGTAATTTCTTTATTCTTAGAGCAGACCAGGCATTAATTTCATCTACCAGAGTGCTCTTGTCTGATCCTGCTGTGTTACACACGTTGTATTGTGTGCTGGATGCTCAGTTTTTTTCTCCTCTCTCAGGATGTGTATCACAGTGGACACAAGAACAGTGGTAACCGTGGTGTAACTTATGTGCAATGTTTTATGTACGGAGATAATAAAATCATGTAAAAAACGAAATAGTTTATGATACAGGGGACAAGGTTAGCATCTGTTTAGGGAGTTTATTCGTAAGTATGTGTAACAAATTGCAGTTTCAATTAACTGGTTGCTAAAAATAAAAATGAAATGAAATCTTGGATATTTTTCAGTCCACACTGTGTGAAAATATCTCACATTTTTTATTTTTTCAAATTCTTTTATACCTGCTCTTACTTTTTGTATTAAATTTACTTTCTGTCACATGTTTTTGTAGTTACAGAAGTTATGTGGTTCTTCTCTTCCTTTAGTGATACTGTAGAATGATTAATGACTTTACTGGTAATATTATTAAATCAGGAGTGACAATGCTTCCCTTTTACGCTGGCCAAGTTATAGCTTGATTCTGTATAAATATTTAATTACTAAGGTGTTTTTCAAGCATATTTTTTTGAAGGTTCTGTAATTTTCTGAGCTTGTGGCTGTGGTCTGCATAAGGCATGCCAAATTTCAGGATGTTATTGCATGAGCAATTTTGATTAAAAGATACCATATCACCATGTGCTGGATTATGAAGCAGTACACTCTTACAAGCATTTTAATGTATGCGTGCAGTAGTAACTGAAAATATTACATTACCTGTCTTTTATCATACTGTACAAGTAGAGTTATCTGATGCATAACAGCACAGATGACAGACATCCATTAAGGCTTTACCTGTTTTACAGCATATGTCTGATAATTCCACCAAAAAGCCAGCATAAGTCTTATGCTAGTCTATATATAACATCAAACACAAATTATGTGAGATAATACTACAGAAGAAAGACATCAATCAGTTAATGTTACCGAGTTAGTTTATGTAGTTATGTTACAACACAGAAAAAAATCAGTTCTGGTTAGATTATAAGAAAGAACGTCAGTTTTCAGTTATGTTATACTGATTACTGTTGAAAATATCCTCTACAGTTTTATATGCACAGTTCTGCATTTTTCAGAAGATAATTTATTGCCTTTCTGAAAATTTCACCACTTGCCCTTATGTGGTCAGCAGACTGCATTTTTCACTTTAATCATACAATGTTACAAAGACTTTGGAAACATTAAAATGCCAATAGCAGTGTGACTGTTGATAAGCAGCCATATGTTGGTACAGCATTTGTTACAACAGATCTTATAACAACAAACTGAAGTTCATCACACCTCATGCAGAACACTCGGTATATTGTTCGGTTGCGTGCTCAGGTTTTAGTGATTCTGTTTTTTTCCTTTTCTCTTTTCTTTCTTTACTTACGTGTTTTGTCCCCACTTTCATCCCCCTGGCTCTTCTGATGGCACATTAGGCATTCGCACACCGTAGGCCTCAACAGGATGTTTTATATCGCCGTCAGGTGGAGACAATAGGTGACGCATATATGGTGGTATCTGGTGCGCCAGAAAAGGAGGTCAATCATGCTGAGAAGGTGTGTGACATGGCCCTTGATATGGTGGAGGCCATCACTGATCTCAAGGACCCATCCACAGGTAATGTGAAATGCTAATAAAACTACTACATAATTACAATTCTTTACCATTTACAGAATAAGCACAAAGACCATCAGACTAGCTGGTATCTTGTTATTTTAAACCAGAATCACCTAAATGGGGAGCGGATGGTTTGCCAACTTGATGATGATACTTTATTCAAGGCTTTATGTTGGTATCTGAATAAGTAAGCATGATTAAAGGTAACTTTACTTGGCTAACGCGTGGACATCCCTTTAGGTTCTCATCTGCAGATCCGAGTGGGCGTTCATTCTGGCGCAGTAGTGGCTGGCATAGTAGGACTTAAGATGCCTCGTTACTGTTTATTTGGCGATTCTGTCAACACGGCCTCACGCATGGAGTCAACCAGCGAAGCAATGAAGATTCATATCTCTCAGTCAACTCGCGATTTGCTGTCTCCGATGTATCTGGTAACTGAACGTGGGGAGATACAGGTTAAAGGCAAAGGTATGTAAAAGAGCTAATGTAATGTGGAAGCATAATAGTAATAATACAATTATCACAGAGGAAGTATGACAAGCAGCTAGTGTAATGTGGAAGCATTGTGGCAGTGATGAATTTACTAAAGTATGTAAAACAGCTAATGGCGGTAATGGATCTAAATATAAATGTATTTTTGAAGGAACATGTATAATTTATTATATATTAATATACAGTAAGGATGAAGTATTCATCTTTCATGATATTGTTTCATACATGTCTGTAAATGTACGTGTCAAACACCGAACTCAGATTTTTAACATCCTAGAGCAATTTGAGAGTCTGCTATAGTACGCATCTTATGATATGTTTATTCCATGTCAGGTAGTATGAAGACATACTGGCTTGATCGTCGTGAGTGTCGTATGCCGCTTGGTCGCCGAGCATCTTCTGTTGGCACAAGGTCAGATAGCGGTAAACCTGAACAAGCCTCTGTTTTGGGGCTTATAAGTATTGGAGAGGAGCGTCATGTCTATTCTCCTGTTACATTCCAGGATATAGCAAGGCGTTCCATTGCAAACTCTCCAGTTAAGATCAACAAACAAAGAGGTATGTTGGCTTGCTAAATAGCATAGGCATGAAAATGTTCTGGCATGTGTGCTCTGCCATCGCTTAAGGGAGTGAAAACGTCCCTCTACCCTTGAATACATTCTCCTCTACTTCCACATTACTACACTGTTTCTAAGTTGAAAGTAGACACATATGGTATGTTATGCCTCATATGTCATGTTGCAAGACTCTGCTTTGTATCCTAGTTCTGAAGATCTCAGTTGGTGGCAGGCCAGGCACCTTCTGACCGCTGAATTTGCAGGGAAATGCAAAACATAATAGAACAACTTAAAACAAGCAGATTTACTTGATAAATTCATGAAAATATAATTTTTTATTTTTATTATTCATTCATAAACAGCCTGTTTTGAATTATAAATATTATTATATATTGTTTGCATGTAAAATAAGCCCATAATTTGGAGGTTGTCTTTCCATCTTTTCACATTTCATCTCTGAAACTAATGTATAAATCCTCATAAAGTGTAACATTAGAGCCTGTGCCAACACTTGTGATCCATGTTTAAGTGCCATTAGTATTGTTTAAATATTCCTACTTATTGCGAGGCTCAAATAAAATTTTCTCAGTTTTATCAGAATCTAATTACAATGCAAAATGTGTGTGTATGTTCTAAACTACATAGATTATCACAACATAGATATGGAATGTTTCTTTGTGTGGTAAGTGTCTAAATAGTGAGGCAGCCATCTGTGGTTCTGTGCAATGTGACATCAGTGATGTTGTTAGGTGTTTAAGATTACATTTGCCGTAAATGCATGCCACTAACCAAATGTGTGATAGCATAACCCAAAAACTCGACAACACCAAAACCTACAATTTTCATGATAATGAGCCAATTCCATTTCCCATCCTTACAACCTAACTCCTTAAGATCCATCAGAATATAATCCCCCCAGTCTGCGTTTTAGCCTTTCAAGTGGACATTTTCCAAGAGGTTTTTTCATTAAAATTCTGTATGCATTTTCTGTCTCCCCCATCCTAACCTCAGAACAAATCCATCCTTGACTTCATTATTCTAACAGTACAAGGTGGATTGCACGTATCATGATGTTTGTGTAGCGTGCAACACGGCGTCATGTCCCTGAAGAATGGAATTCTCAGCTACACTGCGCAAAAGCTCAAAACTTGTGGGAAATTTTGTAGTTTACTTCACTGTACTGCATGAAGTGCTTGATGATAATGTCTGTCTGCAACAAATAGTGGAGTACTGGAACCACTTGTGATATGCTTGCTACGTCTAAGGGTTTCCTCAGCTTGGACAGAAATATATTTTGATTTTCCTTGTTTTTTCTTTTATGTAACCTGTATCAGTTGTACACATGCAATCTGACAGTTTATTTTTAATAATTTCCATTTGTGTGTTTCAAAGCTGATGCATCATTTTGATGACTTCTCGGTATGATGTCATCCTAATATAGTGCTCCAAATATGAGGGCATATCCAAAATTTTCAGACTTAAAGTCAATAAAGAAAAACACACACAATTTTGTTGCTGGTCATTTTGGTTATTAGTCTGCTTCAGGGTTTAGGCAACATGTCCAGCATTTGTACCACTGCTAGAAGTACCGCTGGAATGCAGTTTTTGGAATCATACATGGGACAGCAGATTCTTTGTGAGATGATAAAATCTGCTGGTTCTAAAGGGACATAACAGGCACAAAACACATTGTGATGTGCTGACATTTAAGGAAGATATTTTTAATAATACTTTATTTGTTTCAACTTCCTGCAATCTGCATTTTATATTTTTAAGTTCACTTGTTGTGGTCTCTTAACACTTAATAATAATACATTGTGATCATACAAGTAAGCAAACATCTTTTAGAAATCATGTGACCACAGCAATTACACAAAGTTATACCTGTGATATTTGTATCACAAAAAAAAAACTACCATTTAAAAGTTAATAATTTTATCAATATTTTACATAAAAATTCAGTCAACAGCCAAATATTTTTTATCCTTTCTTTATTAGGAGGTGAGCGACTAGTTTCAGCCTATACTAGGCTATCATCAGGCTCCTTATTATGTAGAAGGAGCCAGAGAGAAAAAGTAGTTGGCTGTTGACTGAATTTTTATGTAAAATATTGATAGCATATGCCAGCGGGGATGCAAAACATCAAAATATGCAAAACATCAAAATAATAATTTAATAGTGAAGGTTGCCAGGGGAATGATCAGGGGTTGGAGGAGCAGGAAACATGAGGAGTATTGGCAGTCCTTTCGAGGACAAAGGCAGGCTAAGGGCTTTCTTAGAAGTCCCTCTACTAAAAGAGCTGGGGAATAACTCAACTTGAGGAGAAACCAGCAAAGAATAATGATGGGGTTGCCAACAGGTCACTATCATCTAAAAGAACATCTATTCAAACTGAGGCTGGTAGACAGTCCAGGGTGTGGTAGATACAAACAGGCAATTGAAACGGCCGTGCATGTTCTTTGTGACTGTGAGGCACTAGCCGCCTTCACATTTACACACCTGCATCAGCATTTTATGAGACCGGGTGACTTTGCTGACATCTCTATCAGCAGGATACTACACTTTTTCAAAGTATGGGTCTGCTGAATATGTGAACAAAAGGGCTGCACAAAAGATCAGAAACATTTGAGGTTCAAGTGTCACTGTGGTGCTCGGCCTAGTGTCCTCTACTGTACTGTGTGCTTAAATTTAAGTTAAAAAATATCCAGAGTTGACTTGAAAATGCCTCGTTACCAACCGAAACATGCTACATGATCTACTACTTTAAAGTCTGCTCTGAATGTAATGCTCATTTAATATAAATTTACTTCTAATTTATATGAGTTGGTGGAAACCCTCTTATTTAACCCTTAAAAGCACAGTGGTAACTGTATGTACCAGATAATAGAATTGAACCATCTTTAGCACACTAGTATATTTCTTTATGTCATATGTGTTTTAACACTTCTGTTTGCATCATTGTCTGTCTTGCAAATGTTGTGGTTGTCATGGTGTCATGTTCCTGCTTAGGGTGGATTCGATGCTTAGTGTCTGTATGCTGTGTTTATTACAACTTTTGCTCTACTTTACCTCACTATGTTATTGCACATGTACGTGTTTGCACTGCACTACCGTTCGCTGTGTTATGTGCGCTGTTCCATACTTGCACGCTGTGATGTTATTCACTACTTGGTCATTGTGGTCGTCATGGTCCCTGTTGTTCTTTTCTTTCTTCATCTGTTTGCTGTGCTACCCGTGTGTTTCACTGGTCAGCCATGTTGCTTTATTGTTAAGTAACGCTACACTTTGTCAGTATAATGGATTTATGGATGACCTACAATTATGAGAATAAAGAAGAAATTGTTTCCTATACAGCATTTAGCAGTTGAGCTTTGCAATTTGGATGGAATGTTTTTTTTGTGAGGTAGGAATTAAATTTTAGAATATTATTTAAAACGATTTTCTGTCTTGAAGGAGTCACTGTTATTTCTATGTACAAATTCACCACCTTGCTTTCTGCAGAGTCGCGTTCAAACTCTATGGGTGCTGTGTTCATGACGTGTGGCTATTCCGCCCTCTGTGATCGTGAAACCAAAGATCTAGTCTCTCTCAAAGCAACTCGCTGTAGGACATTTACATCACCTTCTGTCATAAAATCAACAACTAGTATTGGAGGCTGTACTTCAAGAACAGGAGCACTTTTATACAAATCTCCGTCTTCACTTAGCGATTCTAATGAACCGTTAACACTACCGCTGCCCCCAATGCCTTGCCCCACTCCTGCACTTCTCCCCACCTTTAGACCTTCTCCTGCTCTTTCTCCTGCTCCTGTCACAACTAGTGACATCACAACAGAAGTGTCAGTGCCACTTTCAAGTCAGAGGGGCAGTCTGGTGGAGAGTGAAGTGAATCCAGTGCTTAGCTATGTGGCAGAGGGCAGTGATGAAGATGATGTGCAAGGAACAAGCGTACCAGTGGAGGCACCATCCACATCACAGTCAGATGGAAATCTGTGTCTGCGGGCAAGACGGGTAGTCCTATTTGACAAAGAACAAGAGCAACAGAAAGAAAAACAACAACAGCAACAACAACAGGATCACAGCCAGCATCATCACCATCACCATCGTCACAATCACAGTTACCATGGGCCGCAGCAACAGCAGTGTTGTTCGAGGTTAGCTAGTGGAGACAGTGGTGCAGGTGGTGGAAAACATCGCCTGCACAGTAACTCTTGTGTTTTGGTATGAAAATGTGCAAGCATTCACAAAACATGTCACAGGAAAAAAATGAAAACTACATTTATTCCCATGACAAGAAGGCAATTTCCAAAGTAACTGTTTCCAGAATATTAAAATTGCAATAATGTATCAATGAAATTAAGTGAAATAATATGTCGAGTTGTTTCTTCTTTTTAAAACACAGCCTTCTCTCTGTTTCTATTGCTTTTGTTATTCATAAAGGCATTTAGTTTTATCAAAGCCCCATATTAAGTCTAGATGTGTTGCTGATAACCAATAGTGAAATCCAGTTTGAAATGTCCACTGTACATGTGTCTTGTATACTAAACTGCTCACTGTTCTAAACCTTCAGTGTAAGGTACTGTCTAACATAAATGTGATCAATGATGTATACCATGCACCAGTGATGAAGATGAGGACTACATTCCAAGTAATACTGCAATCATACACAATCAGGGGTGGAAATGACTGTTATTGAAAGCATGGGGAATGACAAACATACACTGTAAAGGAAGATGCTGCATTGCAGGCTTGGGAATTCCTTCCTGCATGTATTGTTAGTGCGATCAATATTCATGATATGTAAGGCACTGAAGAAAATTTTTGTAATGAACGCACTAGAATTGTCTGGATGGCAGCTACTTGCATCCGCACACTTTTCCAGTTCTGTTAGAAAGGGAAAGGGGTCTTATGTTACAAGTTTAAAAGGAGAACATGGATTAACAATGTTTAAGAGCAAGACTAAAGGTAAAGGTCGCCCCATAATAAGTCATGAAGGCACAGAGGGGAGAGTAGATGTAGCTGTGCTCATGGTTAACCTCTGTACTAACTGGAAGTCATGAAGGAATGGAGGGGAGAGTAGATGTAGCTGTGCTCAAGGTTAACTTCTGTACTAACTGGAAGTGGGTGGTCAATGCCACACCATGGCTGCTTTACCCTCAGGAAAATAGAACCAGTACGAATTGTACAGGAGACTGGGTGGTCCCTAGGGCCAGTCTGGATGGGTGTGGTGAAGAGAAAATGTCTTGCTTCCACTAGAGTTCCACCTCCTAGCCATCCAGCCTGTAGTGAGTTGCTATACTGCTTATGATATGCTGGACCCCAGGAATGAAGTGCACAATTCACTTGGCTCCAAGGGAGAGGATATAATAGATGAGCGGAGAAAATTTAAAAAAGGAGATCTGTGTTACCAATAGTATTAAGCTGAGGAGTGAAAAATGATGAGATGGGCGAGAAATGCATGTCTCACACATGAAAGAAAGATAATAGCATATAAGATATTAAACACTCAGGACTGTAGCCATATCACAATAGGAGGATACATATTTTCTTGGTAACAGTTATTTTTAAGCTATATATGCTTGATAGTGAATGTAATTTCTGTGGGCTTTGTTTGCTGTGGGACTTTCAGATTAGACACTTTGTGTATGAAGGTTTCTTATTTAGTGTTTTGGTCTATGTCTTTTTTCTGTAATCATATGGCTGGTGTGTTTCTCCTGTACACAGAACTGCTGTTACCAGTTCTGCTGAATTTGTGTAAGGTGGGACAATACAAGATGCCGAAGTCAGGGCACACTAACTAAAGATTTGTCGTTGGACATTAGTTTGTTCCATTGTTAACCTTTTAAAGCCTAGCGGTAACTTTACATACGACCAGGTTTAACATTATAAAATTCTACGTGGTGCCCACATTGCGTTTATGTGTTTTATACGGATCTCAGAACAAACAGCAACTTTTGCCTTATAAGACATTAACAGATTGGTTTTTATAACCGAAGTGGAGAGTGTTTACAGCACGGTACGCACTGAGTCCTTATATAAAACAGATTATGTTCCGTCTTTAAAGGGTTAATAGACCTTATTCTGATAGATGCCTCAGCATTTTTGGTATACTTATATTGTTTTACCTAAAGAAAAAAATTGGCTTTTTTTTAATATGAAAGTATGAAGTCTCTATTAGAAAGAGATTAAGATTAACAACCTGTAAAGAACTTATACAAAATCATGCTTGACTTCTGCCTATCTTCCACATTTTTGCCTCTTTATTAAGGAGGTTTACAGTATGGATGAAATGTTTTATGTTATTTTATATGAGAATTATTGTGGGCCCCTGCTTTTTTATTTGTTTCTTGACCGTCTTGATGAGCTGCCAGTTTACAGCTTCAGTACCATTTTGATAATTGTACAGAACTGGAAAGAAAGTGGCTCTTTTCAGGTATAGAAAGTGGAAGTAGAAGGTTTCTTCAAAACTTTGGTCCCCATCTGCCAAAATACACAAAACTATGTCACAAAAGACTGTAATCTTAATGTTTACTGCCGTGATAACCCAGTACATCTTATATGCAAACTTTCTTTTCATACAAAAGAGATGTGTGTAATTTTATTTATTATTAGCGTGGACTGCTTTCCTTGTTCATTGCTGTTCCGTTATGTGGTGGACCTTATTTCAGCAGTACTCAATTGCAGGCAAAATAATGATAGCGTGGGTTTTTTATATTGTTTTCACTGTGCATCTTTCAGTAATGAGTACAGTTACCAACCAATGCTCCTTTTATTATTATTACACCCGACATGTTTCAGCACCAATCATGACGCCATCATCAGGGGTTTATACACTATAATCACAGAATATCCATATGATCCTTGGTGGTCTTGATTAGTTTTCCACTCATACACTATCGTGAGAATGACTTCATTAACAGTCAGTAACATACTGATGATGTTAATGAAGTCATTCTCACGATAGTGTATGAGTGGAAAACTAATCAAGACCACCAAGGATCATATGGATATTCTGTGATTATAGTGTATAAACCCCTGATGATGGCGTCATGATTGGTGCTGAAACATGTCGGGTGTAATAATAATAAAAGGAGCATTGGTTGGTAACTGTACTCATTACTGAAAGATGCACAGTGAAAACAATATAAAAAACNTAAATGCCTGGAGTAGAATGATAAACCATCCAAACTCTCTCCCAAGGTCCTAAAAATATCATACTGCTTTTAAACTGCCAAAATCCATGCCATCATTAATGAGTACAGTTACCAACCAATGCACCTTTTATTATTATTACACCCGACATGTTTCGGTGCCCATCATGATGCCATCTTCAGGAGTTTATACACTATAATCATCACAGAATATCCATATGATCCTTGGTGGTCTTGATTAGTTTTCCACTCATACACTATCGTGAGAATGACTTCATTAACAGTCAGTAACATACTGATGATGTTAATGAAGTCATTCTCACGATAGTGTATGAGTGGAAAACTAATCAAGACCACCAAGGATCATATGGATATTCTGTGATGATTATAGTGTATAAACTCCTGAAGATGGCATCATGATGGGCACCGAAACATGTCGGGTGTAATAATAATAAAAGGTGCATTGGTTGGTAACTGTACTCATTAATGATGGCATGGATTTTGGCAGTTTAAAAGCAGTATGATATTTTTAGGACCTTGGGAGAGAGTTTGGATGGTTTATCATTCTACTCCAGGCATTTATTATGGGAGGTAAGTTAAAAAAATGCACTGAGACACTTTAATGGAAAAGATAAGAGAAATATATCTGTGGCCTATAAAAATAATTGTACAAAGCAGTACTTGAATTTTGGATGTCTTCCATCTTTCTGTCTCTTCAGTGAGAAGTTTAATTGTGTGGTTAAAAACTTGGTGCCATTTGGTCTTGGTGTAGTAGAGTGAACCCTTGTATGTGTCAGAACTTCGTTGAAACAGAATTTGAATATTAATTACATAATAGTATTTAGTGTTCATACCTTCCTTATTTTATAGCTAATTTGCAAGAATACTTCTTTCATTTAATGAATAAAACTTTTCACATAATTTATGCTGGAACTTTTCAGGGTTTCATATACGTTTGTGTACTTTTTAAAACAAGTTTATTTATTATTGTGGCAAATGATTTGGGCTTTACTGCCGTTTAAATAATATTTTAATTTCCCTGTAATTTAAATGCATAGGAGTATTACTCATATAAATGACTTGTTAAAAGCTTTTTTAAAATATTATACCCTATAGAAACTGCTAGAAAAGGCTGTCCCATGACATGCCAAGTAGGCACTGAGTAGAGGTAGAGGTATAGCTCTATCCGTGCTGAACATCAGCACTAGATGGGTGGTCAAATGCAACGAGCGAGCTGCCTTGCCAGTGGGAAAGTAACCTTTTAGATAAGAAATATTAATTTTTAATTAATGGTCATATGACTTTTAGACCCTATAGTGTCATGAGTCATAAGTTATTTAATCTTTCCATATTCTGCTTTTTCTTTTTCCTGTTATTTATTATTTGAGTTCATGAATTACTGATTCAAAACTTTCTGCTCTTTGATACACCACAGAAAAAAGGATGCGCTTTTGCATCTATACAAGTATGAAAGCATGGCTACTACTTTTGTACGCATTTGCCTTTGGCACTGGTTTTCGTGTAGAGAGACAAAAAGTGACATTGTCCAAATATGTGTATCTTGCCAGTATATCTTTAATGTACTGTAAAAAAAATGATAAAAAGACAAGGAAAATTGTCTTCAGAGATCATTTTGATCACTGACTTGGATCTTAGGGACCACTCATTTTTGAAGATTATTTTTGAGACACTAGATAAGATGCAACATTATCTGAAAGTCACAAGTTCTTACATTTAGTGTTGATGTAAATACAAGTTTTAAGCATGATTTAAGGTTCTCACAACACTGCTGATGAAGACGCAAGTCTTTTGTGGTGCAGTGCAGTGTTACTAGGGGAGTATGCCCTGAAAATTTGAAGGACTGTATTGCCTTCATCTTCAGGGTCAAGCAGTCCAAGAATTCTTTCTGGCTGTTTGACTCTAAAGAGTTTCTTCTTAGGATGCTTGAGCCTGAAAAAGATTACACTATAGTTCTTCAAAACCCCAGGAACTGCTTGTTCAAGAACACTGTGTCACATCCCAGAAGACTTACATGTTCAGGTTTTAGGCAGAGTACTCTTACAGATTTCTAGGATGTAACAGCATGTAGTTTTGTAGGTTGGTAACTATGTGCCTCAAACTAGCACCAGAATTTCAAATGTTATACATTAAGTAGATTCTTTGGGTGTTACTCTACTTTCATTCATTGTGTAGTCTGTGTGGCGACCAGTCCACAGCCTCTTCCCAAGTGAGTTCTCCATAGTGCTTCCTTCGAAGTCCAGTATCTTATCTTGTCATTAAGGTCGTCCAGTACCTGCTGGTATCTTCTTCCTCGCCGTCTCTTTCCTTCTGTCTGTCCTTAAATAATGTGTTTTAGAAAGGCGATTCCTATGCATGATATGACCAAGCCATTTAACCTTCCTTCATTTTGTTGTTCATAAGATGTTCTCTTCTTTCTTGACTCTTTGTAGTACTTCTTTATTTTTCACATGGTCGGTCCAACTGATCTTCTCAATCCTCTGTCACCACATTTCAAAATTTTCGAGGCATTTCTGATCCAAAGTGTTTTGGTTTCAGTACCATAAAAGGCTGTACTTCAAATGTTGCATTTCTGTAGTTTCTTACTTCAACTTTAAGTTCAATTTGCTGGTGTCTCCTCTTCCTTCTTTTCCTCCTCCTCCTCCTCCTTGTTGAACACTGCTTTTGTGATGGCAATCCTGGATTTAATTTCATGTGTTTGTCTTGCATCGTTTGTTATCAGACTACCTAGATAGTTGAAATATTCCACATTCTCCAGCCTTTTTTTAACTATCATAGTCTGGACTGGGGATAGTTGTTGTGAGGTTGTCATTAACTTAATTTTCTGCACATTCATTGCCCTTCCATAGCATCTTCCAACTTCACCTAGTCTACCATGCCCTTTAGTATCATTTATAATGTGCTCTGTAGATTCCATATTTAGTTTTCCAGATGACTTGATGTCAGAAACAACTGACATATTATAAAAATATGTAATATAAACATTATTTAATAACATTAGATGCATTCACACTTTATAGGTTTATTTGGATTGTTGTGATTTTCTCTTTTTTGATGCCCAAACAGACATCATAATCCAGCAGTTATAGTACCACCAACCATTATGGTTCCTAATTATAAACTGCTAGTGGTAAATTTTGAACACCTGATGTAACTGATATAAATGATCATAAATTTGCAATATGAAAATGGAAAGTTATTCTATTTAAAACAAGCTGCGGATGATTTCCCTTCCCCCTTTTGGGATAAAGAGGGAATTATTTTGTGCTTCAGTTTGAATGAACTTTTATCAGAATGCAGAAGTGCATGACTGAAGAATTAGGAATACCAGACTTTTCTGTTTCTATAAAAAATCATAATTTACCCCTTTCATCATGTCTGTTAGCTCAGCTGGTTTATTATGTAGAAAGCCTGCATCCATTAGCAAGTCGTGCAGTGCCTTCCACACCCAGGGACATCATAAAAGAGACACTCTTTATTATTAATCATTATTCACTCCAGTATAAGACTTAATAATTGCCTGTGGTGGCCAAAACATGTAGTCAGACAAAAAGACTTCTAAAATTTTTGAAATAAAATTATCTGCTATTGCATACTTCCCATTTATCATTGTATCCTCTTGTCCAAGTGGTCAACAGGGAACAGTCAGTTGGTTTTGTGTAGGCTTATCACAATCACTATTGTAGGTCAAGTGTGCAAATGCATACAATAAATGATCCTTGTTAAATTTTGTGTTGCTTCTGATTAATGCATGGCATCATAACACGAATGAAAACATAAGGAGCGGTACATATTTGTTCAAAAAGGTAAATATATGGTGGGTCATTTTAAAAAACGACACAGCAGATTAAATGCTTCTTATTTTTATAAATTTAGTCCACACTAGCATTTACACATTCTGTTTTAATGAGTGGTTTCTTAAGATGTGTCAGTACATTTCTTCTTCATAAAATGTTAACGTGAGACAAAAATGCTCTTGTGTGTAGATCAACTACTTTGCCTTGTAAGCTTTAATAATTTCATCCAATGCAGAAGTATTGCTGGCAATACTCCAAGTAATGTAATATGTCAGTGTTAAATTCCACATGGAACACACAGTGATTTGTTCATTAATAACAATGAAATATGTTTTTCCAAAAGAAGGACATCACATATCTACTAACTGAGTTTTGATTGTCCTCATGTATGCTACATGCTGGCATTGATATTTTCATAAATAAACTGTAGTTGCTGCCAGAAAATGTTACCAATGTTGTCACAGGGATACCAAATAATAGGTGTAATACTTTTTGTGGATCCTCAACGCACATCCTGTTTCAATTTTTTTCTGTTTATTATTTATTTATATCTTTTAGTTCTGTGATAATCAGTTGTCCACCAACATCCACATTTAAAACACAAAATTAATCAGTCACCAAGTACAATATGTCAGTAATGCAGCAAACAGCAGCCCCTATCCTACAGTTATTATGGCTGTGGTATCAAATGTAATGTGGAATGGACTTTATTTTTAAATAAATGTCATTCAGGCTGAAACAGTTAACCATCTTAGTCATTTATGTACATGTGGAAATACAGCATGGAGAGTCACCAGAGTAATACTGAAGTCAGTTCAGATGTTGAAACTGAGTCAAGTTGTGTTACATAATATTCATATTCCATGTGGAATTTTAAATGTTATGTTTTAAATGGTTAAGATTTTGATTAACTGTACAGAGACAATGTGTTATAAATGTTGTTAGGTATTTTTTTTATTATCAATGACAATATGTACTTGATTGCTTTGTGTAAACTTCTGTTTAGTGTTTCTTTAGGTATTAAATAATCTCCAATAATTCTATTTTCAAATACACACTGTAATGTTATTACTGAGCATAAAGTTGCCCATACTGACTGTGGATTGTTTATTTCATCTTCATTCCATTTATTTGTCGCACTCACTGCAGTTGTTTCAGGTAAGCATCACACGTAGAAAGACATTCTTGTCATTTACATTTACATAAACACAGTCCATCAATCCACTATCAGTCACAGACTGCTGGATATGAAACTTGTCACAACCACCAACAATACATACAATACAATAACAATATCAGAACACATCACAATACAGGACAATAACACAATACAACACAAGCAAGAATACAATTCTATTAGTCGAACTTATGTCTTATTATTTAAAAAATAATTATAGCGTTAACACAATATGTGTAATGTAATAACATTTGTCCCAAAATAGACTGCCTTATAGCTATTGAGATAACTATTGAGATAAAAATTCTTCAACAGTATAAAAAGTATGCATAAGAAGATATTTCTTTAGTGCATTTCTGAACTGCACCTCATTATGTCGGAATTGGGTTATACAAAATGGGAGCTTATTATATACATTTATAGCTGTATAAATAATACCTTTTTGAATAGATGAGAGTTTGTATAAAGGTTTATGTCATCTGGCATCTGGAGGTAGACAGAATTTCTGGGTGAATAACAGGCAGGAATTTGGCACTCAGTAATTGTGTCAGCACTGTTCCATAGTGCAGGAATAAGAACAGGTAGATAACGTGGAATATAAAATCATCTGCATTTTAATCAAGTTTAAAATAAACATTTTGGATGATACATTACATTTATGTTACATAAAAAATTGAGAAATTTGAAAGTCTGCTCTGTAAGGATGAATACAATGAATGAACAAAAAATGAATGAATAAAGGAATGAATGAATGGGTGAATGAATGAATGAATGAATGAATGAATGAATGAGCAGATGAATGAATGCATGAATGAATGAACGAAGAAATGAAGGAAGGAAGGAAGGAATGAACGAACGAAGCCTAACTGTTCTCCGAAATAATGTTTATGTGCTTACAGTGCCTCAGAAAGTTCCTTCAGGAACATCACTGTAGTACAGGGGTTTATGGAGTATTGCAGTAGGCTACAGAGGGTAAACACATCATGCATTTTTAAGCACCTTAACAAAACTACTGTGAGAAGTTACTCCTAGATTCATCATGTCTCCATCGCTCTGCATGTGTGTCAGCGTGGAACTAAGTGGCTCTGTCTGAATGGGTTGTTATAAAATTTTATACTGGGATTTCTGCTGAACTCTGTTGACTGTCTTCAACTCTGTTTAAAATCGGACAAAAATAAGACACTTTTCATGATGATACAGATAAGTCTATGGTAACATGCCACTGAAATTTCTTTGGTTGAAGAAAGCTAAACAAAAAGCTGTAGGGGAAATCAAAACACATATTTTGTGTCAAATGCATTTTTCTGAAAATGTGTAACTTATGTGATAATTACAGGAAATCAGGCATAGCCATAAATGTGAAAGATATAGTTGTCTATTTGAACATAATCTGGCATTATATATATATATATATATGATGTGAAGGCCAGTTAATTGTTATTATTTCTAAATTAAAGAATAATGTGCACAAGTACAGTGAGACAGTGAAGAAGATGTACCCTTTAAACTTTATAGTTTAAACAAACCACTGTATGAAATTCAGTATTTTTGTTCTGTGTCACAAATCAGATAAGACAAACCTACTCTGCGTTAGTTCGCTTAGTATCTGGGCATAAATATGGTTCAGGCAACCTGCATGCCAACTTCAACAACCATGTAATTATCCACTATATAAAGATTTTACTGCAGCAGTTTGGAAGACTGAATGATTACCTGAATTTGTATGAATGCTTAGCATTAGGCCTATATGTGGAAACATATATAAGGTAGACTTTGCCTCTGCAAGGAATTTTCACAGGAAGCAATGGCTGTCAGCTGATAACAACTAATAACACCGTGTGTTTACAACAGGATCCAGGTATTAAATAGTACCTAATGGAGCAAAGAGTTGGTGTAACCCACAGTTAGCCTGACTTGAGTAACAGTGCAGCCGTAAGTTGAAAAGAGGCACAGGCTAATATGTACAATGGAAATAAAAAAAAAACTTTATTTATGAACAGCACAACTTTTATTAAAAATAAATATATACATGTGAATATTCCTCTCAAATTCTAAACAACAACAGACTGTTACAAAAGGAATCTTACACAAAGGTTCCAATGTTGTTTATTAAAAGCACGCACTTTGATGAGGAATGAAGACAGTGCCATTTTTATGAAATGTAAGGATGAATCTGACTCTGCAGTTACACTTACCAGACATCAAGTTGCATGTCTTGGATAAAAAGAAAGTACATAGGCTATGTAAAAGAAGAATGGCATAATCAGTATAACGTTACCCTTGTGCTAGGCATCCTGCAGGTTTTGAGATTTTTGCAGCAAAGTAGCCGAGGATTTCTGTTTTGTTGAGGTACAACATTGCATCATGGGGTAATGAGATTCTGATGTTTCAAAACATACACAGCCTTCATCTTCAAGGGTCACTATATCCTGCCTAGACCCTTGAAGATGAAGGAAATATGTTCCTTTGAAATGTCAGGATCCAAATTCTCATGGAGCCTCATCACATCCCAGAAGAACAGAGTCCTCAGTACATGAAACTCTCACAGATTCACATACAGCAGGTAACATTAGAAACCATAAATACATTTGGATGAGTTACATATACAAAATTTGGATTAATGTAAGTACTATTAGTCCATACCCCTGACAGTTTCATATATATACCTATTGAAATCAGAAATGGAAGTGAACACTTGAAATATTAATATCTCATGTGTTATGTTAGAGGATTTGTGTGTATACCTTGGGTGGGCGGGGAATGTGTGGTCTGGGGACACCCAACGAAATGTCTGATTTGATGATGTGTGTATGTAGTGCACTATTGTTTTTTATTATTGTCTCTTTTAAATGACACGTCCTATATCCAAGGGTTGGACCTTGTGTGGATCTATGGAATGTTAAATAAATAAAAATTGAAATTGAAATTGATAGTTACAGATCTATGAGAGCTCCATGCTACACATTAACCTTTTAAAGCCTAGCAGTAACTTTACATACGACCAGGTTTAACATCAAAAAATTCTACGTGGTGCCCACATTGTGTTTATGTGTTTTGTACGGATCTCAGAACAAACAGCAACTTTTGCCTTATAAAACATCAAGAGATTGGTTTTTATAACCGAAGTGGAGAGTGTTTACAGCACGGTACGCACTGAGTCCTTATATAAAACAGATACCCTTCGTCTTTAAAGGGTTAATTGCTGTGAGAGTTTTGTCTAATAATATGGAGTAATCCTGTCATAAGATTTTAAACTCTGTTTTTAAAGCTTGACACTTTAACTATTCTTTTTATTTTTATACATTTTATGTGAACTTGGGATCTGATGATGATGATGATGATGATGATGACGACGACTATGATGATGATAAACACTAATTTTACATACAGGTTACACGTTTGATGAGGCTTGCCTGAAGATTGCTGTTAGAGTCAGACATGTAATACATGAGAATGAATACAGTAAAGTTATAGTTTTCTGACAAATCTTGTTGTTTGAAGCTAGGATATGTTCATAGAAGCTCATGTGAGAGCGTAACATGGTTTGTTAAAACACATGAAGAGGCTGCTGTGTGGTATTGACCTCCCCGTTCGCCCAGAAATTGTGTTGTTGTTGTTGTTGTTGTTGTTGTTGTTGGTTCATTCGTTCATTAATTCATTCATTTTATTCGTTCTCCATAGATCCTGCTGGGAATACAACTTGAGTGGATGTGGAAATCGTCTAAATTGACATAACACACGCAAACACACAAAATGCAACAACACAATTGTTGTTGTTGTTGTTGTTGTTGTTGATGTTGTTGTTGTTGTTGAGAGAAATCAGTACTCAATGGCTTAGTTTAGGGATGGGCACAAAATTAAGTAGTTGTAGTTTATCAGATTCACTCTTCACTCCATAAAACTTCCAGTCTTCAAATTTTAAAAACACTGCTGTCTCCCTCCTCATCTCAAACATAATGATTAAGATCACGCTATAATGCAGGATAAAAGCAACTGCAGTATATGTTAAAACATAACTTAGAAAACAAAGATGTATAGGATTATCTACAAAGGCAGTTATCAGAAAATTCTTACTACAAATGTCCTTTCTATGTTTCTGGGAAATAACTACCTGAAAATGCTGGAAAACTTTGAACCTTTGTATATCACATTCTTGTTTCAAGTAACCCCTCTAGGCGTGTCAGCTGCTCTTCTCTACATTATCACATGGCAACATGCAATATTAAGGCAAATGTGCTGAAGGTAAGATATACTTTGGGAAAACATAGGTGGCACAAAAAATATTTTCTCAGTTTGTTATGCCAGTTTGATTAAGAACATAGTTATTGTGCATTGTACACACATAATGCATAGAAATTAACTCATAACATGGAATTTTCATGTCCAAATGTTTCATTTTTGGAACTACTGGAAGGATTTTAATAGAATTTCTTGTCTGGTAGAAGGTATTCACCAAAGGTGATCAGGTACACTTAATGTTGGTTCATATTGGTCCCTTAGTTTACATAAACTTAAATAAAACGTCTATAATTTTTCTTAAAAATGGCTCATGGTGTAAAGAACAGTGGTACATGTCATAAAATAGGTACATATCTGTCTCATGAAAATTTACTACATTTATTTTACACTTTCTCTAACATTATGAATATTTAATAAAATACAATAAATAAGAATTTACGAGTCTTTCCTGTAATTGGATTAATGAAGGACATATTTGGAAGATATGTATGTTCCTTTTTTGAGCACATCTTGCTACTCTTAAAAGATAATAAATGTAAGTTTGTGTCAACAGGTGTGTTAATTGATATGCAGTGTTGATGTACTCTTTCTTTAATTTACCATACTACATCAGTAATTACTTCATAAGAACCAGCACCAAAAGTACGTGCTAGTAGTCTTACAAAATACGAATCACAGTCTGCTGGGTTAAGCCTCGTTAGGGCACTCCACAGACCCCTGAGCTGGGCTGGTGTCAGCTCATGTGCTGTGAGGAAATGGTGATAGAGACAAGGATGAAGTAGCCGGGGTTTATCATTATGGAACCTTCGTATACTTATTAGAGGAATGTGAAGATTTCTACTGGCAACCAAACCTGTGATGAATACGTCTTCTAATGGAACGAGAGGTATATCTAGAGACTTAGAGTATACATCAGCCACAGCTTTCTGTGTCATAACATACCCTGTACCAGCAGCAAATGTAGGCAGGCGTTTTTCTTGATACAACCAGTAAGGCAAGTACCACTTCGATGATCTGTCTCGAAATGGCATGGCTCCTCTCTGTATCCTCCCCATAACCAGTGGCTGGGAAGGCTTGTACCTGCTATTGTTCAACTCTTTCATAAGTCCTCGGATGTTTATCAGCATATCATCATCAGTTTTCAGTACAAATGGCACAGATCTGCAGTGATTCACAACCCACTTCAACATGAACACACTTTTCAATGTCAGATTGGTGTAACTGTCAATGAAGTCCTCCACGACAATGTCACCATGTTTCTGCGCTTCTGATAATACTGATTCCTGTAAAAATGAAACTTAGGTTTACTGTGTACAAGACTGACTTTAAGGGAAGATGTATCACAGTTTATACATGTGGGCACTAGATGATGGGTACAACAAGTGCACAGAATTATTTTTGACAACTTGCCCAATGACAAATTGCAAGTATGTCAACATGTTAGCTTTAGCCTGCAAATTTATTGTCCTTTCTGTTCAATAAACATGCTTTTATTTCCATTTTTTTGTACTGAGTAAGGAGAATAAAATTTTAATAATGGAAATATTTGTGTATTACATTTATAGTGACTAGGCTATAGGCTAGGCAACCAAGAAATGTGGTTTCATTTATGTGTAGGGCAGAAAGAATTTCTTCTCTTCTCCACAGCATCTAGAGAGGCTCTGGGGTCCATAGGTAGAGGAGGCTGTTTCTCCAGAGGTAAAGTGGCTGGGGTGTGGAGCTGACAGCTCACCTCCCATCTAGTGCCAAGGTTAAGAATGTGCAGAGCTATACAGTCATTTGCACACAAGCCTTCATGGCATGCACAGAGATGACTACCTCTACCTTTGCATATTCCAATTCACAAATTGATGTTTTTTTTATTATAGAAAAGACAATGTTAAGTGTAGTTATTGTTCTGTGTTTAGGTCCAGCAAAATACTTCCTGGAGTTGCGTGTGACTTTGTGACGTTTGGAGAACATATTGATGACTACTTGGAACTAAAATACAAAAAAGTGAGAATTTTAGTCCACGATACTAGATTAAGTTATTTAATTGTGTCAGAAGCACTGATTATCATTCAGCCAGTAATTATGTTAAGTTGGTATATGCCAATAATTAGACTAAGCTGATATATTTATGAATTATTTAACACTGAATGTAAGAGAATATATTTTAGCAGAAATCAGAATGTTTGTATAATAATTTCAATCAAATTTAAAATGGATAATGGTACTGTACGAAGGCAAGTTACTTCTTCTTGAAATACTTAGATCCTGAAGATGAAGGCAGGAAAGAACTCTAAAACATTAGCAACTCTTTACCAACTGACAAGGCATCATGTCCCAGAAGACTTGTGCCTTCATCAGAATCCCTGTAAGAACTTCTCGTAAGTTATTTCAGTTCACTAAACCTAGCACTTTCGTCCAGTCAATTACATTCACCAGCACATGCACCTAAGAGGCTTACAAACTCTGCATGAGTTTTAAAAACTCCTACATGTTTCAGCACCAAGGTGCCATCCTTAGGGAGTCCCAACTACAAAGGAGTACAAGCAACAATACATCAATCTGAGAAGTATGATGTCAAAATTAAGACATTTAAAAATATTAAAATTATAAAATATATAGGAGTTTTTAAAACTTATGTATAGTTTCTAATCCTCTTAGCTGCTCTGTTGGTGAATGTAATTGATTGTAAGAATAATGTGCGTAGTGAATAATGACAAAATAACTTCTTCCTGTCTCATATTTATTTTCTTATTTGCAGCTCGTATTGTGGCTGTCCTTGATATAGTTACATCATGTAATTGAGAAAGTATAATGTAATTAATATTAACATTATTTTAAACCCTTTTGTTTTTACACTAGAAGTGAGTGCAATTTGGTAAGTGGCTAACAGGTTTAAATAATATGTTATGATCACTGCCTGGGAACAGTAATAACAAACACAGCTGGGTTTGCAGTGAAATGAGAAGGAGAATCAGTTTTTGAATTCAATGTTGTCACAGTTCAGTGAAGACTAAGATAATGCACTTGTGTATGTAAATGTGAGCATAGCCTCATAACTTGAATTTATATAAAAATTTCACAAGATCCGAAAATAAAATGCCAAGAATAAATAATATTTGTGTTTCAGAGAAGTGAACGAAGCGAAGAATGAAGAAAATTATGTGAGTAACTTTTATGATTTATAATTTTTAAACTATTTATGACAAGAAGTGTAGCACTAACAGGAGCAGAAAATTCACAGAAAATTATAGTCTTGAAATCACCTTGTAGTTCAAGATAGAGATGACAGGTTCGAA
The DNA here is from genome assembly GCA_013340265.1 of Coptotermes formosanus. Lineage (NCBI taxonomy): Eukaryota > Metazoa > Arthropoda > Insecta > Blattodea > Rhinotermitidae > Coptotermes > Coptotermes formosanus. The sequence goes on along the minus strand of BLKM01005036.1, from coordinate 274,391 downwards.
TATGACTTTTGAGGAAAGAGATTTTGAAAATGTGAATTAAATTATGTAGATGCAACATTAAATTCATTGGCAAGATACTTTTTTCTTTTTTTGTTAATGGATTTGACATATTTTAATGTAATACCAAACAGTTTTTGGCGTGATTGTATCATTAGGTTCTTGCATTTTTTGCAGAAAGTTTATGTAGTTTTTTGTGTAATGCCATAATACGTATTGACAGTTTGTGCCAACAGAAAATTGTGAGTGAATGTGAATGTAAATCACCGTGGCACAGTTTAAAATACTCTTCTGATAACTAATGCAGGGAAATGAAATTCAAAAGAGAACTTCAGCTAGGGAACTTGTCTGCCTGTTGGTGTTACATCTGGGTGCATCCCAAATGTCTGTTCAGCATGTTGTTTTGTGGCACTGATCTGCCCGAACACCTTATATAGGAAACCTGCATACACATATTTAAGAATTTGTGCAGACATGTTTTGTAGTTCATTCTAAGTTACTGTAGAAGTATGTGTTCTGCTTAACCATGCATCTATAAAATTTAAGTGCCTGTTTATTCAATAACAGTGTAATGCTCTGTCAACTGTTACTGTTAAGCATTGACCAATGAAGCATGTGAAGTGACTGTGAATGAGGAGCTGTGAGGGATGCAGAAGGGCAGATTCAGTGCTGTCTTCCAACTACAGTGCTATTTTATCTTGGTGGAGAGGGGCAGGGGGAGTCCAACAGGGCAGTCAGTCTGCTGGCCAAGATTCAAATATGAAGTCTCTGCTATCTAACAAGGGATAAAAAGCACTACATCATGATGTTTGAGGCCAAAATTTCTTTAATTTTAACATGAAGAGAGTTTAGAAATTTAATTGATGTTTTTAGGAAAATTTCATGTTAATAATTGATTATAGTTATAATATTAGCTACAGTTTGTGAAAAACACAGTTTATTAATGGTGTGGTTATAAGATTATTGCTTTGGATTATAATATTTAACAAACACCAATATGTGCACAAAATTTGTGAGACTCTCAAGATATTTGACATAAGGAAGAAAAGTTCCTTAAATGTAGTACAGTTACAGTATTTAAAATTGAGTAAAATGTTACACTGGGTTCCTTTTGCTTATGATGTAATCTGGTAGGTAGATCCTAACATTTCAAGGAATTTTCTGCTTCTGTCTTCACAGTAGAATATTTATTTTCTGAATACCGTTCCTCTAAAACAATGGTAATGACATACCACACTACACCATGTCTTGACCTAGAAGGTAGCAACAATAATTTTTACTGCTGTTAAAAATTCAAATATCACAAAATGGCAGCATCTCTCACCGTCGTTCGTGGAGGCCAGCTGTTGCCATCATGACCCAGGAAGAACAGCAACCTGGTGTTGGGTAAACGTGCAGCATAGCCCCAGGTGTCCCTCACAGCCTGCCTCTGTTCTATATTGTTTGGAGCAGATGTGACAAGCATCAGAATGCGCAGTGTGTCACCACATGTTATGTTGGGATCCAAGATGGTCGTGACCACATCGGGCAGTACATACTGCCTGACATCGCGTGTCCTGTGTAGCCATTCAAATTGTTCATCTGCTTCAGGCAGCCTGTTACCTTGAGATCTGCTCACAGACCACACCACACATAGGCTCAAGTAGACACAGACAACGATAACGAAGACTTTAACTGTAGGAAGAGAGACAATTTATGCATGATTTCAGACTTCCGCTGCGGCGTAAATGAGTTCTGTGCTCTTCTGGGATATTACGCAACGTAGGTCGGTAGTTAGTTACTGATGTTTTGGGACAGCCTATCGGTACCTTCTTCAGGGGTCAAGCAGTCCAAGAAGAATCTTCTTGTACTGATTGAGCCCTGAAAATGGGGCGACCCCGTGAATTTGCGAAACTGAACTGCGAACCCAAGAAAACTGAGTGATGAGTGTACACTGTGTGGGCAGAACGTAGAATTCTTTAATATTAAACCTAGTGGTATAGAGTAACCAGTGGCGTAGCTAGGTTTTATATAGTGACCAGTGGCGTAGTTAGGTTTTATATAGCGACCAGTGAGGTAGCTAGGTTTTATATAGTGACCAGTGAGGTAGCTAGGTTTTATATAGTGACCAGTGGCATAGCTAGGTTTTATATAGCGACCAGTGAGGTAGCTAGGTTTTATATAGTGACCAGTGAGGTAGCTAGGTTTTATATAGTGACCAGTGGCGTAGCTAGGTTTTATATAGCGACCAGTGAGGTAGCTAGGTTTTATATAGTGACCAGTGAGGTAGCTAGGTTTTATATAGTGACCAGTGGCGTAGCTAGGTTTTATATAGCGACCAGTGGCGTAGCTAGATTTTATATAGTGACCAGTGGCGTAGTTAGGTTTTATATAGCGACCAGTGGCGTAGCTAAGTTTTATATAGTGACCAGTGGCGTAGCCAGATTTTATATAGTGACCAGTGGCGTAGCGAGGTTTTATGTAGTGACCAATGGCGTAGCTAGGTTTTATATAGTGACCAGTGGCGTAGCGAGGTTTTATGTAGTGACCAATGGCGTAGCTAGGTTTCCTGGCGTTTGCATCAAGTATTAATAATGGCTGTCCCTAACAAAAATTACGAACTATAAAAAATTGCGATAATTTAGTGAATTTTACTTTTATTTGGCTAGATAATTTAAAGTTTGTTGAGAGCATAAAATATATATATATATTTATTTTTAATTTCAAATACCCATTGTATTCCCAATTTTGCTGCCCCCTTCGGCTCTGCCCCCTGATCAGCCTTAACCACTGCCCCCCTCCCACCTACATACCTGATAGTAACCACTGGGCTTAAAGGGTTAACGTATTAATAGAACAACTATCGCTATTTATTCACTTCATGAGTCTCAGAGCGGTTTTGCCTATGACAGTAAATAAAAGAATTTACCAACGCTCCTTTTTGAAATTGGACCCCTTACTGTCAAGCAACTGGACAGCCATTAACTACAGCAAATATATGGCAGTACGGTGGTAGCACCTGGCTGCAGTATGAGATAATTTTCCCTTTCCGTCACCTACAATTCATCACACATACTTCCCTCTAACTATGCTATTCTAAATCATACTCTGAATAACGCTGTCAATCCCATTTCAGAATTTTGCAATATCGACGTGTTTATATTACTGACAGACGCTTCACCCACAGCACACCTGTCTTGGCTATCTCCACCTTTGGCAGATAACAAGGTTGACATACGTGCTGTAGGGTGTGTTTGAGGTTAGGTGTGACAGTGGCGTCACATAGATATCCTGCGTCGTTCTTTGAAGTTGTGGAGGGGAAAAAAGTCAACAGTAACAGTTTCTCTTCCTGTTCCGCCAATTTTGCACACACTCTGTCGTTTTTCGCATCACCTTCGGCCAATGTTCCCTCTAAGCTGCGCGGGTGCGCGGCAGCGCGGTAACTGAAACGCTCTCACGCACACTGAATTGTTGCCGCGCACCTGGAATTTTTCAATTTTCATTGTAAATGTTCTTATTATGCTTATTACAAAAAATTGTTAAAGTGCCGCGCAGTTGTCAGGTCGTGTAAATTTTTTTTCTCAGAGCAGTAGCAAGTCCGCGCAGCTGTAAAAATATTAGATGGTGTGTTGCCTTCAGCAAAAGTGGGGGATTTTATTAATTTTAATCGATTTTGTATTTTATTGAAATTAGTTTAAAAATCCACAACTTATATCAAAGTTAACGTTTCTGACTTTTATATTCCACATCCTAATTCTTCTGTTTAAATGTATCTGAAGTAATTATTTAAAGTTTTTTGACACTGATCGATTCCTTATGCCTGTACTTATGTCACGTACTGCACGTCTCCCTTAAGTGGACAGCATGCCTGTTTTGTATTCTGTGGTCCTGGGTTCCAATCTGGACCCTGAGGCTGATTATGTTGGGGTGTTTCGTGGTTTTTCTTAGTCCCACACAAATTCCTGAATAATATACCTGCCTTACATTAGGCTGCAACCGCTTCTTTCCAAAACCTTTCCTATGCGTCGTTTAGTATCGTTCGACAGTTCGACGCTTCTTGCAGTGTTTCCCTAACTTTTGTAATGGAGGACCCACTGAAATAATTTTTCACATCCCGAGGAACCCCTCACTTTTAAAACGAAACAAAAAAAAAACACAGAAGCAGTTGGTAGCGCACGGAGATCACTGCAGTAGTGCCAACTGCCGGAAAAAATTTTCGCAGTGTTTCAGAATTTGGGTTTATTTTTTATCTACGATTTCTTGCGGAACCCCTAACCATGTTCTGGGGAACCCTGGTTTTGAAACATTCCTAACAATGCATTTAAACCACAATTGTCGTAAGTAAACAATATTGCTTAACATTAGCCATTGCCTGACGTAGGTCTATACTTCATATAAACGACGTTTCGGGAGTTGTATCTAATGCCTTCGATTTGGTTGTCACACCGACAAACTATTTACTTCTTAATTTGTCAGTGACAACAGTTACACTCTGACCTGTAGTGCAGTGATCAGCTCATTGTCCTAGTGTCGAAAGGTTTTCCGGATTTGAGTATGTCAGTGATGCAAGACGTCCCTTTTAAGGGTCGTATTGCCAAACTTGCCGATGTCTGTAGAGCGCACAATGTATCCTTTATAAAGAATAACCAATATCGATTTTGTAATCATTAATAGGAACACACGCACTGTTTTTATGGAGAAAACAAGAAATTTTTAAAAATATTTACCTTATAAAAATAGTATTCGAAAACTTAAAATTAGTGTAGACAAAAAGAATTAGAATTTTCATAAAACACAACGACTTATTAACGAGACTGCTAAGCTTAGACTACAAAGTATAAACGTGTGAAGTCAGGTGATTCTGAGGTCACTCGAAGGGTTGACGTGAGATTTTTAACTGTCGGTCTGTTATATTGTGAAGATTTATTCATTCTTCTTAAATTGCTAAACCATGAAGATTAACACACCACGATCCTTCAAACAGGCGCCCCTAAACACATCCACCCTTCCCAGAAAACTTGAATACTTGTGTATGAAACAATACCATTATGGTACACATACTAGTTTTAATACCCCTTAATACATCTACAAAGTGTTTTGGTGTTACACATTCTTTGACTTACTGACCCTGAAGATGAAGGCATTACAGTCATTCGAACCGTTGGTAACTGTGCACGTATCGACAACATGTCACATCCCAGAGGACTTGATTGTTCAAGTTTATAACGCCGTTACGTGAGCTGAATCGAGCAACACTGAAAACACGCACTTAACTACTTTTATTTACGTCTAACGTATCGATTACCTTTAGCGGGTCCCATAAAGAACTAGCAGGCCACCAGCTGGGTCTACTAGAAGATGAAACTCCGGGAATAATATACAGAAGAATAAGGCTTGTAAATTAAGAGTTCATTTTATACACTACTTGCAGACAAACATAATAAGCCAACCACGCTTTATGACTACGGAGCCTTCGTTGCTCATCCTGGTTCAGGGATTAAGTCCAATTCGCCAAATTGCAGCAATCACAAGGAGTAGGCGTACGACTGGTTATGTTCTGTAATCTACCGACTCCATGTTCTGACAGCTTTTATGAGCTCAAGGTTAGTTTCAATTACTTGACCAGTAGTGCAAAGGATTTTTAGTTCACGGAATATAGAGTTAAAAATATAAACTTACACAAAACATTGACTCGTAAAAATTAAAAAAAAGATAAGTTATTAATGTGCAGTACATGGTGACGGTGTACACAGTGAATTATTTACGACAATAAAACAAACCTACACAATATCATATAAAATACAAAAAAAAATATTAATTTTTGACGCTAGAAGTTTCAGCCAATCCTGATGATCCTCAGTGTATATAGATTTTTCCTCTGAGGATGGCCACAATTGGCCAAAACATGTAGCGACAAATATTAACCCTTTAAAGACGAAGCGTATCTGTTTTATATAAGGACTCAATGCGTACCGCGCTGTAAACACTCTCCACTTCGGTTCTAAAAACCAATCTCTTAATGTTTTATAAGGCAAAAGTTGCTGTTTGTTCTGAGATCCGTACAAAACACATAAACGCAATGTGGGCACCACGTAGAATTTTTTAATGATAAACCTGGTAGTACGTAAAGTTACCGCTAGGCTTTAAAAGGTGAATAATGTTTTATGGCGTTTTATACCTTAATATGTGGTACTTTGATTTGATTGTAATACATAACACTGCCACTTCTAACGTAAAACCTTGAGCGATGGAAGAGTTTCTTCATCTGTGTAAAACAGCTAAACCCGCTGTCGCTAATGCACAGACAGACAAAAAACAGAAAATTTAGCCTTGGGAGGTTTAGACCAGTAACAGTCAGCCTTCTTTGCAACACTCTCGATTAACAATCTTGCCACTTTCCCCTAGCCATTAACAGGTGCCTGTGCATTGTTGCGACTTAAACTAAAACCCCCACAACAAGATTAGGCTACTTAATCGCTTAATATAAACTAAATGTTTCTCGAAAAAATAAGACTTTTACTGCTAGTAACCTGTTAGAGGCCCGAACAAGGTTATTTGGTTTTCAAATGGCACGTATGCTATAAAATGTAGCGCTAAACTGTTTTTATACCGCAGGTCTAAGAGCCATAATAGGAACCACGGTTGTTTATAGAGAAGACCGATAACGCCGTCCGTTCTGCTCAGGACAACTGGCGTATAATCTAGTAATAATTTGACGTAACTTATCCTGTTACTTTATACACACAAAGTTGTTTACGTTATTTATGGTAGAACCTACAGAGGGACGCAAGAAAACCGCGAAAAACTAAACAACGTAGTGGGTACACTTGCTGAATTTTGAAATCGATAGCACTTGAATATAGGAGGTACCATTTGAGCCATACTGCTCGGTGAACCAATATAGTAATCAATTTAAGGACGATAGGATGAGCAGGGCATGTATTACGCATGGTAGAAATAAGAAGCAGATACAAAATTTAGCCGGAAAACTTGGGGACGTAGGCGTACATGGGATGATAATACGGGGCTTTCAAATTATGACGCTGCGAACATGTCTAAACGCGAGCCGACTTAAGACTAGCTCAGTTCCGTCGGGGTTACTCAGATTCATATCATGAAAAGGAACTCTATTAAGATGGATGTTAAAGAAACAGGATATCAGAATGTGGACTGAATGTATGTAGACCAGGAAAGAGGCCAGTGGCGGGCTGTTGTGAATACGGTAATGAATTTTCCGGTTCGACGAAATGCAGGAAATTTCTTGACTAGCCGAGCGAGGATTCAAAAAGGACGTCTGCTCCACAGATGGGTGCAAGTAAATATTTATTTAGCGTTAATATTAGCTTATTGCTTCCTTATCTTGCACTCTATCTCAATTTGCACCAACATGGGTCATAAAGACACTCCCCCAACTCAAGCAGTAACTACGTTCGCGAAGGTCCGGCGCAAACATTTTTCGCAAGTCGACAGTGAGTAGGCCTATATAGATGGCCAACTATATGTATATGTTATATACAGGGTATACACAAAAGAATGGTGCGGTTTCAAAAGTTAACAAGGAATTTATTTCTCACCTTACACGGGCACAACCTACACCGTCAGCAGTGGCAACTGTCCACGTTTCTCATGCGTTAATCACAGTCCTTCAATGTGTGCACCCTGGGTCACACGACACACATCCACACGGTAATCAAATTCATCCCAGACTCGGTGTAGCATGTCCGCTGTAATGGTCTGCAGTGCATGCGTTATCCGATCGCGAAGTTCCTTGAGGGACATGGGCAATGGCGGTACGTAAACAACGTTAAAGACAGCGTTTACGTACCACCATTGCCCATGTCCCTCCAGGAACTTCGTGATCGGATAATTTGATTACCGTGTGGATGTGTGTCGTGTGACCCAGGGTGCACACATTGAAGGATTGTGATTAACGCATGAGAAACTTGGCCAGTTGCCGCTGGTGACGGTGTACGTTGTGCCCGTGTAAGGTGAGAAATAAATTTCTTGTTAACTTTTGAAACCGCACGATTCTTCTGTGTATACCCTGTATAAAGGAAGCTGGAGAAGATCAGTTGGACTGATTGGGTGAAAAATGATGAAACGTTATAAAGAGTCAAGGAGGAAAGGAAGAGCCGTATAAAAAACAAAAAAGAGAAGAAAAACGAAGAAAAGAAAGGCTGAAGGCATTGGTCACACCTTCCATAGGAAGTGCCTCATAAAACACGTTATCTAAGGACAGACGGAAGGAAAGAAAAGGCGATGAAGAAGATGTAAGCAGGTGCTGGGTAACCTTAAGGAAAAGGTACGGTACTAGAAATTGAAAGAGGAAGCACTAGATCGCACCGTGTGGAGAACTCGCTGTGGAAGAGGCTATGGAACTGTCATAAAACAGACTGCGGACTGATAATGATGATGATGATGATGATGATGATGATGACGACGATACAAGGGAGATCCACTAATATCCAAACTCCAACACGCTGGAACCTGACCGGCCGCAACATGACCGCCCCGCCGCCTGTGTTATCGCCCAGCAGTATTATACGCGTGCCGGCCTTGTACATCTTTGTTCAGAATAATTCTCTGATGATGGCACCCCTGTTCCGAATCATGTAGGAGTTTTATACTTCTGAATGCATTTTATTAAACGTATAAATTGGTTAATGTATTTGTTATAGAAATTAACGTAAAAATTATTCAGTATTCTTTGGCACAGCAACAGTCTTTCGCCTATTCCGTGGAGTTATACAACTGGCGAAAGATGTTTTATCACACGCGAAGAAGAGACGTTCCCGGATCGATTGGAGTTTATGGGTTCCCGTAACAGAATCAACAAGTCCTGCACGTTTTTAGAGCTAAATTATAAAGAGCCCTGCCGCCGGATTACAGGCGATCGAATAGGAAATATAGGTCATTTTTTAGTTTATGTCCGGCGAATTTTTAAATCTTAAGGCTAGGAGCGAGTCACTTGTACAACGATACCGATAGCTGATTGGCGGGAAAAACAAAACATATGACCTGCAGTTGCCATCTCGCATATATAGTAGGTCCGTCCGCCAGGTCCGCTAGGATCTTTACCCGTCAAAAACTAACAAATGTCCTATATCATTGCGTTTTAGTATACTAATATTGTTTCAGAAAACATCGCCCATATCTATATTTTTAGCTGTACTCTTTTATCTCCGAGAACAATTTGTCCTACAGTAATTATCTGCATAAACTTATGTTCCGGTACATACATTTCATTTAAACATAGTTCATACGCATGGAAATGGAAATCTTCGATTGAAATTTGTCTGTGCTGAGTACGTATTGCTGACAGTGTTCCCTTGGGCAGTACAGCCCTGTTATGTAAAGTCTACCAAATTAGTCAGGAAGTTTCCTTCTTTTCTTCAGCCCTTTCAAACAAATGAAGGGATGATACCATAATGGACAGGGAGGAAAAGGAATAAAATATTTCATCTTTTGTTGGATGGCGTGACAGTTTACATAGTATGTTCCACAAAAGGTGTGCGAAACTTCAGGATATTATTTCATGAATAATTTTCAGTAAAATAAATCTATGTTGACATAGGCCTGATTAAGACGAAGCGTATCTGTTTGATATAAGGACTCAGTGCGTACCGCGCTGTAAACACTCTCCACTTCGGTTATAAAAACCAATCTCTTAATGTTTTATAAGGCAAAAGTTGCTGTTTGTTCTGAGATCCGTACAAAACACATAAAGGCAATGTGGGCACCACGTAGAATTTTTTAGTGTTAAACCTGGTGGTATGTAAAGTTACCGCTAGGCTTTAAAAGGTTACGATGCTCTGCGATACTGTAAGGCTGTAGCGATGGCATGGAGTCCGCTGACTGCATAAGAGGAAAGGTGGAATTATGAGAATGGCAACAAGTTCTTTCTGAGAAGAGTAGAATTGTGCATACAGAATGATGGAGGCCATTTTGAACAGTAATCAATGTAACATAACTGAAAGTTGATGTTATTTGATATAATCTACCCAAAACTGATTTATTTTATATTGTTCATACCGTGCATTGTCGAGCGGTAACTTTACATACGACTAAGTTTAACATTAAAAAATTCTACGTGGTGCCCACATTGCGTTTATGTGTTTTGTACGGATCTCAGAACAAACAGCAACTTTTGCCTTATAAAACATTAAGAGACTGGTTTTTATAACCGAAGTGGAGAGTGTTTACAGCGCGGTACGCACTGAGTCCTTATACAAAAGCGACACGCTTCGTCTTTAAAGGGTTAAATCACCCAATATTCAGTCCAACAAAATGCACTGTAATGTTTTCAGATATTCTGTATTACAGTAGCTTGTAAATTGATCCAACATGTTTTGACCCCTCATGGGATCATCATAAGGGATTCATATCAAAGTAACATTTCACGAAACAGAACTAGCAATGTACAGACATATTAGAAAGATATAACACGTATAAAAAGAAGATAAGTTAATATGTACGTGACTTTGCAATACACCAGGGATCCACCACACAACAAATCAGTTACATCTTGACTGATCGTCTTTTTATATATTTTGTATCATTTTAATATGTACATAAATTGCGCGTTATGTTTTTGAGATCTTACTTTGATAAGAATCTCTTATGATGATCCCATGAGGGATCGAAACATGTTGGATTGATTAACAAGATATTGTAATATAGGGTGTCTGAAAGCAATAGAGTGCATTTTGTTGGACTAACTATTGTGTGATTTAAAATTTGTTGCCTTATTCTAACGTAACTACATAGACTTATATAACTAACTCAGAAACATAACTAAAATTTCATGTATTTCTGATGTGTTACATGTCCATGCACTATATCATACAAAAACACTAATCACTAACAAATGC
>BLKM01005036.1:192232-253553 GCA_013340265.1 Coptotermes formosanus | reverse complement strand
TCTGTCACACTACGAACAAAACTGTCTGTCACACTACGAACAAAACTGTCTGTCACATTACGAGCAAAACGGTCTCTCACATTACGAGCAAAACTGTCTCTCACACTACGAGCAAAACTGTCTGTCACACTACGAGCAAAACTGTCTCTCACACTACGAGCAAAACTGTCTCTCACACTACGAACAAAACTGTCTGTCACATTACGAGCAAAACTGTCTCTCACACTACGAACAAAACTGTCTGTCACACTACGAGCAAAACTGTCTCTCACATTACGAGCAAAACTGTCTGTCACACTACGAGCAAAACTGTCTGTCACACTACGAGCAAAACTGTCACACTACGAACAAAACTGTCTGTCACACTTCGAGCAAAACTGTCACACTACGAACAAAACCAAGCCACTTCTTGTAAGGACTGAAGGCAGTAGTTATAAAAACAAATAAATAAACAAAATAAGATGAGTAAAGATGCGGTGTAATAAAGACGGATACAAAACGAATGGTTACATATTCGTATGCATGTAAATAGGTTCATAAAAAATTAGTTTTTTTTCGGACTTTCTAACGTTAAAACTGAAACTTATACAACATATTTCTAAAACGCTGCATTCCGGAAATTTAACAAGCAATATACTTCTCTGGTTATTTTGCTTTTTAGGCGCGTTCGTATATTCGCGAAAAGCACCAATTAGCTTCGTCTTGTCCGTCTGTCCGTCCGCCTCTTCGCATGTATCAGCGCGGCTCCTACTGGAAGGACTTTTGTGAAATTTTGTACTGAGGACTATTACTAAAATCTGTCACGAAACTCAAAATTTGGTTAAAATCTGACAAAAGTGTCGGGCATTTGACATGAAGACGTGAAGTGCATTTTATTGTTGCCGGCTACATAACTTCGTCATACAAGCATATTTATGCAACTCTAAATATTTTTATGTTATTTACAGTGACGTGCAGCTCAACAATACACACAGAACGCATTGTTATCTTTTCACTGCAACAATGGTTACGCGAAAGAGCCACAATCTTATGTTATACGCACATTGCCTATGTTTTCCTTTACATATCCGTTCGTCTTCCTTCGCAGTCCCCACCCTATAGTCACTAATCTACACATCTCATCTTTCCATCTCCTCGTCCTTCCTGTTATTAGTTGGTTGATGGCTGCCCAACTCCCACAGATGTTTTTCATCACTGTGGGAAAGTCAAACTATTAGTACGGATTGCCAAAATGTCGCACTTTCATCATTTACAAAAAAAAAAACGCGGGATATTTGGCGTCCCAAACCGGATTTTGCCAGACACCTTTCTTATAAAACCGGGACGAATCCAATGTCGATATCAGCAGTACAGAGCGATGAAGTTAATTAGAAGGATGATAGGAGTTGCAGCAAGGAAGAATGTAGCAGACCGCGCTGCTGTGAAACGAAGCAGAGCGCTGGAAGGGGGAAGGCCATAAATGAAAGAGACGTTGTTTTGGTTCCGCTTACTGGGCCTATCAAGGTTACCATTGAAGTTTATAAGTGCATTGAAGCAGCAAGTGATACTGCCAAGAGCACATCTGATTTATCACAGCTGGACTCCTGTTTCAACGTAACTGAACTTGAGTAATTTGACGATATGTGTTATACTTCCGGCGCACGTGGAATTTATCTTTACCAGGGGATTTTATCTGTAATATTCAGTCTCGGGAGAAGAGGATTTTATCTTTTTTTAAAGAGAGTGATTTATTTTTAAATACATATCTTATCCCGTCTTGTACGTGGACAGAAAACGAGATATGTTAACACAGAAGCATTTTGTAAGTTCATACTTCTCTACACCTAAAACATGTTTCATTCAAGGCAATATAATTAATTTTTAACACATATGTATATTCATACTGTCAGCCGTCCGTTAAAAAACGTAAAAGCATTATGTAAATGGAAGGGAGGTCTGGTGGGTGACGGGGCTCTAGACGTATTTGGCACATAGCTCAGAAATGGCTACAGCTGGGTCAGGTATGTTAATTTCTTACCGATTTTGCTGACAGAAATGTGTCTCAAATTTTCCGCTCTGCGCAGAAAACATTGCAGATTCCTTGTCGAATGCATGAACTAAGATATATACAAATACATTATCGGAGCACTGAGACAGACATCCATTCACTTATATTCACACACCACTGCATGTTAATAGTACTAACTGCATAGCGTTTCGTTACGTTACTGACTGCATAACATTACGTTAATTCAAACGCTGTACAGCTGTTGGATTATGTCGGTCTTGTCAGTCCACCTCTGCAGTCTGAACTTCATTATTGCGCATACCCGCTTTTGTACTCTCCCTTCTGCGCTTCTTCACCGTCCAGGCGCCGTGGCTGCACTGATAGCCATGCGGTATACCACATAGCAGCGGCTACTTGCCGATAACAGGTGGCGCAATGCTACCAATCCACGTCTGTTTTTTTTGTCCATTCTTTACCCTCTCCCCCGGACCTCGTTGTGCTTCGGTGAACAACCGGACAAGGTGCAGCGCGTATCCACCTAACAGCAAACATCCAGCTAGCGTTCTTTTGCTAATTTGCTTTACCGTTGGACGAATTATAGCGAGTTTACGTTGATATTTCGCTAGCCGTATCATGAATCAGGCGGTTAGTTGCCGGATTCTCACCGCGGAGACTCGGGTTCGATCCCAGGTGAGTCCATATGGGGATGGTTTTAATAAAATTCACACTGGAACAGGTTTTTCTGTCAGTACCTCGGTTTCACCCTGTCAGTATCATTCCACTAATGCTCTGCACTTATTAATTCTTCTGTCACCGACACCAAATAACCTTGTCAATTGACAGCGTCTTTAAATAACACACCCACTAGCTGTTTTACCTCCAAGAACAAAGAATAGACAATGATATGTAAGTGTTAGGTGGAAAATTCACAGCCATATTGAAAAAGCGCTTCAAATTTTAAGAAAGGGAAATATAGCTAATGTCAGGGTTGGTCTGTGTTCTGTAACACAGGGTCTTTCCTTTATTGCTGCACCTAGCACCTTGTCTTTATCGCGTAGCAAGCCTGCACACGCCGTGACAGCCCGTGACAACTTCGGTGCAAGGGACAGCAATAAAAGAAAAGCAATGTTTTGGGCAGTCGAAAAGGGGTGGTCTTTCAGCTTGGGGGTTGGGCCTGGTGCTAACAACTGCTCACTCTAGAAACCTAGAATATTACGAAACATTTTACAAGGCCTCGAACTTGGCCTGATCTGGCACAGTATAGGAACAAGTGTCGAGCGCTTGTGAATGCGGTAATGAACCTTCGGGTTCCATAAAATGCGGGGAGTTTCTTGACTAGCTGAGGACCTGTTAGCTTCTTTGGAAGGACTCTCTGCTCCATGGAGTTATTCTTCAATTTATTCATGATAATGCACAGCGAATATAATGGGAAAGCCTTAAATACCTGGGTATATTTTTCGTCCATATTTCTAGTTTAGCTGATCCCAGTGGCCGCGCGGTCTAAGGCGTAGGTCTGCGGCCGAGCGCTTGCTGGGATCGTGGGTTCGAATCCCACCGGGGGCATGGATGTTTGTCTGTTGTGAGTGTTTGTGTTGTCAGAGGTCTCTGCGACGAGCTGATCGCATGTCCAGAGGAGTCTTACCGACTATGGTGTGTGTCTGAGTGTGATCAAGTAGGTAGAAGAGCGAAGGACTAAGAAAGAAAGATTTATAGTTTAGTGTGAACACAATCTTCACCCAGCTTGTGTATTAAGACAGATTTCCCCGTACGGCTACAGCGGTTGCTTTCCTTGTCAATGTTTGCACATGCAATATCTGGTAGTAAAAGAAGCTGCCTGCCCTACCCGTAACAAATACCTCTTTCGCTACCGGCTCTTATCACTGCTGTATTTGAGTTCGCCAGTAAAATATGCAACTGATCCTTGACCGAACAAGCGCTCTATTGTGAGGAACTGCGCGTTACCGAAACAGTTTGAGTAATTTTAAACTGACTTCCTGCCTTTCTTTGGGCAGCTGACACTCTAATATTTTCCATACACCTTAGTCAACACCAGTTTGTGATGTACGTAGAACTGTTTTAAAATTATTATTATTATTATTATTATTATTATCACCATTATCTCCTTTGTGCAGGGTATTCGCACTTATATACCTGAAACAAACCACGTTTCTAGGGTACACAGTGCCGCAGCTATTCTGCACGTACTGTTAATGGTGCATATAGCGCTGTCTGCAATATTAAACTCTTCTGTGCTTCTACATTAGCACTTCCCGCAGTGTGTGTGCTGTGCCCAATATGGCTGTTTTCTGTAGTTCCTTGATATCGTGCTTTCCCGGTACGCTGCTCAAGTATTTTCTGAAGGATTTTGAAATGGTTCCGGTTGCCCCTATTATAACTGGCGTCACCTGTGTTGTTACGTTCCACATGCGCTGTATTTCTGTTATAAGGTCTTTATATTTTAGAATCTTCTCGGCGTCTTTCTTTATCACATTTCTGTCTCCCGGGATTGCTACATCAATTAGCATACATGTTCCTTGTTATTATTATTATTATTATTATTACTGGCCACTGTGCTGTTAAGCTGGCTTGTTTATAAATGAAAGTTGACTGTAATAGGATTTTTATTAACACTAGGCGCATTCGAAAAATTGCGAAAAAGCGACTGTTAGCTTTGTCATGTCTCTATGTCCGTCTGTCTGTCCGCATGGAACAATTTGGCTCCCACTGGACGTATTTTCATGCAATTTGATATTTGAGGCTATCTGGAAAATTCATCGAGAAAATCCAAGTGTCATTACAATCTCAGAATAAAAGCGGTTACTTGCACCTATGTAATTTTATGACACTATATTGTTGAATGCTTCTTAGAATGAGAAACATTTCGGAGAAAAGTTTTAGAGAAAATCAAGACACACATTTTATATTCAATAAACATTTTCCACGAAATCCTGCTTTTTGTGAGAAAAAGTGGACAAATAAAGTACAGGCAGATGGAACACACCAGATAATATAATACTGCATAGAAAGCATGCAATTTGCTTGCCTCGTAACTTACGCAAGCGTGCACACTCATAATGTTCAACACCTGTTGTTTCATAAATCATTTATTCCGTCTGTTCTCGTAAAATGTTTTATTGCAGCTGAGAAACTACGCAACGATTTATATGTCACTACGATCTGTTCAGCCAAATTTTACGTCTAAAGGAGGCCATTAGCAAACGAACATTCTTTTGTTTCAATACAGCTTTTATATATAATATCTGAAAAGACAGCAAATTAGTTGCAATGTATTTAATTTGAAGCTCTCACAGCGACTAAACTGGATAAAACGTTCTCGGGCTATCAGCCACGTTAAATAGCTAATGGTGAGCAAACCAACGTTTCGAGAGTCATTTCCGCCCCCGTCATGAGAGAAATGACCATCTGCGAAATTCGTTTGCGTTGTGATGTGACTGTGCGCTATAGAAGATTTCGCAGATGGCAGTTCGCTGATGGGGGGGGGGGGGGGGGTGCGGAACTGTCGCTCAAAACGTTGGCTTGTTCACCATGAACCTATTTAAAGTATCTGGAATGTAATATCTTTCAAACACTGGTACGTATAATTTGCATTGTTGTCGGTGACATAAATTTACCATAAAATTATTGTTGTAAAACACTCAATATTTTTATACAGTTGACAGTTACATGTAAATCAACAACAACACAAACTTAATGCATTTTTGTGTTTCGAAGCGAAAGCTCGACCTTTTATTTTATATGTACATTACTTATCTAGTATTTGATCTCCCTAAGAAGTACATTGTGATATTCACAATTACACGTTTTACCAATCTAATTACATATGTAGTCAAAAATTACTTTTGAAGACAGAAATTTTCGAACTGTGTGGCTTATTGCAATAAATGTTGCTTTTTTCATGTTGCTCGAGGTGTCTTCTTTGAGGCTGATATATTTGAAACTCTTACGCAGTCTTCTGTAACCGACCAACTGGTGAGAGGTCTGGTGGTATTAGTTTTACCTGTTACGTACACCATCGCTGTTTGTTTACCTGTGCTAATTGGATATTGTCCTACTTGTGTATTCTGTTGTTATACTACGCCATTCTAACATTTCCGGTATTGCGGACAGGCATGTAATTGTTTTTTGCCGATCCCAGTGGCCGCGCGGTCCAAGGCGTATGTCTGCGTCCGAGCGTTTGCTGGGATCGTGGGTTCGAATGCGGCCGGGGGCATGGTTGTTTGTCTGTTGTGAGTGTTGTATGTTGTCAGGTAGAGGTTTCTGCGTCGGGCTGATCACTCGTCCAGAGGAGTCCTACCGAGTGTGGTGTGTCTGAGTATGATCGTGAAGCCTTAAAAATAAAGCAGCCTAGGTCCAAGTAGGGATTTTGTGCCACAAGAAAAAATATTCAGCAGCTAATTTCTCATAAATATTTTATAGTTCCTCAGGATCTTATTGAACGTACTCTAGCGTTCTGCTGCACTACAGACACTTTTTTTCTGATTATAACTTTGTCTATGAATCGAGTGTTTAATGGCACGATCGATACAAATGGAGATAAAAATGACAGATATAATTTTATTTCTTGCGAAATGTTTGCAGTTATTCTGTCCAGTACTGTCATCTCAGCTTCACCTGAATGGCGTGATCATTGCTTGTCCCGCAGAGATCAAGTTTTAAAATAATCTTCCTATCTCGCGACCGGCATGACCCTGTAATTCACGAGATCACTCCAGACTTTTACCAGCTGACAGCAATAATAAATATCATATCTTCTACTGGACATTAAAGAAACTTCAGTGGCATACATCAGATATTTGGAAGATGTTAACTGATTTACTTGCGTCGTCTGGCAACATCTGAACAAAAGTTTTTTGACCACTAGAAAATATTTGAGATTTGTTGCTGTTTGTAAATAAGTAGAATTGTTTTGAACAATCTGTCCAGTTCAGGGCATAATAGCATAATATAACCTTTTTGTAGGTGGGAGGATAATATTAAAATGGATGTTAAAGAGGTGGGATAGGATGACATGGACCTGATTCATCTGGCTCAGGACAGAAACAGGTAGCGGGCTCTTGTGAATGCGGTAATGAACCTTCGGATTGCATAAAATGCGGGAAATTTCTTGCCTAGCTGAGGAACTGTTAGCTTTTCGGGAACGACCTCTTAGTTAAACTTTTAAAGCCTAGCGGTAACTTTACATAGACCAGGTTTAACATTAAAAAATTCTACGTGGTGCCCACGTGGTGCGTTTATGTGTTTTGTACGGATCTCAGAACAAACAGCAACTTTTGCCTTATAAAACATTAAGAGATTGGTTTTTATAACTGAGGTGGAGAGTGTTTACAGCTCGGTACGCACTGAGTCCTTATATAAAACAGATACGCTTCGTCTTTAAAGGGTTAATATAGCCTTGTTAGAATCCAAGCGTCATTAGGCCTACAATGACTTACGCCTGTCGTACCTGAGAATTTTTGGCTAACACACATCTTTTTAAATTACTGCCCCTAAAAACAAGGTTTCCTTCAAGAAACGCAATTTTCAAAGGCACACGCTTATTCACAATTCCCATGTAGATTTCAGATTTTCTGCGCGTTTATGATTATATCGAAAAGAATTGCACAGACAGAAAGCAAAGCCATATAAAATTAATATAATGAAAATTTTTGCAACACTGGTCATGGCGAAGGTCAAAACAGACAATACGAGTCTCATAATGAGTTGATAAACGAAACTACAGGATAATTCTGAACAAGGCCACGACTGATAAGGGCTGTGTGTAGACTGTATAGTTTTGAAAGTGTCTAAGCCAGTATATATGTACGTAAGCAAATGCTATATAAATGTTTAAAATCGACAGCGACTTTGATTTTGACAAAAGACAAAACCGCCCTCTGCTTAAACGGCGCACCTCCAGGACTAACAATGTAAATATCACAGCAAAATTTGATGTCTCTGCATAGGGCCTAAGACGGACTTGGCACCATGTCGGGCTGTTTGAGCGATCGTCAGTCGTGACGTCACTGTGACACGGACACCAGGCAACCCGCCTTACACTTATGTCAGGCAGTGGAATTCTGCGTGATTCTTTTTTGGTTTTGTATGTTTGTCTGGTCGAGTTGTTTCCATTTCGCGTTAAGTCCCACACACGTGCTGTGTTTATGATACTACTGACAAACCCGCTTATAATGACATCGGTTTATGCGACATCTCGTATATAACGTCAGGTATTGTGTATTACCAATTAATTCCTCACTGTTAACCGGAACGTTATATTCCTCGTTTATAACGACACGCGTTTATAATGACACAAAATATTGACTCCCTTTCATAACGTCATAACCGAGCTCGGCTCTTTATAATTTTTAGAGAAGAATTCTTGTACAGTATTACATACGAGCAATGCTCTATTCTGGGGGTACAGTATGTTGTGTATATATCATCATTTAGAAGGGAACTTCAGAAAATGTAGACAACAAGTTCCTCAAAAACGCTAGCAAATGTATATAATATTAGATGGCGTCATGTAGCAGAAGACAGTATCTTCCAATTACTGCCGTGAAAAACTAAAGTCAAAATATTACAAACGTACACATTTCCACTATTCATCCATCCGTGTAAGCCAGGGGTGCACACATACGTGGCGCCAGGTTGCCATGACCACTAAATTCTCTAGGGTGGGCCCAAATAGTTGTGAATCCTCAATACAGAATTTGCTTCATGACAACCTCGTGGCGCCTTGAATTTCGAGGTGGTTCTTAGGTTTTTCGAAAATTTGTGCATTCTTGGTGTAAACAATGCATTAACTCACAGGTATATTCGAAATTATCCATTATAGGTCATAGCCTACGACCTGTCGACTGATTTTTTCAGACTACCGTCTTTACATAAAATAATCAGGTAAATAAATAACTGTACCAGGGATCTTTTCCTCGTTCGAAACGTCGAGACTAGCTCTAGGACCCAACCAGCCTCATATTCAATGCCTGCTGGGTTGTTTTCCGAGAGCAAAGCGCCTTCAGCTAGGACCGAGATTAAGAATGAGTGGATCTACACCTCTGCTTCCCCTATGTACCTTCAAGACGTGGATAGGGAAATATTTATTATTGTTAGTCGAATGAGATTGCAAATACCTAATGTAGATGTTAGTGAGGTTACAGAGTGTTTGGCAATAGAAAATGTGTTTCTATAATTGCCAGTCGTGTGTTATCTCGCCAGTCATCCGGTGAGCTAGTATTGAACGGTTTATGTTGTCCACTTGCCTGGTTGCCAGTTGCTAGAAGCAACGCTGGCTGATCGAATGAAAATAGCGTGTGGGTAGTGCAGTCTACTAGACGTGTTGCTCTGCAACACGCAATAGGCGAATTACCTGCAATTTTTGAGAAGTTTTCTTCCCGTCTTGAAGGGTGAGGTTTATATATTCATAAAACAGATCACATTTATCTGCACACATGATGTTAGATGTTACACCGTTAGAAGGGGGTTAACCCTTTAAAGACGAAGCGTATCTGTTTTATATAAGGACTCAGTGCGTACCGCGCTGTAAACACTCTCCACTTCGGTTATAAAAACCAGTCTCTTAATGTTTTATAAGGCAAAAGTTGCTGTTTGTTCTGAGATCCGTACAAAACACATAAACGCAATGTGGGCACCACGTAGAATTTTTTAATGTTAAACCGGGTAGTACGTAAAGTTACCGCTAGGCTTTAAAAGGTTAAATGAGGTAAAAGTTAACACGGTAAAATTGTCTCTGTCTATGCAATGACAGCATCTGAAGATAGTGGAGGTTTAGCGTCACTCATTCTTAATCTCTGAATTATATGAAGTCGAATTCTCACCAGATTGGCATCGGGCAAAGAACCGTGGTACCCATTGAGTAAGACGCTGGGTGGGCCCCAGTGCCGATATGGACGACTTGGGGTAAAGAAAAATCTTTTGCTTATGTCGGGATTCGAATACCGGATGGTCCAGCTCGTAGCGAAGTAACTATACCGGCTATGATATGTATCAGAAAATAGATGGGAATGTTCAAGTTTCCCGTGACGATGTTTGAAAAATATGATAGTGCCAGACAGGCTACAGAAGAAATTTTATAATACGGCGCATGCGCTTTGCGTGCTGGATAACTAAGGCAAAGAATGCAGACACACTCATAATATTTAATACTTTTTGATACTGAAACAAAGATTACGCGTAAAGTCCCTAATGTTACGTTATAGGTACAGTGCCTGTTTTGTACACTATTAACTTCGCGTCTGTTACGAAGAAGACTGTGTCTTCTAGGCTGTGGGGCGCTGCACAGTCAGGTCTGTTATTACCAAAATAGAAAACCCTGAAGATGAGGGCAAGAAATTCTTCAGAAACTTTGGTAAAAAGCCATAACCTGTCCCAGAGTGACGTTTTAACCCTTTAAAGACGAAGCGTATCTGTTTTATATAAGGACTCAGCGCGTACCGCGCTGTAAACACTCTCCCCTTCGGTAATAAAAACCAGAGTCTTAATGTTTTATAAGGCAAAAGTTGCTGTTTGTTCTGAGATCCGTACAAAACACATAAACGCAATGTGGGCACCACGTAGAATTTTTTAATGTTAAACCTGGTGGTATGTAAAGTTACCGCTAGGCTTTAAAAGGTTAATCAACACTATTAGTACACTCACGCGTAGCTAAATATAATGTCACGCTGTGACATTTGGCTATACAGACACTCCCTGACTTACGCAGCAGTTGCCTCCTAGAAGGACCGGAGTAGGGCGAACGTTGGATATATATATATATATGTTCGGCTGTACGTGCATGCACAAAAAAGTCCGGTTAAAATTCAAACTGAAACATACTAGAACTTGATCTGCAACAGCTTGACAGCCCGACCCACTTTATTATCGCCCAGCAGTATTCTTCCGCCTCCCGCTTCCTGTTGCGCCTTCATACCCGCAAGGAAAAGTTCGGATCGTCTTTAAAAAAGTTGTTATTTCAACTTCTTTGTTTCTTTGGTTGCGGAACTGAGGAGGTGTGTATGGTATTCATACTGAACGCTCTTACGGTATCAGTTTTGCTTTAAACATGTTCAAAAACTTATCCGGTGAAGATATGGCACTCGCAATCGTGCTCGTTTTGTGTCAAATATTCACTCGAAGATTAACGGGTTCTCTGGAGGGCGGCGTGACCGTTGGTATGAAAAGATACTTTTAACTTGTCTTCGTAACATTTGCTAAGCAGGGGGACAACTTTACATTTTACCTTGAAGAATCATAGCACACGCGAATCGGCTACATTTAGGGGCCACAAGCTCAGTTATGTTACTGCGTTGAACGCCATTACTCTTTTGGTAAAGAAAAAAGGGATAAGGTACGAGTAATTGAAGTCACAGGCCCATGGGCTCTTCTCAGGGCCCAGGGACACAATTGTATAATTTTTCCGGCATTAAATGATTTTTGCGATGAATTTATGTTGAGTTGCCCAGCCTGAGCAGTGATACAGCTTTTTGCCGCTGTGAGCGCTAGGTTCTCAGGGAAGAATCTTTCTGTGTGTAAGAAGTCACGCCATCTTTATTATTGCTGACTGCTTTCAATGTGTCTGTTAGATGTAGNCAAGAGGGGTAAAAAGTGGTCTGTGACGTGTGGCTTAGAAGAAGTAAGGACGGGGGGAAATGAGAGTACGTTAACCGACTTGGTAATTTGCATTAAACACGAGGTGAGTTAGTAAGATCTTTGTTGAATACATGTTATATAATTTAGAGGCGCCAGTACATCTAACTCCTTTGGTATGTGTGCTGACAGATAACATGAGGATACTGGCCTTGAGTTGTTTCATCAGAACTATTTGATAGGGGTTCTGCTAAATAATAACTTTGACCAAATGAATTGAAACCGGAAAATTTTCAGCAAAATCGAACTTGCTTTCGAAGCACCTTGGCTTGAATGATACTGAAGCAAACCTGCTGTTGGCCTTTTGAACTTACAGCTGACTGTAGCCCTCCAAGTGGCTGTTTATAGAAGCACAGAATATGTGTGTACTAAACTGCAAATATTGAAGTATTTGTTTCTGTACGTTATCACCACGCTTTGACATGTGGGGGAGTGGAGGTACAGCTTCATACATGGACTTGGTAGGAACATCAGCAGCAAGAAATATGCAGTGCAGTTTACAGTTACATCTTATAATGGATGCATTGTTACACGTATTTCCGCTAAGATACACACAGCTTCTGTGCACCCCATTCTCATTGTCGGTGGACTGTGAGGAAAAGGCAGCAGGTTTCATTTGTGGTATCTTATGTTTGTCTTGCTGGAAGAGGGCATGACATTCATATTTGCACCAAACCAGCCTTGGCTAGCTTGCCTTCCCAGTACATCCACAGTGTCATAAATTGAAGCCTTTGTGCCAGTAAAGCTTCTTGTTACACCTGTTTACTGTTGTGTTCATACTCTTTTTGTGCATGCAGGACCCAGATGTTACATAATGTATGTCAAAAGTAATTTGTAAAGCAGTTTATTGAGACATTCTTTGCTTTTGAATAGGGTTGGTGTGATTTAGCATCATGGTGGTTGGGCCAGGTGACCATGGACTGCAAGCGGATATTGTCTTTGTTATTGAAGGAACAGCAATTAATGGAGCTTATTTAAATGATCTCAAATCAAATTATGTTATACCAACACTAGAGTAAGTACACTGGTACCTTTTGAATCCTCTAAGAACTTCGCTGCAGCTCAAACATGTTGTGTCATTTAGTTCTATAATTCAATGGGACACTTGTCTGTACCATAAAGGAAATGTTAGAACAGGTACATTATTTTTATTTTATCTGACAACTTGCATAAGTTTGCATTCAGACTGTTCTGCATGATGGCAGGTAGCACAGTACTTGCCAGTACTGCGATTGTCATGAGTGGAGGTCTGCTTGTGTTGGTTCATTGTATTGCTGCTAATACTAGGTTTTTGCTCACCATGTTTAAAGAAAGTGGTGGAAATGGTTTCCTTCAGCTCACAGATGTGTGTTCCATCCAGGGCTGTGGATTCGGAAGGAATTTTGGGTGGAGCTGGAGTCCGTAAAAATGTACCGACTCTGACCTTGTTATAAAATCTTGAATAGATACTAGCTACAATAACCATTAGACCTGTACTTAAATATAGGTTATAAGTCTAAAATGTAGCCTGATGATTCACGTGGTGGTGATGAAATGTCTTATGATACCATTTACCATTTTGGTAGGTTTACCATTATTAATACATATTGAGCTTTTATGAAGGAGTCAGAGTTAGAGATTTAAAAATTGAGGAGTCAGAGTAGGAGGTTTTGTGCTGATTCCACAGCCCTGATTCCAGCCAACAAACATGTTGTTTATTGCATGCCAAAATTCTGTAATTAAGCAAGCTGATTGGAAGTGACGAGAGACAGCCGTTGTATGAAATGTCTCTGTGTAAAGTTATTCATGAAGAAATGAGCAAAATGGGAATGTATACGTAGCATAACATTTCTGGTGTACTTAATGGATGCATTTTGCACTTTGAAATAGCTCACAAAGTAAACTGAAAGTGGAAGAGTACAAAACAGAAAAAAAAACAGGGACAGACAAGATGGAGAGGAACATCACAATACACATAGCTGACATAAACATGGAGTACAAGACAGGCTGATAGTAATAACACGTACAGAACAGGTCCTGGCTGTCGTACACATGATATGATGATAACATTGACATAATAAAGTGCAGTGGGTATATAAAATATACATAAGAATAAAAGTATTAAAAATTGTAGGGAGCTTGATATGGAACAATCAGTTATAAAGATGATATTACAGATCATATCAACAATCAATGGGATACACCATAGGAATGAATATAAAAGAGATAGATCTGCAAGAGCAGAAAGAAAACCTGTGTATGTCGTGATTTAGCTAACTTACATAACACAAATGAGAAATCTTATAGGTGGCAATAATAGCATGATACATGTAATGACAAAGCGTGCATAAAATGTTATGAATATATGAACTCAGTTATAATGTCATGAAAGGGACCAAACGTTTTGTGTCATTATAAACAAGTGTTGTTATAACTGAGGAGTATAATGTTATGACTAACAATGGGAAATTAATTGGTATCATAGAATATCTGATGCTACATGTGAGGTGTTGCATAAACTGATGTTATAACTGGGTTCAACTGCGTATCGACAGATTTGATAGGTGGTATTCTTAAGTTTCTAAAGAACTGTAAAATTTTAGACTGGAATTTCTGAAATTTTTAGTGCTTCAATGTGAATGGTATGGACCTCAGAGGGTGGTTGAATAACTGAATGTTTGAGGTGTGTAAATGTATTTGAGTTGTTGCTGTTCTAGTAAGTGCTTAAAGCGTTATTCTAGAATCTGTGCAAAAGGAGTCTTAAGATTGCTGTGTCATGAAAGCTGATGAGGTGGCTGAGATATGAAACGAGGAGTTCCTGATTATGACGGAAGCATACCAACTACATTTGTATGATTTTTTAAATTAAGAATAACCTGTAGTTTGTATCTTTTATAGGTACTTCACTCAGGGGTCAATTGAAGAGCGGGATTTTGTAACTGAGGTATGTCTTGTGTTTAATATTTGATACATGTTATTTTATGTAAAGCAAACCTATATTACATGCTTTGCATTAACTGTATGTGATGAGATTGTGTCTATCTGTCTGTCTGTCTGTCTGAGTGTTTCATTTGCAGAACTACTCGTACCATATCCACTGAAAGCTGGTGCGAGTGCACTACTCTAAAAGGTGTTACATGAATTTGTGTTTGGTTCATATATATTATCCACAATACAGGATGCTGAAATCAACATTCATCGATTTTGGACCCCTTAAGCCCGTTAAGATGAAGGCATTAGCTTCTTTCAAAATGTCAGGCAGCGCAAACCCAGTGACACAGTATCATGTGTCAGAATACCGGAATCTGTTATCAGTTTTCTGAGAAGTTACTTTTTGTCTAGGAGTCTAACGCTTGACATGAAATCCATTTCTCATGTAAATGCAGTTTGGACTCCAAGCGACTTTCTGTGTTGTACTTCTTTTTTGAAAAATCAACCTTTGCACATACAGCATATATAGAGACACAATTTCTTAACTCCTCTTGCATGTTTCAGTGGCCACCTGCTATCATCAGGGAGTTTACACACCAGTATATTTAAAACAAAATAAAGTATCATATTATACTATACTGATATTCATTGCTTCATATCTATTTCCACACCTATAGTCGTAGGACATAAAAACAGCATACTAGTGTATGCGTAGTTAAAGTTCTTATATGCTTGGTATGTTGTGGTTACTTTCTCAGTAACTTATGAAAACGTTTAGTATCTCCTGTATATTAATCCGCAGTGGGTCCAGTCCCTATATTGTGTAGTGTTCTATGTGGGGGGTGGTTTTCTACTCCTATTACTGTTTTTATCGTAGTTTATTATGTTTCAAATATGTTGCTGTGTGTACTCGCTGATGGTGGCAGGCGGCTGCCGAAACATGTGAGATGAATTAAGAAACTGTGTCGGTATCTATACTGCATGTGCAAGTGTTGTTTTTCAAAGAAAAGAACAATTTTAGTGCATGGAATGAATAATGTAAAGATTTCAATGTCATGTACGCTTAACAGAATAACTTCCGTACAAAATAAAAACTGTTACTGAAGAGGGCACGTGCAAAATTTAGGTATAGGTGGGAAGATTATGTAAGTGTAGATATTTAGGAAATATAATGTCAAGGGGTAGCTGGACTGGAGCAGTTGAAGGTAGGGTCAAGTTGTGAGTTTTATGAACATGGTACTGAATCATGTGTTTGTTTGAAAGTTTGTGATGACTTGACTGACCATCGTTTTAGGTATATTGGGCACCATGAAACTAGGCATTGGTTTGTATCCCACTGCATTTGCAGTGGCATTTCAGGATAAGAAACTAATGAGTAAATATCTTGTCTTGCAGAGTACAAACACTCAGTATGGTCTTGTTATATATCAGGCTGCTGACTGTCTGCCCAACCCTAGCAGTGATTGCTATGGTCCGTACTGCAGTCCACAGAGGTTGCTAAATGTCCTTGATAAGATTGAGTAAGAATTTAGAAATTTTATTAACTTGTAGGTAAATGGAGTCCTGATCATGGACTGTAGGTTAACAGAAGTGTAAAATTCACAAAATTATACTTGTATTCTCACCATCCCCACAGAGAAGTATAGAACATTTAAACATTTAATAAGACTTTATGGTAACGGACAGAAACAGGGTCCCCTTCATGCATGTGTGTGTCATCAACTCAGTGAAATTAGAGTTATAAAAATATCTAACAACATAGGACATTACTATACTAGTACAAAAAATATCACCAAAGATGCACCTCATAAGTAATCATGAAGGTAGGAAAATGATTTTAGATGCCTTTAGGGCCGTTATATTAGTAAATATGTGTCTGCCATGCTGCAGAGGCCAAATTTTTTTTGTGTATTTTATGTTGCTTGGCATGTGTATGAGAGAGTATCCCTCCATGTTCTTATCCTGTGAGACTGGTTTCAAGACTGGCCTCATGCGTAATACAGTGCAACCTCGATGCATCGTTGCTGTTACAATAGTTTTCCCACAAATTTTGTCTGTCTTGTTTGGTCCCGGCATTAGCCCCATATAAATAACACAATTCCCCCCCCCATCGTTCCTCGAACTATCATTTTATCGCATTGATCGTTGAAGAATCACGGTCCTGATGCAACAATTTCCCACATTGATCGTTTCTGGAAAATTGAAATGATGATTTAGTAGCTTATGAGGGGTGAATGCTTGATGACCTTCAATTAGCTCAAAAAATTGAGGGTGCGCACATGTGTTATGCTCTTTTAATGTCCCCACCGCTGGCTGCAACTGCAGATCGTATCTCCATCCTTTTCTTGTGGGCTACAGCAACAGTTGAGTGTTTTACTCCCACTCTTTTCATTCCACTCATTTCCCTTATCAAACAGCCGTGTTCCGTGTAAAGCTGCAGGCCATTGAATATTGTTTTTGAAAAGCTGGCTACGGGCGTGGACAACTCTCAGGTGTTAGTGACGTCGTAATGAGGAATGAAGATGACGATGATGCTTTTCAGCACGACTGGCAAAATTTCAGTGGCATGGATAGTGAGAAATTTGACCAGTACGTCTCTGTGGACAGTCACCTGGTGACCAGCGGTGTTAATACTGTAGAGGAGCTGTGTGAGAGCCACGTGGGAGCCACGCTGATACAAGGGGCAGAACAGGAAGGGGAAGATACCGAACCCGAAGTTGTGCCGAACTTTGCTGAAGCGCTCATGAAAGTGAAGTCGTTTGTTTATGCGCACAGTAATAGTGATGGTGATAGTGATAGTGTTCTAAGCTTGGAGAGCTCGTTCTTTGAACTAAGACGCAAAGTTTCTACAAAACAACTCAATTACAGAGGTTCTTCAGAAGACTTAGCAGTGTTAATGAAGAGTTGTATCATGTAATTGCCAATAAATAGAAGTCATTAAATGTTTCTTAGTTGTAGTTTTTAATGGTTTCCCGCAAATATTGTTTTCCCATATTCATTGTTTTTGTTTCCCATCCCCTTCAAAAACGATGGATTGAGGTTTCACTGTATAAAGATGGCAAGCTGTGGGTGCATGAGGGAAATGATGGCTGGCAAAACTGCCTGAAAATGTAAAAACTGTGTGTGTTTGAAATCAGCAATTGGCAAGGGATTGTTTTATGTGTATATTATGCAAGCTTTGCAGCAACTTTTGTTAATAACTTGCTCTGATAATGAATCAGATGTCCACTTTTATGTTTTTACAAGGTAATGCAGCCTTCAAGTAATATGCTTCATCATCAAACATTGTAGTTGAGTGGCCATCACTCCTGCTGCATATTCTGGATATTCCACAATGTTGGCCTGGACACTGGCTATCTGGATGAGAATTTTTGTTCTTTTCCTCAGTTCTTCCAGGATAGTGTCTCAACTTAGGCCATTAGCACTTCTGCATCCTGTCCAATTCATTATTCAGTAACCATTCTTTAATTTGGTGTTACATTTTCTGACCCCCTAACAGCATACTTCAGTTAACCATAAGTAGTATGCTTGAGTTTCAATATAAAAATTGTTACTCTACAAAATGAAATGTAGTGATTTTAAAAAAAATGTAAACTTTATAGGTGTGAAGATGTGCTGATTAATGAATATATGAGATTGTTTAGTCTTTAGTTGATGCAGGCTGTTGTGATGTTGAAATTAATGGGTAAATTCAGTGCTGTCTAATGTGATGCGTAGCTAGTAAGACATAAGTAGTAAAAGAAATGTATGACTTGTCCCACATGTGTCACATTTATTATTTTGAATTTTATATGTATATATATATAGATAGATATAGATATGTAGTCAAACTCAGTTATAACGTCATGAAAGGAACTGAATATTTTGTGTCACCATAAATGAGCGTTGTTCTAACTAAGTAGTATACTGTAATGCTGTCATTAACACTGACGAAGTAATTGGTACCACAGAATATCTGATGCTGTAGACAAGCTGTCGCATAAACCAGTGCCATTATAACTGGGTTACAATGTATTAAGATTGCTTTGGTTGCATTGTTTTGTAGGTTGGTTGGTGGTAAAGGAGAATCACATGCGAATATTGCTGAAGGACTTGCCACTGCATTGCAGTGCTTTGAAGATCTGCAGCAGAGACGTGAACCAAATATATTGCCACAGAAACACTGTATTCTGGTTTGTAACTCTCCACCTTACCTTTTGCCTGTTATGGAGTCTGCTGCCTTCGCTGGACACAGTGTTGACCAATTAGCAGTTATTCTGCAAGAGGTAAGACAGGCCTATGTGTACTGCTGTTACAAGTGGCACTAATTGAATGGCTTAGGTAACTAATTTGCTGTTGGTACATGTATCTTTATTTAGCATTCATAGCACATTCTTTGAAATGTAGCACATGTGTGATTTTAATATATTTTTACAGAGAGGTATCCATTTGTCAATCCTTTCACCACGCAAGATTCCAGCCTTGTTCAAGTTGTATGAGAAGGCTGGAGGTGATTTGCAAACATCACAGACCAAGAACTATGCTAAGGATCCACGTCACCTCGTTCTACTCAAGGGATACAGGTAACGTGTCTCGTAGTAATCTTGTAAATGCTGTTTGGACATTTACGTATGTTTTGTTGATAGTCTGGGCTAGCATTAAAGTTCTTATGCTAGTACATACAGTAAAATCTGCCATGTCCAGTACTGCATTATCTGGAAATCTCTATTAACTGGCAGATTGGCAGAGAGCCTCATTATATTTCACTCGTGCATTAACCTGCAGCACCGGTCCCTGTTCTGAGAATTCAACTGGCTCACGCATTGTTCCTGTTGCTCCTAGTGGTGGTCAGATACTGTAGTGTGGTACTGTCAGTTACTTTACTGCCTTTGCCTGTTACAGGGTGTTACAGTGCTGTGCCTGGAATATTTCATTTTTGTCATGAAAGGGGCTGGTAAAATGTGGAAAAGAGTAGTGTTTAATGATAAAGGCAAAAATAGACATATGTAATAGACTTGAATATGGCAAAAACCATAACAAGTTAATGACAGAGTACGGATGGTCTTCGACCATCAACGATATACGAATAATAATGTTGTTAATAATATTCTGATATCCAGAAAATTGTGATATCTGGCAAGCCTTTGGTCCCAGAGGTGCTGGATATCGCAGATTTTACTGTAGTTACAGTTTGAACCCAAGGTACTGTTTAATTGCTGGCTTTAATACTGTGTAAGAATAAAAGCACAGCTTTTGTATCTGTAATGTCTGATGCCTGGAAGTTACCAGTGTTTGCTGTTTGCTTAAAAGCAAGCTAGGGAAAGTCTTCAATCTTCTGGGATGTTGTGTGGTGTTCGTTGGTAGTTTGTTACCAACCAGCAGCTGGTCCTGGGAAACATCGCAGAACATCGAAGACCTCGACTGCAATGTGGTTGTAGCTTCAAATTTTGTAATTTAGGGAAATTAACTAAAGCAAATTTCATGAAAATAATTTTTATGCATTCAGTTACATTTGTTTTTATTAGCAGGTTTTACACATTTTTGCTGCACACATCTTCACAGTGGAATGAGGATAGTTTAAGCAGCTAAATTCCTGCCTGTGTTATAGCTTGAAGGAGCGCCCCATCAGCCCCACACCAGGACCTATTGGACATCCTACAGCAAACATTCCTTCAATGCCATCGTCTAGTCCCAATCAAAACAATGGAAGTCCCATGGGTCCCATGGCACCCTGTCCTGGAGGAACATCAGGCATGCCACAACAGCAGACAACAATGATTAATGCGCAAGGTGTACAGCCTGCTGTATTTAGACCTCAGACCCAGGTATGTTCCACATCAGAATGAGATTTTTTAGGTTATAGGTTTGATTCCATTGTTTTAGTGCCCATAAGACACTGATATGTTGTCTGTCTCACTGTTATTAGTGGCCATTGATTTTAGTGGCTGTGTTTCATTAGGCAGAACATATTTTAATTCTGACATTTACTGTACAGTAGAGTGCTTCGTCAATATCAAAATGTTGGCAAGGTGAGGGTATTTGGAATGTGTGTAAAATAATGAAGTGTTGAAAACTAGGTCATAAGAAAAATGTATGGACTTAGTGAATCTTCGGGTTCCGTGAAAGGCAGGGATTTTGGTGATTGTTCCTAAAAATGTTCTGAGTTTCGTGTAGTTAGTTAATTATATGACATTATGATACTGGTTTTGTTCCCCGTATGCTGTACCAGCGTGTCTGTTTTTCATTACAGGGGCTCGTGATGCCTCCACAGCAGCCGCATCCGCCACAGGGTGTGATGCATCCCAACCCAAGGGGTCCAATCCTGTTTCCCCAGCAGGCTCAACAGACTTATCCATCCCAAGGTATAGTGGTGCAGAATCGTCCGCCAAGGTGGCCTTTACCCATGATGCAGTCTTCACAGCAGACGCGCCAATTCTCAAGCCAAAGTGCTCTCATTGCCCAGCTGACACAACCGTCAATGGGACCTGCAGTAAATCCTACAGCCTTGGCAGTAACTGGACAGTTCAACCAAAGTAAGTGTTCACATTTTTGTAATCTAGCAATTGACTGTGTATTATTAGTTTGTGAAAATTGCTGTGTAGGTGAAGGTGTGACATATGTGTGGGTCTGTTCGGTTTTGCAAGACATATTCACTAGCATGGTGAAACCTTTGAAGTTGGGACCTCTTGGTGAGTTGGCCAGCTTCCTGTGCTGACAGCATTTTTAAGAAAACGTCACAGTATATGTAGATGTGTGTGTATAGATTTGTGCATAACTATTTGTGTACACCCCCCCCCCCCCCCAAACACACACCAGCAAGACAGACCTTGTGATCTTGCAAGTGATATGGCTCCTGTTCTATGTAACTGCTAACAGCTTTATTAGTTTTTTTTTAAAGGAAAACGAGACTTATAGTATCACTGTGATTTTTGTTACTATAAATTTCTGAACCAGTGTACTGATTGTCATAAATTATGCCATTTCTTGGACTTAGTGTTTGTTATTTCCTGCAGTCTGTGATAACAGTGTGGCATATACATGACCTTGTGAATGGGAATGACATTAGTGCCATTTAACCCTTCAGTGTGGTTTCACGTACACTGTACGTTGGGCATTTAATTTATCTACCCGTGGTTTGATGTACACTGTATGCTTAGAAGCAAGCTACATTTTTACAGCCTCCAGCTACAAAACTAAGAACTATACTGACACGTGGTTTGAACTAATCTGCTCCAGACACACATGGTTCTTTGTCTGTAAAGCGATAACTCTGATTCATAAGGCATTGCAAGTTCAGACAAACAAAAAAGGCACTGAAGCAGTGAATGACATCACATCACATGGTGGGACCATCGTTGAGATGTGGGCCGACAGAGTTCAAGCAAATACAGATTTTAAATGAAATATTAGATGATAATGTTGTAGGGGAATATAGTTCAGATGAAGAAAATTTGGATTTGTATACCCCTGTCTCAGACTGTGCATGACTTTAGGAAGGAAGCATGCATGACCTACTTTGTGGCCCTATCTTGGCATTTGCCCAAATGTCAGAAGCTATCAGTCAGGTTATCTGTTCCTTAGCCTGAAATTTGAACCTTTGTAATCCAAAATTGATCAAATTCTAATGAACATGAGAAATTGGTTTAACAGAGAAGAAAGTGCATGTGCAAAATTTATAACCTCACGTTCAGTATTTATTATAAAATATAAGAATAATGATGGCCATTATGTCTGTTCTCCAGCATAATAACTGCGTTTCTTCAGGTAGTCCAAGAATGTCTGCCCACCCCTGTGTTAAAATAGATTTGCTCAGTGGGATGCAGAGGCAGTAGGGGGACCATCTGCACTATCTGACCGCAGTTTTATGTTCACCATGTGTCAGTCATTCCACCCTTTTTTTTTTTTTGGGTCCCTTCCAGCACTTGTGTAAGAGAATGTCTTGACACATTATGACTGCTTTGGTGCTGTGTGTAGAAATGTATTTACGAGTTGCACGTATCTGTCTGTCTGTTTGTCCACTGTTTAAAATTTGGACATTAGTATTATAGGTGTGCCTAGTTTTCTTGAAACTCTGTGAACAGCATACCATTTGATGTCATACCATTTGGTACTTTCAGTGTGCTATTGTTGACAGACCTGCATGGTACATTGGTTGAATTGAGGTATTTATTTTAAAACTTTATTATTGGTAAAATTCCTTCAATGATTGTAACATAAACTATTCTGAGTTGTATTGTTTTGTGATATGATGATACCTGAACGGATATTTGAGGTGTGGTTTGAGGTACTGCTTTGCAGTGTAGCCTTGCTACCCCGTGATTAAATATACGCAACTGATTCACTGTTAATACTGCAGTCATCTTGGGTATGATGCTGTCTAGGAACCTTTTGCTTTGATCTTCTGGGTAGGAGATTTTTTGTTGAATTCTCATCCATGAATTTCAACTGTGACTTTCTTCTTTAACATTAAAATGTAACATTTGAAAATTAAAGTTAAAAAGCAGCTGTTCTTTCATTGTGTTGTGTGCTTAGCATAAAATGACATACAGCAGGTGTTGTCCTGCTGCACTTTGTGTCACAAAGCTTGAGCTGGCAAAATATTCGCAGTGGTATCTTCTGTCTCAAAATACACAGTTATGTACTCAGTTGATAAAAGTGGTAGTTCTGATTTGTGAAGTGTTGGGCTGTTTGAAGAAATCACCAGTTACTGTGTTAATGGCTGAAATTCCAAGTTGTAATCCAGCAAGTTATGTAACTGTTCATTGTAAATTCGGATACTGTACATATTAAAGTTATGGCCTTAGGGATGTTATTTTGTAGTCTGGTAAATGTATTTCTGTGTTTTGGAGGAACCTACTGTCTACGTGTTTGTTTCCATTGAAATGTTGGTACCTAGGTGCATATGCCAGACTACAGGGTATCAAAGCCCAAAATACATAATTGTAATGTTCACTGCCATGAGAAGCTCGCATCACATATTGGATACAAGTTAATTATGGGCAGGTATTGAAGTTGTAAATTACTTCTAGGCAATCCTACACCAGTGATGGGCCAGCAGCAGCAACAACAGTCGCACAACGTGCAGAGGGTACTTCAGCAACCTGGACAAGGTGGTTCAATGAACTTGCCGTCTATGGTTGGTCCTGGACCAGGACAACAACCAGGTCCAGGACAGTCAGCCCCACAACCACAACCACCACCACCGCCACCACAACCAAACCAATCTGGCACTCCTTCTGGTCAGGCACCCCAAACTATTGGCCCTCCACAGACAGTTGCTACTCCACAGCAAGGCACACCTCCAGGTGGACCTGTACAGCCACCAACACAACAACAAGTAAGTTAGCACTAGAAATGTGTGACACCATTGTCTGAATTTGTATCAAGTAAAATATTTTAAGATATAGTGTCCGTGATGCCTGTGTTCGTTGAGAAGTTAACTGGCATACATTTTGCAAGTACTGATACACCCTCTAAACCAGTATTTTGTCTTGGAAGGATAGCGCCAGTTTTATGATGTTTCTGTTTGATTAGTATGGAGTCAACATCTCAGAATTGTGGGTACTGTTTCTCTCTTTTTGTTTTTTTTTTTGTGTTTTGTTGAGAGTCGGTGGACGATGATGTTGACAGCATTGTTTTCCAGTATGCATGATTCATTTCTTCTCCGAGATTCTGGCGTTCATGATCTCTTTGTTCATGCATAGTTTGGCTAGGCCCAAGGAAAGGATCAGTAGTAATCATGAATAGATAGTCTCGCCCAGTTCCAAAGGCTGTGTCAGACTTATGGTTTGTATATTTGTAACCACTGATATCATCGTTGTTTGTAAGCAGAATTGAATTGTTTGTAAGCATTTGTTATGTTTGTTATTCGATTGTGTTGACTGCAATAATGAAGGAATTAATTACCGTCAAACACAAATACCATATATTACATACTTTACTTGTATTCTGGTAACATGTTTGGACCAGTGCGGTCATCTTCAGGGCAATAATATAAAATTTATAAAAAGTACTGTGTAAAATTATATTCAAAGATATTAATAATTGAGGTCTGTATTTTACATTCAGACCAATACATGTTGCTGTGTCTAATTTGTTGTAATAATAATTGCAATATGGCTAAAGGAGGACTTG
This sequence comes from Coptotermes formosanus, assembly GCA_013340265.1. NCBI lineage: Eukaryota > Metazoa > Arthropoda > Insecta > Blattodea > Rhinotermitidae > Coptotermes > Coptotermes formosanus. The sequence goes on along the minus strand of BLKM01005036.1, from coordinate 228,898 downwards.
TGTGTTCTGCTTCTGTATTTTGGTGTGGTAGAAGAATACGCAGTATAAAGTCCATGGAACATCGCCTTGTTGGTCTTTTTTACACTTGTAGCTGCTTGTCCATGTTAGTTACACTGTTGTGATTTGGATAGGTGATTAAATATGATGAATTCCATTGTTATTTATGAAGTGTTGAATCTGACACACATGTGTAATATCCATCATCACTCTTCGGGAGATATCTCGCGAACATCCCAGAAGTTTTTTGAACATACGATCACAACTGCATTGTTAGCAAGACATGGCTAAGAATTACCTCCGCTACTGGAGGATGTACCGATGGCAATGTGATCAACAGCGTGGTTTATATATGATGGAGTTCCTGCTCATTTTACATGGTATGCGAAGCAGTTTCTGGGCTCCCACTATCCGTGTCAATTCAAAGGGCAAAATAGACCAGTTTTGTGACCTTCACAGTTGTATGATTTCATTCCTGTTGCTTGTGTCAGTGGGACAGTTTGAAGGGTGTAGTTTAGTCAAAAAGAGTCAACACATGTTGATGTTTGAAGCAGATGTGATAACAATTTGTCACATGCCTGTACCAGGAATTCTTTGTTACAGGGCTCAGTTATGTGTTTCTATTCATGGGGAGCATATTCAGCAAATTTGTAAGCATTTTGCTGACATTAAGATGCTGTTATATTGAAACCCAATAAATACAATAAATTAATGCACTCCTAAAATACATTATACTTCTCTCATTTTATTTTGTAGTGCTTTTAGTCCTTGCTAACAAAGCAGTTGTGATCCCATGTTTGTAGGAAATTTTGACTGAATGTAAGAAATAAGACAAAATTCTTATGTTTAGTGTATGTAGTTTAGAATCACCCAGTGTCTTTATTGCAGCAGCCAGGGCAACAAACTGCAGGTGGCACCCAGCAGCGACAGACACTGTGGCAGGGTGTTCTGGAATGGATTGAGAAAGCCAAGAACCCCAATGACACCCAGAAACTTACACGGCACGTGCCTTGTCAGGTGTCTGCGAACCCCAGGGATGGTGAACCAGATCTGTAAGTATTAAGTGTAGCAGTACTGAGATGTTTCCAGAATAAACTTTGTGATAAAAAGTGCAGAATGAATTCAGTAGTTATTCAAAACTTACCAGGTATATAAATTTCCTTTTTTTCACAAGTGTTTGTCATAGAAGTTAAAAGGTGGGATTTAGGGACTGTAAGGGTACAGCTTCAGGCATTTTTACTATAAATACTGGATGGAGGCAGATGCACATCCAGGATTTTTCACTGGGGGTTGGGGGCTGACTGTGAGGCCGTATATAATTTACACGTACACTATGTAGGATAATAAATTTGTTCTGATGCTTCGGAGAAATGTGCTGCCTGTCAGGTTGACTGAAATGGTTTGAGGTGCATGCTGAAGTGTTTCAGAGGGGGAGATCCATAAGTTTTATTCAAACATTGGAAGGACTGTGGCCAGTCAGCACTGTGGAAAGGCAGGAGGGTTAGATCTTGCACCGAGCCAGTTGTAATTGAGACTTTGAAATAAGGCAAATGACTTTTTCCAGGCCTACACCATTTGTGGGTTGCACATGAATCTGAACTGACATTTAATCTGAAGTCTTTACGTTGTGGAAACCCTGTGTGTATATTGTTAGCAGTGTTATGTGAATCCACCAATGATTGAATGCCCTAGTATCATTAACAGTGGCACCTTTTGTCTTGAAATGCGGTATGCTGATTAAAGTTTGTTGCATATTTCCAGAAAAGCTGACTCATGGCCCCAGAAACTGATAATGCAACTGATGCCAAAGCAGTTGATTGGTAATATTGGTGGCGCATATCTGAAGAACTCTAAGTCTGTCCTTTTTCATCCACAGCAGTGTGAAGCGCTTGAATCTCTCACCAAAGTTATGAGTTCAGGATTTGTAAGTGTTTTTGTGTTTACGTTATAGCAGTTTATTCATGGTCACCAAAAAAAAAAAAANNGTTGGTTAGTTAGTTAGTTAGTTAGTTAGTTAGTTAGTTAGTTAGAATGTGAGTGTGGTGCGTGGAACAACGTATGTTCGATATGTATCAGTTTAAACACGCTGACAAGCATTTCGGCCATCAGAGGGCCGTCCTGATCCTATCTATCCGATAAGGTAACTAGCCTGTCATTAGATCTGCGCTCTTCTGGGGTATGAAGCAGCGTCGAGTACTAATCCTTTACCGACGTTTCGGGACAACGTATTGGTCCCATCTTCAAGGTTCAAGAAGTCCAAGACCCTTGAAGATGGGACCGATACGTTGTCCCGAAACGTCGGTAAAGGATCACCACTCGACGCTGCATTATACCCCAGAGGAGCGTAGATCTCATCAGCATCACGGCCGAAGCCTGAAGTCACGGATAGCCTGTCGTGAATCTGAAAAGTGTTTAAGACTAAAACTTATAGGCTGTTGGGTTCAAAGGATCGCAGTTAGCCGTTGTTTGTCATCGTATAGAATGACAACAAGTACTGCGTCAGCATGTCCAGGTAGGTTATTCCAGTTACGTTATTCTGATTGAAAAAAAAAAAGTGCCTAAAAATCTCCTTCTGAATAGTGCGAAAAGGATATTTGGCGTAGGGCTATTTCGAAAATTTTCGAAAAGGTCTGTGGATTTCCATAAAGATGTGACGATTTTTACCTCTACATAAGCGCGTTTTTACCTCATCACGTTACACAACGTGAGCCATGAATGCGTCGTCCACTCAAAGTGTTTGCGAGAACTTAACAGAGAGCATACTCGCTATTGTTCTTATTTTACGTAACTTGCTGCAAAACTCGTACTTCTAGAATATAAATTCTAAGCTTTTTTTTTTTCGTAAAATCGTGTGTACCGTGGAATAGGGCGCCTAGAACAGCGTCCGGTTGAGTTTCCGTAACGGATGGCCTACCCTGGCTTTTCCCGTCAGAGAAGCAGCCCCTCTACTTGGAACATTACGTACCACATCCGCACAGGATGATACGTTCCTTGTTCTTCACCACATGGTCGTTGCACGGATATGACTGAACTCGTCTCATAATGCCACGAGAAAAACTTCGACTTACTAAGCGCTTTCGTAAATTTGCCAAAAACAACTATTAGCTTCGTCATATCTGTCTCTCTGCATCTCCGTCCGTCCTTATCCTGGAATGAAGAACTCGGCTCTCACTGAAAGGATTTGGATTAATTTTATTATTATTATTATTGTTATTATTTATTTTGACTGCAAATGGGTTTGTACCCGGTGGCAGTGGTACTACAATAAGACACAACACAAAAAATAACACACCACACTGAAACAAAACACAGCACACAAAATTACAAAAACAATAAAGGACATACTGCACACAATAAATACAATTACAATACAAATACAATTGCAGTACCAAAATTTCAAATACGATACACATGAAAATACAATACAAATACAATTACAATTAACCTACAGTTTATGAATTAATATTAACAAAAAATTAAGCACACTGTACAGAGATACAGTCACAGCAATGCATTACGTAACTTCACGAACTGCTGCACTCACATTTCACCATGACCTTCCCTTCATTCCAATTCACTACGCTTATGTAACCTTCACATCCCCACCACGATTAACCTCCCTTCACCTCACTACACTTATACTGAGGAATTTGACTAAAACCTGCAGAGAAAATTGAAATCTGGTTAACCTTTATCCTGCTAATGTGGAATATATGGTGAGCTGCTAATAATGCCAGCACCACTAATGTGTAATATTTGGTGACCTGCATTTGGCAACGCTGAAAGGAGCCTCTTTGTCTCTCTCTCTCTCTCTCTGCACAATGTCTCAACACAATCAATCGTGAAAGACGTCCTATGTCATATCTGTGTGCACACACTTACTCGGCTACCAACTAGGCCCTTAAGGTAGGCCCTTAAGGGCCTAGTTGGTAGCCGAGTGGTGCTGGCATTATTAGCAGCTCGCCGTATGTTCCACATTAGCAGGATAAAGGTTAAAATCGGAAAAATAATAGCAGGCAGTTCTCATGAAGCACAATGGAAATTCATATTTCGCTGAATTATTCTTAATTTGAGAGAAGTTGTAGATAATATTGTAGGGAAGACTGGAAAGAGAACTTCATGTCGGATTATACCTATATATATTTATTTATTTTTTCAGAAAGTCATGCCGTTTGGAAGATAATTACAAAACTTATCAGAAATAGACAAGCCACAGATGATATAACGCAATATGGCGTAAGCAACTGCGATTAGATATTCTGAAAGAAAAAAAACCTCAAGTGCCAGCTGTCACGATAGTTAGTCGTTCACTTCACTTCACTTATCCCGAACCTCTTGTACCTTGTAGTGTAGAGGCGATAAGTTACTCCTTTAAGGTATAAATAGAAAACGGCCACTTAACTTTCGGGCTTATCTTAAACACAGATTCATATCTAAACTGTTCCTGCGAGAATGTTATGCCTGGTTGCGAAACAAGCTAGCTGAGAGAAGTGTAAATCAAACCAACAAATGTACAAGCTTATTGGCAAGTACATTTTATCACCCCTACATATATTTCGGTAATTACATTACCATCTTCAGGGGGCGTACATCAAAGAGCCACAAGTATTATTTACATCGAAGGATGAGTGGCTTCACATTAAAAGATTTTTCATGTCACCGGTCACATAATGCACACAACGTACAGGGCGAGGTCTTCAGTACATAGCATTTATACATAGTAGGTTTAGTTCAAATATCATTATAAACTTTTAGTATCAACATTTTAAATTTTAATTATTCTAGATATCTGTATGTGTGTTAAATTTTGTATTTTAATTCACATTTATTTATAAATTTAGTGGCATAATGTGTTATGTTATCAATTTTAACTTCGATCCAACTACATATCTTGAACTGTGACATGAGAAATCTTTTAATGTGAAGCCATACATGCTTAGATGTAAATAATACTTGTGACTGTTTGATGTACGCCGCCTGAAGGTGATAATGTAATTACCGAAACGTGTGTTGGGGTGATAAAATGTACCTACCAATAGGCTTGTACATTTGTTGGTTTGATTTAAACTCATAATAATTTGCACGTTATACAAAACGTAAAATTCGCTGAGAGAATTTAATATGTTCCATGTCCGTGCACTGTATTATACGAAATAATAACACCAACTAACGCACCAAAAATATATATAATTTTATGAATAAAATTATATATATTTTTTGGTGCATTAGTTGGTGTTATTATTTCGCTGAGAGAAGTTTGGGATGCGTTTTTTAAATAACCGAATAATAATGAAGTGCACCCGTAATACCTATTTGAATTATACAGGTAAAATATTTCAATGCGAGAATCAACAATTAAAACATGTATACTTCATTTTGACGGATTCGTTCTCTCAAAATTAATGTTAAGATGTGTGAATTGAGTAATGAATTGTGGGAACCGAGGAAAGTTACGGAAAGTTACGAGAAAACTGAGTGTATATAAACAGTTTCTGTGCATTCTTGTTTGAGGGCTGGGATCTACTCTGGAAAGCCATATTTATGCTTACATGGACTTTGAATTTGGCTCCTAGCTTTTTGTGGCGTTCAGACCTGTTTCACTGTTGCAAAACCTTGTAGGTGCTTGAAAGGGAAGTTCTAAATGTAGGGCTTCACTCTACACGCAATACAAAATCCTTACTTCACTTTGTAGCCCATATATAAAATAAATCTACATATTCCACCACAACTTACGTAAGGCTTTCATGTTTATTCCTTTAGTATGTTCCCATTTGTATAGAAAGAAAACTTTTGTAATTTTGCCAAAGGAACAACCTTCATGCGTATATACAAACTACAATAACAGGGTGGCGGTATGGGAAAAGTTTCTTTTTGGGAAAGCTAAGGAATGTAGATTTCCATGACAGCAGAAGAATTAAAGAGATTTCACAGTCGTACTTCTCACAAGCATGAATTAAGGGGAGAAACATGTTAAAAGAAAGTATCAGAATATAAAAGAAATAAAGGAGGTAGGAAAGAAAATTAGTGAAACACGATGAAGAAGTTATGGAATAATTTTCTGTGCAGATGCAAGCCTTCTAAAGGGACAGAAAACGATATTTATGATCAAATGCTTGAGCGAATTAATTGTTCCAATACAACGCGTTCATTCCTTCTTCTAATTCCCTTCATTATTATTATTTTAATATAACTCGAAATACAGCTGATGTTAAATAAATTAACCATCCCAGTAAGGAAAAAAAGAGAGAAAATTTATGTAGTACATTTGTGACTTTAAATGAAATATAACGTTCCTGACATTATGTTACGAAAGATTTATAATCTTAGCGTGTTTTGCCTTGCGCTAAAATGCCGGGAAATCGTGATTCCTGTAATGCAGCAGGCACTGGTACAGCTCCGTCAGTAAAGTAATTAAGTTGCAGGCTGGTCTTTAAAAACTGAGCAGATGAAACGGTTCCGCGGAAATAAGTTTTCCGAAAAACGAGGACAAGCGCCTTTGTTCGGAGTTTGTACCTCATGTGTAGAGCATTTCTGAGAAGCAGGAAAATATCGCGAAGTATTTACGAAATTAATACAGTTTTCAACGCTAAGCACGCTGTTGGGAATTTATTCCTGAGGAACAGACCGGAAAATGACCGTAAGCTCGCGGCACATTTTGTCGGTAGCATTTCCTGCTAATATGATAAAAGGAACTTATGAGAAGCAGACACACCGCTAGCCTGGTGGACACAGGCACAATACAAGATGCCCTGTAAAAATTATAAACTCCTTGAGCATGCTTATGACGCAGGGCATTTATTAGGCTTCAATAATGCTGGTAATTTGAAATTGAAACTAACATCTTTGCTTTTTTCTTCCTTAGTCTGACCTCTGACCTCTCATTGTAGGTGTAGACAGTCACTGTTGCACCTGATCACACTTAAAGACACACACGCACGCACACACTTGGTAGGATTCTCTGGACGAGTGATCAGCCCCACGCAGAGACCTGTACCTGACAACAAACAACACTCACAAGAGACAGACATACATGCCCCGCGGCGTGATTCGAACCTGCAATTCCAACAAGCGAGCAGCCGCAGAACCACGCCTTAGATCGCGCGACCACCAGGATCGGCTGACACTAACATCGTGTGTAGGAAACAAAAAAGAATCGGCCTACACGGACGGGATGGTATACAAATCTCACCAGCCACCTTTGTTTGAAAAATTCGCCTGTACCGAAATATCTGATGATTAAAGAGCTTAACAAGTAAGAGGGAATGCCAGTAGGATTGGCCAGGTCTTACATGCTTGTTGGTCTTAATTTATCTCGTACATAAACTGTGCTAGCAGCATGCAGGTTGTATTCATGTTAGCACATTTATTCTAAATAAGCATTTATGGCTTTGTTTTTCCTTTTGTTTGGTGGCATTAATTTCAACTTCCGTTTCGATCCTTCGTTCTGGTCTTTGTAGATATTATCGTAAGTTTTATTATATATTTTCTCGTATCTCCCGCAGGCGAAACCTGCTTCTAGGGCCATATATAGAGCTAGTTAACCGAGGTAAGTTTGAAGTGCCTTATGTGAATACCGTGTTTGTCAAGTAGAAGTCTACGACGGGCCGATCAGTTGTACGAAGTGTGTGTGTCATTGAGTGTGATCAGGTGTGAGAATCATCCTCTACACTTACAGTGAGTAGACAGAAAGAGGTATAGAAACACGATCGCTGTGTTAAGATGTGATATGATGTGAACCATTTTCAAATAACAAGGCAAATAATGGTCGTTGGATGCAGAGAATTACGGTTTTGCAATCTGGCTGCTGGAAGTGAGCTCTGTGTGTGACAATCCACTGCTCGACAGTAAAACCTGTGAAGCATGACAGGCTGAGCTACGCTAAAAGGAAGTAAAGTTGCCAACCGGAGAGACGTCACAACCAGCTGACTTCTTAATTAAATGGACATCGTGTTTACATCGGCCACGTTGGTGAGGTGGGTCTGTAACTACGGTTGCATATAGCGGAAAAGAATAAACTTTGGTATGTCATCCCGTCGTGTTATAAAACTAGATCCAATTCTTTAGGTTCAGAAGAACGGAAGTTCTAAATTCTAAATTCTACAAAAACACTAATCACCAACAAAATGCACAAAGAGTTTTATCATCAATTGTAACACACTCCTACATGTTTCGACCTTGCTGGGTCATCTTCAGGGAGAACTTTTTGTTATCGTTATACTAATGTTGCACTTTATAGTTGAGTTTGAATGTGCTGTTGACTGTGTACTGCGTTGTTTTTGGAGGCGTGAACTCTCTGTGGTCCCGGCTTGCACAAAAAAAAAAGATGACCCAGCAGGGTCGAAACATGTACGAGTGTGTTACAATTTATGATAAAACTCTTTGTGCATTTTATTGGTGATTAGTACTTTTGTATAATATAGTGTACGGACATGGAACATATTAAATTAATAAATTCGGTATGTTTCTAAGACATGTTTCGGCCCATTTGACTGCCCATCATCAGGCAGTAGTCTAGTGTACATAAAAGAGATAATTCAGGACGAGTCCTTTTCTTTACAAATGTTAGTGATCTTATTAAAGTTATCATTCCAAAAAGTAGAATAGCGTTGAGATAAATAATAGTTTAAACTATTAGAGTATAAAATAATAAGGGTTACTTCCTTCTTATGTATATTGCAAACATATCACAGTGTTCAGTAGATTGGTAATTTATTATGCGATGTGTAGTGACAAAGGTTTGTGACAGATTATTCGTAGATGCAAGTGGTGGTGTGTTGTATAATTTTTGGACTGCATCTCCTCATTATGGCATTCTTTTATCATCAGTCTTTAGGTATTTGCATATAGATATATTAAGTTTCTAGGTTTCCTGTGTTATGGTTTGAACGATGTGCTTATTGATTACGTATTGGAAATCTGTTTCTATACGTAAATGCTGATTGAGGATACTAGTGCGTGCCGCTATTGTGTAGGTATATACTGCGGTAGGTGTTCTATGTCCCTCGCCTTAATCACTAATACTAGCTGATGTGGCCAGACAAATGGGCCGAAGAATGTTGTAGAAATATAGAGAATTTACTAAATTCGTATCAGTTGTGTCTTTGTGAAAAAAACACGACTGGGGAAGTGTCTGTTCCTACATTTGTTTTAATTACCTGTCAGCACAGTGGAAATACTGATTTCTTATGGCTATTCGTAACGGAGACTTTGCATTACGAACGTTTTATAATTATTACGAATTGTCTAAACGCCAGTTCAGTACCCAGTACGTTAGAATTTGTTGTGAGGTAAAATACTTAAAGAACATACGGGGTGCAATAGATGTCAAGGTTTTTCAAGCAGCCGTTAACATACGTTCCTACCGTTTTAACCTTCAGGGCTTTGCATAAGTTTGATATTATTTGCGCTATAAAGCCCACTTTTCTGTAAACGGTATTAAATGTAATAATAATAAATATTATGATAATATTATATTATTTTAATATATAATAATATATAATATATAATAATATTGTATTATGTATAATAATATAATAATATTATAATTGGTTTTTGTAATACAGATGCATTGCGTTCTCTGTGAAGTAAGGTACTGGTTATTAGAGAGTGCAAAGAACTACTAGACGAGTCATTGGGAGTGACACTAGGCTATATTAGACGGTAATCACTCTCCGGCGAGCAGTTTAATCACGGTTAGTGACCGTGATTTTCTGATAGTGATTTCTTGCTTATCAATAATCGAAATTAACTCCTGATGTGCCTGTCCGCGGTTTAACTTGAGGAATGGAGCGGCTCCAGTTTCCATTAGCATTTGTGTGTGTGTGTGTGTTTTTTTTATTGCACGAGGCTGGACGAAGTTCAGACAGCACGTAATGCTTAATCAGTCTCGACTCCCTTAACCTTTCAAAGCCTAGCGGTAACTGTACGTACCACCAGGTTCAACATTCAACAGTTCTCGATAGTGCTGAAATCGGGTTTACGTATTTTGTACATATCTCGGAATAAACTACAACTTTTACCGTAAACGTCAACAACTCATTCGATTTTTATAACCGAGGTTGAAAGTGTTTACTGCGCGGTACGCACCGAATCTTTATATAAAACAGATTACTTTTCGTCTTTAAAGGGTTAATGTGTCATATTTTGCTTTGTGTCACATTCTGACTTTAAAATGTTATCGAATATGCAGAATATTAACTTGTTTGTCGAATGGGGCAAATTTTATTTCGTGGAAGCGTCAAATGCACCAGTACACAACAGCAGGCTGCCGGAGGAAGATTAACAACGTTCGCTTCCAAAACTATTGTTGTTGTTATGAAAGGCAAAAAGCTGTCCTCCTGTCTAAACACGGTGCTATGATGTGTTATGGCGGTGTCAACAGATGCTGGCTTATTTCGGAATTCTAATGAAGATTTTAGTCGCCAGAAATTCTTTCATAAAGGAAATTTCACCTACCCACGCTGTTCTGCTCTCTCTGCTTCATTCTACTTAACGTCACATAGCGTGCAAAATATTAAATAAAATCATTTTGTGATTGTTATATAACAAAATAATTGTCGCTGTTTGTTCAGTGAAGGCATGTAGGGGGAGTAGAAGTATGTCGCCACTTATTAGGCTTGGCTCTGGGTAGCGATGAGTGGTTAGCGTAACGTCCCGGCCGTTTTTATCACCGGTAAATAAAGACACTACCAGCTGAATAAGGCTGGGTGGACTCCTCAGTCGGTCTGGATATTTTGGAGAAGAGAAAAACTCTTTCGCATGCCGGGATTCGAAAGCGGGACTATCCAACACGTAGCATAGTCGCTATGTACGTACAAATGGTGCGACATCTTTGATACATCAGCAAAGGGTAAAAGGTCGAGCAATCCCATTACAGGCCTGAACAGGCCCTGAGCGTTCCAGGAGTTTGAGGCTCCCCAGATTTAAAGACAGTCAACACATGAAGGTGGTAAAATTGTCAGCCCTACGCATCGGCCGCCTTTACCCCCCAGGAAGTATTCCTGGTACTCATTTCTGTTAGAGACTGAGTCGACCCCAGGGCCATAGTGCGATCGAAAGGCTTATGTCAATGAAAAATTCCAATGACACCATCGGGAATCGAACCCGCGACCTTCCGGTTTGTAGTGCAACCAGCAGCAAAGGGTGGCAGGTTATATGCATTAACCCTTTAGAGACGAAACGTGCCTGTTTTATATAAGGACTCAGTGCGTACCGCGCTGTAAACACTCTCCACTTCGGTTATAAAAACCAATCTCTTAATGTTTTATAAGGCAAAAGTTGCTGTTTGTTCTGAGATCCGTACAAAACACATAAAGGCAATGTGGGCACCACGTAGAATTTTTTAATGTTAAACCTGGTGGTACGTAAAGTTACCGCTAGGCTTTAAAAGGTTAAAGAACAGATTCAAAGAACAGATCCCATGTTAGTGATGAGCAGACGAGTGGGTTTGTTGAGCCCTGCCTGTAGGGGGCACGACATTACACTTCCTTACATACTTAACCCAGTGTTACATGAAGATGGGTGGTTACATTCGGGCTCTTTTCTCTCTAACTCCGGTGCTCGCTGGGCTGGAGACCGTGTGAAACCCAGAGACGGTCTGAACGTGGTTTCTACCTTCTGACAGAGATCTAACCCTACCAATCCTCCTACCATTCCAGGAAACATTTCAGTCTGAGTTGCTTTTTCAATATCCAGAACGTAAATGTACCAACTTAAGCCGGCTATGGTATTTATTATACATGTGTGAGAAATGCGTTTCGGTTTTCTTGAAGCCTTCATCAGTGTTATAATGTTTTACATGAATTACATACCAGTGTTACGTGTGTATTATTAAATATGTAAAACGTAAATTTATATAAATATCATTTAGAAATATTTAAAATAATTATATAGACACAGCTGCTTGGATTTGTTAAACTATTGTATCAGTACGTATTTTTATTTCAACTTCCCGGTTTTGGACTCTTTTTTTTTAGTCAGTTTAAAATTTTGAGCTGATACAGCTCTTTATTCGGCGGGACAGCATAGTCTGGACGGTGCGGGGTGCAGGAACAAGAGGTTTTCTCTTCTCCGAAACGTCCAGACCAGCTCTGGGGCCACCCGGCCTCCTATTAAATGGGTACCAAAATTCTTTCCCCCCTGTGCAAAGTGACCGAAGCGTGTAGTTGACCACTCACCTCCCAGAGGTTAAGAATGAGTGGAGCTGTACCTCTACTCTCCGTGTATGCTTCCATGGCGTAGACAGGGAAGACTTTACGTTTGAGATCTGCGCTGTTCTGGGATGTTACTCGGAATCATGTGGTAATTATTTACCGACGTTTCGGGAGAACGTATCGGTCCCTTCTTCAAAGGTCAAGAGTCAAAGAAGTGGCTCTTTCTTTCTTTTCTTCTCTTGACTCTTTTTCCCTGAAGGGGGGGCCGATATTTTGCTCCGAAACGTCGGTAAACCATTACCAAAGACGCCGTATAATATCCCAGAAGGGCACAGATCTCATCAACATGGCGGTGGAAGCCTTAAATCAATTTTACCTTGAGGTTTTTTACATCTCTTAATATTGTGTGCATAGATTGTATTATTTTTAGCACGTTTATCTCGGAATGCTGTTATTTTATCTCCCGACTCTTGCGCTTCTTGTCATATTATTCTCATTTCATCTCTGCCCTAGCTGTAAGACGAGGCAGCTGTCAGATGCACGCGGCGACTCCTAAAGACAAAACTTGACATGGCGTGTGCGCGCACCCATCTGATATTACTACTATGCTACTGTAATTGCATATCTTTCTCGCTTTCTCATTTTCTCTGCCCATTTCCAATTCTGTTTGTATCCCGTGTATCATATTACGTGACTGACAAGGGGAATCTTGTAAGCAACTTTTAATATAACGATAAAATTTCAAAGAAAGTTTGTTTTTGCCTTTATTATGCGTGCAAGCGTGAGAAGTTTTTGTTTCATAAATAATTGCGAAGTTTAATTACAATGGAAGGTTGGTTAAAAGTGTTGATAAAGTTTATTAATATGTATTAAATTTCTGACAAAAAAATCTCGTTTCCTTCTGTAATTTTGTTTTAAATGATAAGATGTATTTAAAATTCCATTCTTCTGGGATTTGACGCTGCGTCACAGGTAGTCGGGTCCGATTATCCCCGTGACGCAGCGTCATATCCCAGAAGAATAGAATCCTGAGCTACACCGCTGCGAAAACTCAGATCTTGCAAAGTGATTACTTTTTCTTCACGCCTTTATCGCTTATGAAATTTATTGTTCATATATCTGTATCTATATCTGTATCTATATATCTGTATCTATATAGAGGTGAACTCGGTTATAACGTCATTAAAGGGCCTGAATATTTTGTGTCGTTTTAAATAAGTGTCGTTATAGCCGAGGAGTGGTGGCGCAGTTGGTTGAGGCACTGCGCTACAAACCGGCAGGTCGCGGGTTCGATTCCCGATGGTGTCAGTGGAATTTTTCATTGGCATAATCCTGTCGGTCGCACTATGGCCCTGGGGTCGACTCAGCCTCTAACGGAAATGAGTACCAGGAATATTTCCTGGGGGGTAAACGCGGCCGGCGCGTAGGGCTGACAACCTTACCACCTTCATGTGCCTATTGTCTAGAAATCTGGGAGCCTCAACCTCCTGGAACCCTCTGGGCCTGTCCAGGCCTGTAGTGGGACTGCTTTACCTTTTATAGCCGAGGAGTATAATGTTATGTTTAACAGTGACGAAGTCATTGGTATCACAGAACATCTGACGCTATAGGCGAGGTGCCGTATAAACCGACGTCGTTATAACCGGGTTCTAGTGTATGTTTATTTATTTATTCATTTATTATTTATTTATTATTTATTCATTTATTTGTCTCTTGTCCTAGGTCTCGGTCTTCTCATATTTCACGCCTCATTGTATGCTAGTCTTGGCTCGCCCTCTCGGTACATTCTGTCTGTATGATTTCTGCATAATATATCTCCGAGACAGTGGGGAGATAGCAGCCGATCCGTATTTGCAAAGTATCGGGCTTCGTTTGGGCTCTTGAACGGATTTCAATATAAAGGCAAACACTTGCGTTTTTACTGCTGTGGAAACCCGAGTCTAAGCAGTAGAGTGATAACCTCCAATCGTGCGTGTGGAAGAAATTACAGGCCGTGTTGGCTGCTATACCGGCTGTTGCGTAAACAATGGCGGATCAAATTTGAAAGGCCGATCGCAGACTATGGTCCAAAATGTCTGCCAGGCAAGGTTGATTACTTGAAAGTCTCCAGTAACGGATTAGGTCATGGACGGCAAGTGACTTCTCTAAATTTAGAATCTGTTTCTGAGTCTCACAGGAAAATAAGACTTCTCCTTCAGCCCCTAAAATATTACTAATTTTTGGCATAAAATTGTCTTTATTTGTATCCTCTATAAAATATTTCGACTTTATCAATTTAGAAATTTTGTAAGGAATATGTTTCCAGTTTTAGGTACAGCGACAAATTTGAAAAAGAAAAGTTAGGAACATTCATGCGATTTACAAATATTGAATCATAGGGTACTTCAATAAAACAGTCAAGGATTTTAACAGAGTATATACATATAGAAACAATAACCGTTACCACATTTAATTTTAAACAACTTTTCGCATTGTTTTTTCGCAATGTCTACTAGTACAGAATTTAATTACCTCCCTTAATTAAACCGGTATTGAAAATCCCGCCCTGTTGGGTTGACGAGCTGAAGGGAATTGAGGGAGGACACAACTACACAACTGAAAGTGAAGTGGGATTGAGGAAAAGCAATTAGCCGACCCTGGTGTTTTTAAAACGTCGATAGATAATATGACTGCTGAGACAAGATAGGGCGGCCGACAGCTCTGAGATGGCAGCACCAGCTATAAAATAAAATTTCTTTGCAGCTTTCTGTACGTATTTAGCAATGCTGCTATTATACTGAATTTAAGCTCCATTCTAATATTGAAGCAACAGACCTGTAATTTCTTCCAAACAGAACTGATGATTTAACTGTTCTAAGAATGAACTTGGTTTAAGTAATATACAGTGTGACACAAAAGTCATTCGACAATAGATATTTAATGACGTTGATGATAATAGGCAGGTTTGCGAAACTGGTATGTGCATGCGTTCGGGAAGACTTAAAAAATGTGTCAGTTTAGATGGAAGAAAATTTGAACGTTTGAAATAGAAATAAATGTACATATTGTGCCAGTAAAGTTCAATTAATATGTTGCCTCTAATGTCAAATGGCTTTTGCGTTACTGGGTGTATAGATAACTTCCTACCTCGCAGTACGTACAGTGCTTATCCACACTTGCCTAATTTTATCACAAATTTAGAGTGCTCAAAATAAAAATGTATTTTACCCTAAATGTTCAACTTATTGCGATTTGTTTAAACTTCCAATAATTTGATATGATTTCTTGTAACTATCCAGCACACTGAAGTTACTGTCTTATTTACTGCTCGCTTTGACAAGTGACATTCTATACACGTCAGCTTTTATCAGCCGTGTCTCCTGTCATATTTCCCATGCCCGGGGCTTTAGTTAGCCGGACGATTAGCCAGAGATTACAATGTCGTGGGATTAATTGAAAGTAGAAGTGACAAGCCTTTGTTTAGGCTTCGAATGATAGTTGAATGTAAGGTATCTTTATATTACAAAACATTAATCACCAACAAATGCACAAAGAGAGTTTTAACATCAATCGTAACACAATCCTACATATTTCGACCCTGCTGGGTCATCTTAAGGGAAAAATTTTCGTTACCGTTACACTAAGGTTGCACTTTACAGTTGAGTGGGAATGTGCTGTTGACTGTGTACTGCGTTGTTTTTGGAGGCGTGAACTGTCCGCGGTCCGGACCTTCTTTCGACCCTGTTGGGTCATCTTCAGGGAGAACTTTTCGTTACCTTTACACTAGGGTTGCACTTTACAGGTGAGTGAGAATGTGCTGTGTACTGAAGGCGTGAACTCTCAGCGGTTCGGACCGCCGGGAGTTCACGCCTTCAGTACACAGTCAACAGCACATTCTCACTCAACTGTAAAATGCAACCCTAGTGTAACGGTAACGAACAGTTCTCCCTGAAGATGACCCAGCAGGGTCGAAACATGTAGGAGTGTGTTACGATTGATGATAAAACTCTCTTTGGGCATTTGTTGGTGATTAGTGTTTTGTATGATATAGTGCACGGACATGGAACACACTATCTTTATATTACTTTTCTGTGGCATTTAAAAAATTCGCCTTCCCATGAGCTGCAGGTATTAATGAAAACAAATTTCCTGCTGGCATTTCCAAGTAGAAAGAGATTAAATATTTATATTAATGTAGGTACTATGCAGTTTCCCGTTTGTTTTACGTCATTTGTTATTAATTTTCCATTAATTATGTTTGTGTTAACGGGTGCGATTTATAAAACCAAATACTGTGTGTATACTCTCGCATTATATACGTGTCGTGCGTAGGTTTAAAACCCTAATGGAATTGTTTCCGTTTGCAGCGCTGTCGCATTGCAGTGACATGGTGTAGCCAATAGTAAGTACACGTCTGTGTAGAGTGGCGAAATTCTGGAGCATTTCGATAGTGCAAGTAGTTTTGGAGAATTTACACAACCTTTTCTCCGTATATATTCTATTCTTCACAGCCAAAAGAATATGTGATTACTGAGATATCAAAGGTCTTTTAATGGCTCGCCATCTACTTGTGATACTTGAAAGGTTCAAGAGGATACTGAATCGTAAAGAAAGGCGTGTAATTGCTAATTAACTAACTACAGGATGCGGCAGAAAACCCTGAT
Source organism: Coptotermes formosanus (assembly GCA_013340265.1). NCBI lineage: Eukaryota > Metazoa > Arthropoda > Insecta > Blattodea > Rhinotermitidae > Coptotermes > Coptotermes formosanus. The sequence goes on along the minus strand of BLKM01005036.1, from coordinate 212,106 downwards.
GGTTTTCAAAGCGAAATAACACACTGACGTTTCACCTTATTAGGTAACAGTTGGTATCACTGAAGACATCAGTCCATGCCTTTTATATTTTGAAAAATATGTCGCTCAGATTTGTTCCGCCATTTCTTAAACGCTGCTCGAATCTTTCTCAAAGATTTTCCGTCATCCGACGAGTCATCTGCTCCGGAATTTTTGCGATTTCTTCCTTTATTCTCTGCTTTAGTTTCTCGATGGTTCTAGGCTTAGAGATAAAAACGTTACTTTTGCAGTACGACCATAAAAAGTAATCACAGGTGGAGAGATCAGACGGACGCGCAGGCCTTGGAACATCACTGCGACGAGAAATGACGTGTTGTGGAAACATTTCTCATATACTTCATTTCCACTTATCTGGTTATATGAAGGAACAGAATGTACCGCTAGTGGGCGCCCGAAAATCTACAGCGAGAAATTGACTGTCTGGTTTCGGATCGCATCTTTTGGGGTCCTTCACCCTTACTTCTTTGAAGACAAGGAAGGTGCAGCGGTTATTGTGACAACCGAGCGCCATGTGGGAATGTTATGCAAATTCCATGAACCGGAGTTATGTCATCGTGAAACGGGTCCCTCTTCGGTATTGTTGCAACAAGACAGAGGGCAACAGCCCATACAGCAAGGGCATCAATGAGCGTTCTGCGAGAAATGTTTCCACAACTCATCATTTCGCGTGGCAGTGATGTTGCATGGCCTGCACTTTCACTTGATCTCTCCACCTGTGATTACTTTTTGTTGGGGTATCTCAAAAGTAAAGTTTTCTTCTCGAAGACTAGAAACATAGCGGGACTAAAGCAGAGAATGAAGGAAGAAATCACAGAAATCCCGGAGTAGATGAGTGATGGAAAATCTTCAAGGAAAGTTGGAGCAGTGTTTGAGAGATGGTGGGGCACATTTCAGCGACGTACTTTTCAAAACATAAAATGGCATGTATTTATTTAGTTCTTCAGTAATAGAACTGCTACGTAATGAGGTGAAACGTCATTGAATTATTTCGTTTTGAAAACCGTCGGTATTTTCTGCTGCACCCTGTACAAACTCCGATATAGCGTCAACATGTATAAGCGCCCTTAAAGTCTCTGAAAATAAATTTCGTATTACACACTACTTCAATTTACCGCCACCGTCGTTATAGCGCCACGAATTGCGGCGAACAAACACTGGTGCTGTACGGAGGTTTGACTGTAATCACATGGAACAATGTCCTTACGAGAAACCTAAAATATTTTCTGCTACTCAAGTAATTCATCGTCATTTACTGTCACCAAATATTCGTATTCATAAGCGGGTTCATAAGTACCTTCCACGAACCCTTATTGTAAACCGAGGTGAAAACTGTCCACATCATCCCATCCTACCCTTTTGAGGTCCACTTTAATATTATGTTACTGTTGAAGCATATGTTTTGTAAGAGATGTATCTCTGTTTTAGATTTTCCGACAAAAAATTTATTTGCCTTTATAATCTTTCCCTTTTATGTCACGTGTCACTGTAGTCTCGTTTTGGCAATTTGATCATGGCCGTTATATTTGGCTGACATTTCACTTTTGTTGTTAAGGGTAGAATTTCGTAACTTTATAAAAACTTTTTTCTAGTTTCAATGGGCTTTCATTACGGTCTTCGGAATATGCCACAATATTTCCCACCTGCTACCACATTTTCTTTATGTAATCACTAAGAGACAGTTTTAAAGGGACAAATACGTTAGACGCAATAGCAATTACTTTTAGTGCCTAACTTGTTTTATTGCAGTTTGCTGTTAAGTTAAACCAAACGTACGCAGAGATGGTATAACAGGGTAGCAGTCGTTTTGCTTCATTATCATTGCACGGTTTATGTCTCCCTTAAAGCATTTGTAACTTTGTAATTTATATTTACGTCTATATATTTTTGTAATCAATTGACTCCTGCTTTATGATCGGAAAGTTTAGGTTTCAAATATCGACTCAGAGACTGGCTAATATGTCAGCACTTTTGTTATAATTCCTCAAACCTTCCGGACAACTGCCAGGACAGCAGGTCAAGTTTGGCCACGACTGCATCCTTCCAAAATATCTCCATTTCATTAATAACTAATAACCCTACAATTTATCCCACCGTCTGCGCTACTCAAAATACGGTTAAGTGATTAAGCAACATAGTAAATAAAAAAAAATTATCGAAAAGTTTTCTTAAAAATCTTTCAGTATCATACATGTGTTTGTAGTAAAACGTATGTTTTCGATAAAAATTTCAACATCAAATCTGTTCTATAAAGAAAAAATAATATTTTACAATACAATGACATTTATTTTCAGCAGTTAAAATGTGGAAATTCTTCTATACAAACTAGATTGCAACGTATAGTCTTTTCATGAAAACTGTTCACATGAACACTGTTTGAAAAAACGGATCATTGAACCTGAAAATTGCATATATTAATTTTGTAACAAAGCGGGAAATAAAATTAACTTCTAATAATAACTCAATAAATATTGCAGTGCCCTTTTTCAGTTATTTTCACATTCACAAGAGTAGACACTGCCGGACAGAATGCTCCTGAGAAGGGACCACCAACTTTTGGTTTTAAAAAAATCTAAACGGAATGAATGCTAAAAATCTAGCGACATCAGTTTTATAGTTGTTGGCAGCGGTGTAGTTGAGGTCTCCGTTTTTCTGAGATGTAGCTTTGCGTCACAGGGTGATTGGTACCCCACGTTTGGAGACAGCATGGAGATCTAAATTTCAAGTGTTGAAATTTCCATGAAGAAAATGGCTCTTCGACATTTCGACCGCTGTGTACGTTGTCTTGCAACATTGGTCACCAATCACCATGTGACCCACTGCCACATCCCAGTGGAACTGAGACCTCGAGTTACGGAATGTTGGCGGGGCTAAAAATCCTGGTGCTTGTAGATTTTGGTAAAAAAGACTCGGTATAAAATTTCATGGAATTCGATGTGACGTTTGCTACACACACTGATGTACACAAATGCCAAATCTCTGATTGTTACTAAATCACATAATGAAATCATCTCGTATTACACTTAAAAATAAAAATGATTAATTTTTTTGCTTTAAACCGAAGCCCCCACTAAAAGTAACTGAACGGAACTGACGTTGAGCTCTCTGGGCATGAACTAACTCATACGTTACTTTATTTAAGATAAGAACCGGGCTTATTTTAATTTTACTTAAGGATGACGACCCGCGACATAATATGGAATATAAAATGTTGGTTTCACTAATAATAAAGTAGCAAATTTATTTTAATATTATTCCGTTATTATAGGATATATGTTTGGGGAAAGGAAGGAGAAATGCGATCGGACTATTACAACGTTATGCAGTGCGTTGACCTTGGCAGTCGTAAGTTAATGTCTTACAAATTGCGAAAACTGCTAAGCACGAAGTCACAAATAGTACATTTCCAAAATAATTTTATTCGTATGGGGAAAACCTTATCCAGTTTCATGACACACACACACACACACACACACACACACACACACACACACACACACACACACACACACACACACACACACATTATTTCGCGAAAGGACACTGTATTTTATTCACGAAATAAGGGTTTTTGGAACTAGCCTATATATGAGTGTCATCACGCAATAAGGCGTGTAATAAAACTAGGTATGTACCTTATAGACGGACCTAACGTCACCTGTTGTTCTGATAGTGTGCCGTCTGTGTTTGATAAATTTGCATTTTTCCAGTATATAAAACAGAATGTTACGACGCCGATGTGTGAATTGTCAGTAGACGAATATCAAAGAATGTACGACCTAGTGTGTAAAGAGCACTGTAACCTGAAAATAATGGTGCCCTTCAGACCAATCTGCAACCACAAGTAACGACTCTGCACAGATGTACCGCCTACCGCGTTATGGCTTATTGTATTTTTATTTCTGCTTGAGCTTTAATGTAAGGAAACAAATAACGTGAGCACGCTTACTGACGTAATGATGTTTACAGGGGACACAAACTTTGTGTCAACATTATGGTCTATTTTCCTATTGACATAAAATGAATGGGCCTGAATGACGCAGGGTTTATTTCGGTAGTAGACAGCCATTAAGCTGCTGAAGAAAAACACTGTTTTTATTGAGCCTAAAAACTCGCCCAAGATTTCACTGAAGTACGTTACTGCACTCTTTTGATCAAACTGGATATGGTCAAACTTTCAGTCATAATGGGTCACACGCTCGTACACACACACACGCGCGCGCGCGCGCGCACACACCCGTTGGGTTTCTTCCCATTAGGTGTTCTCTGAATATACGCATAAAAATTTTTACTTTTTTCAGGGTGTGATGTTCTTTTTCTGTAGAAAATATTTCAATTCTTTATCAGATGGGTATTTCATTTAGGTAAGATGGCCACCTATTTGACTTTATCTCTCTTAGAGGAACTGAAGGTTGAAAAAATATATAGATTTATCGAAAAGGGGAGAATTATGTTAGCAGGATATAGATATTGGTGAATGGTTCTTCTAGCGCCTAAAATGGCATAAATTTTCCAGCTGTGCCCACAGAAACTTTACTATTTACACAAGATAGTCCCAGTCTCAATTAAACCTCCTCCCCCAAGAAAATCTACCGTTACGAAACTTTTTCTTAGTTCATTTTAAAGAAGAGTTAAGGAGAAAGAATGAGTTCGTTTTTCTTTTATTCTGTTCTAAGAGAAGAATGACACCAACTCTGCCTGAGGTTGGTGCGTGTGGGTCTTGTGAAAGGCGGTGGGAGGGAAGGAAGGGTGTGAGCAAGAAGAAAAGCCGCAGTCGGTTTGCCAATTTGGTTTAAACGGAGAAGAAAAAAAAAAGACAAGGCAGGTTTCCGCCTAGTTAACTTCCTGGTGACGACCTTGAAGCTGTCAATTCTATGCACTGAGAATTATAATGATGCTCTTTAGAACCCGCGCTGGCTTTAGGCTGAACTCTTTCCCATAGGAAGAAGTTATGCCTTTATGTGAATATTAACGTGGTTTTGCGTTGATATAGTCCGTACTTCTGCTGCAAGAGATCTTGTAACAGTGGATTGTAAATATGATTATGTTTCGGCTGTTAGATAGCCATCATCAGGGAGAATTATCAGATACGTTTCGTTTCGTAGTCCTTACCTCTTCTACCTACTCACAGCAGGTGGCAGGTGTCGAGGTTGTTCATTTTCACTTGATCACACTGAGGCACACCACAGTAGGTAGGATTCCTCTGCACGAGGGATCGGCCCGTCGCAGAGACCTCTACCTGACAACACAAACACTCACAAGAGACAAACATCCATGCCTCCGGTGGGATTCGAACCCACGATCCCAGCAAGCGATCGGCCGCAGACCTATGCCTTAGACCGCGCGGCCACTGGGATAAAATTATCAGATACGCAGAGGGTTAATAGGGGTTATATTTTTATCCAACGACGCAACAGCCCCTAGTGAACCAGGACCTCCTCATTATCGAGGATTCACCATCATACTCAGACACACCACAGTCGGTAGGACTCCTCTGGACGAGTGATGAACCCGACGCAGAGAACTCTACCTGACAAAACACAACACTCAAAAGAGACAGACATGCGAGCCCCCAGCGGGATTCGAACCCACAATCTCAGCAAGCGAACAGCCGCAGACCCACGCCTTAGACTGCGCGGCCACTGGGATTGCCGGGGTTTATATTAACCACGCCTATTAATTTTTTACTTCGAGAAAAGTGAGAAAGCTGGACCATGAGGAACGTATGGGGGAGAAGAAAAGAACATAGAGGGGTTTCAGTGGGGAAACCTGAGGACAAGAGACCACTTGGAAGATCTAGGCGTAAATGGGTTGATAATATTAAAATGGATCTTAAAGACGTGCGACGGGGGCATGGGCGGTATTGCTGTGGCTTATGATAGGGACAGGTGGCGTACTCTTGTCAATGTGGTAATGAACCTTCTAGTATCACAAAAGGCGAGGAGTGTCTTGACTAGGTCAGTACGTGTTAGCTCTCAGTTCCTTGGAGTTAGCTGTTAGTTTTTCACACATTATTATTGTGCATTTCAAGTTTATGTTTCACACGTGATTCTCATATGTAATATGGCGTTTTAAATAAGACTTTCATTACAATTTCAAATGAAAATCAGAATTTTAAATTTTAAATTCTATTCATTGGTTTTTGTAATTATCAACGCAGTTACTCGTCAAGCACCATAGATCATAGTAATGTCATAGACGCACATCAGTGCCGTTCTACGGTATTGAGTCTTTTAATCGGTGTTGCTTTTAATAGCTTTTCTCAATATTATTTTTATTATTATTATTTATTTTGACTACAAATGGGTTTGTACCCGGTGGTAGTGGTACTACAATAAGACACAACACACAGAATAACACACATCACACAAAATAACACACCACACTCAAACGAAACACAGCACACAGAATTACCAAAACAATAAAGGACACATACTACACACAATAAATACAATTACAATACAAATACAAATACAATTACAAGTACAATTACAATATAATTACAAATACAATTACAATACAAATACAATTACAATACAAACACAAATACAATTACAAGTACAATTACAATATAATTACAAATACAATTACAATACAAATACAAATCCCAGCACATGAAGATGATAATTGTTACCGTATAAGCTCTTACATTTCCTTATTATGCCTTATTAAGCGGCTGACGAAAAGCAACTATATATCCTGTGATTATCGCAGATATGTTTAACAAAACAAATCGTATGGGCAGTTTGCCGTTTGGCTGCACCTACTGGCGGTGTGCGAGGCGTTGCTGAACGTGTACTTGTATGTTAAAAACCACAAACGTGAGGGTGTACGAACCAATGAGTGAAAGAACAAAAATGGGGTTGAAGCAGAATTTGTGTCAGGCGGATTATCGTTACATAAAATATGGCTTGTAAAGGAAGATGTAAGTTTATTTAAGGTTATTGTAAGTAATAAATTTTACCCTAGGTTACTGGAACGGCAGCACGTAAAATGTTTGTTCCCAATTTGCAAGTCGAATGTTATAAAACTGATAATTTGGTCTGCTTTCTGCAATGAATGACGTACCGATCATTTCCAGGAGAAAGTGTCGAAGAACTAAAAGACACCACGTTAATAAGGATGAAACTGAAGGCGCATTTTACAAGAATAAGTGAGGAGGAAATCGTTTAGAGGAGACGCCATTTGAAGTACGAGCTTAAGACGTAGACTTCCTCCCCGATGCCTCCAGTATGGAAGCACCAATCACAGCAAAGCTGGAAAAATTACGTGCAAAACCGTGGGAATTCTGCGAATATAAATTGCACCTGGGAACAAACAGATATTAGATGAAAGAAAGCGACATCTGTAGTTGAATTTCAGTGGCCCCGCGGTATAAGGCGTGGACCTTCGACCGAGGGCTTGCTGGGATCGTGAGTTCAATTCCCACTGGGGTCATGGATGTTTGTCTCTTGTACAGTGTGTGTGTTGTCAGGTAGAGGTCTCTGCGACGGGCCAATCTCTCGTCCAGAGGAGTCTTACCGACTCTGGTGTGTGTCTGAGTGTCGACTATAAACCTCAAAAAGGAGGCGGTCTGGGCCCGATTTGGGCTGCTGCGCCACAGGAACGGAACGTAGGTGCGTTTGCGCTTTATGATAATTTTCTGTTTATCGCGTCGTCTGTCTTGCGAGAGGTCTTTCTTCTGCTACAAACCGATTTCTCCAGCCATGGCCATCACATGCTTCGTCTTTCAGAATACAGTATCATCTGTTTTCCTTAACATCATCTAGTAGCTACTTACGTCTTCTTCCTCGTCTCCCCTTCCTTTCTATCTTCCCTTCAATAACTTGTGTTAGGAAGGAGTTTCTACGCAAGTTCTGACCAATCCCTTTAACCTTCCTTCGTTTTATTGCGTAAAAGTAGTGTGAATATTTCGTTGGTTTGATCTGATGTAATCGTTACTGTAACGAGTGAGACATAAGAAAAATTTGTGCAATTTTAAGAATGTTTTATTTGTAGTTAAACATTTGTGTTTAACTATAAGACAATGGGAATTGTAGGCGGACAATGTTAATGACGAAAGAATGTAAATAACAAACAAAGAATAAACGCACTCCTACAATATAGGATAAAACGTAATATACATTCCGTGCCAGAGTAAAAACCTGACGATGCTCTGAGGAACAAAGGCACCCTATTAGAGCACAAAGCACGGAGTAACTAACCTTACCATAAGGGTAAATTAATGTTACGTTTATTGTGCCTGTAATAAGCGGTATTAACAAAAACACGGGGGTTGCAATTGCGTTCTTGTCTGCAATGCTTTTAAATCTACATAACAGAATGTATTTTGTAATATTTTCATGAAGTACCAAAAGAAAACGTGTTTTAAATATGTTTATGGAAGTTTAATAACGTGCTACAGTAACAATACAAGTGCTGAAAGGCTTGAATAAATTAGGAGTTAACATTTACATTGAGAGATATTGTAACGTACCTTCCTTGATCTCACAATATGCCATACACATTGTGTGATAAACAACGCATATGAAAAGCAGTTAACTTTTTAAAGCCTAGCGGTAACTTTACGTACCGCCAGGTTTAACATTAAAAAATTCTACGTGGTGCCCACATTGCGTTTATGTGTTTTGTACGGGTCTCAGAACAAACAGCAACTTTTGCCTTATAAAATATTAAGAGACTGGTTTTTATAACCGAAGTGGAGAGTGTTTACTGTGCGGTACGCACTGAGTCCTTATATAAAACAGATACGCTTCGTCTTTACAGGGTTAATTTGAGTCTCTTTTACTGTATAACAAATTGACAGTAACTAGTTTGATAACGCACCTTACATCATGCGCGTTTATCTAGACGCATCGCTTAAGATAAGGCGGGGCTCGGACGTTCTGACAGCTACGTTGCTGACTGTTGGTCAAGATTGATCTTCTGGGACGTGACTCCATGTCTGAGTGGGTCGAAAGATTGCAGTGCCTTCGCCTTCAGGGTCATGCAGTCCAAGAACGATCAAAGAAGTAATGGACTATGTCATTTAACGCTTCTGCCTTCGCGTAAATAACACTTTGCTCGTCTTGTATGTTACGCAGAGTAGATTGTAATTTAGTCACCGACGTTTCGGGGCAACCCAACGTCCCGAAACGTCGGTAATGTACTGCTTGGTCCTTGAGGATGGAACGGATAGGTTGTCCCTAAACGTTGGTAACTATAAATCTACGTTGCGTAACATCTCAGAAGAGCAATTATTTTCAAGTATTGGACTGTTTAAGCCTAAAGAGAGAGGTATTAAAACTCTTCGAAACGTCGGTAGCTATCTGCCCAACCACACAGCCGTACATCCCACGAGACTGTTGACACTATACTAATGCAATGAACGACGCATAATTAGAGCGACAAGCAAGCGTGGTCACGTAGCTTGACCGGTGCGTGGTAACATTGCATGCATCTAAAGAATTCATTATTAGCAACGTTCCAGCGTCCGTGATGTCAAAGCTGGGTCGGAAATCAGTTTCCAAATTTGTTAATTCATGTTGCCCTCCTTGCATGTTGTTACTGGCGCATGGTTTGCACTAGAAGTCACGTGTTGCTGTGTGTGCAGTGGTTAACTGACACTGACTGCTGTGCCACGGTCTAAACCGCTGTCACACGTACGGGTACTACATTTATTTATAGGCTACGTATTGGGACTCTATAGCTTAGAGTCAAAAGATGTAGCTGACTTACTGGTGGAGAAGGGGAGTAACAAAAGCTAAGCTGCCGGTATAACCTCACCACACGTCTTGTTTCAAAGTAGTAACATTAGGGTGGAACATGTTATTTGGGGTTCGAATACCGGTAGGGGAAATGTATTTTTCTGTTCGCCAAAATAGCTAGACAGGCTCTGAAACCAACACAAGCTCCTATCCAATGTGTACAGGCGTTCTTTCCCTGGAGTAAAACGGCAGAGGCTTGATATAGACCACTCGTCTTCATCTATTGCCGAGATTAAGAATGAATGGGGTTATATTTCCATTCCCCCTATATGCCTTCAAAGCGTGTAGAGAGACAACTTTATTTTTGTGTAGAATATGTTCTCTGCGGTTTCATTATGAAACTAATTATTAATACAAATGCATTTGTGTTGTGATAAAATACCATAATTTATGATACGCTGTGTAAGGCTCGTCTGTCTCCTTCAGTAATCCGTAAGGTTATGCCAAAGGTCAGCGTCTTCCCAGTTAAACTTAAAATGCTGTGTATGTGTTATGGTTCACAAACACATGCATTAACGTACTTTATTTTGCCATTTTTATATTAAGACCTATTGCTTTAGTATTTCTTAAGCTTTGGGTATGACTTTAATATTCTGTAGTATCAAGAGTGCAGTTCTCATTCAACCCTTTAAAGACGAAGCGTGTCTGTTTTATACAAGGAGTCAGTGCGTACCGCGCTGTAAACACTCTCCACTTCGGTTATAAAAACCAATCTCTTAATGTTTTATAAGGCAAAAGTTGCTGTTTGTTCTGAGATCCGTACAAAACACATAAACGCAATGTGGGCACCACGTAGAATTTTTTAATGTTAAACCTGGTGGTATGTAAAGTTACCGCTAGGCTTTAAAAGGTTAAAAACCTTTTGTCGTGGTGCTAAAATAATGCGCGCTACTCTCAGGCTTCCGTCTTCCAGTCTTGTATCAATATTATGTCTGAATAAGCCTTAGTCATCTCTACTGAATATTAGCTTTATTTGGCTGCCACATCGCGATCGTCAGTTAAGGCATCTGTATCGCCAATATTCGACATAGAGCGCCTTTTGTGGACGTAGAAGGTGCATGCTACGGGACGTATTCAGAGCCAGATGAAACCTTTCAAACTCTGCAAGAAATTTCCAGATATATGGGCAAGATCTACTCCACAAAAACGTATGTTAAGCTTCATTGAATTTGTCTTCAGGTTCTCAAATAATTGGTAACATTTTTGGTAGCTTTCACGATGTAGGGTATTTAATTTTTTCCAACGTTTCAAAGGAACGTGCTGTCCCCGTATTCTGTGGAACTGAATTCTGTTTATGTATATGGTGATCGACAAATCACCAGTTCATCCTCCCCGTGAAACACACTCAGTCACACTGAAGACGGAGTCAGTACGTTACTCAGCAGGTTTGAACCAACGAAACAAACCTAGGGTTAGTAGCCAAAAGAAATAACCATCAATTTAACAAAAACTGCCTTCAAAAGCTGAAGGCTTTTGTGTTCTAATTTCTTCTGTCATTTTTACAGGTCATTACAACAACAAAAACAAATACTACTACTACTACTACTACTACTACTCCTGCTGCTACTGCTACTACTACTACTCCTGCTGCTGCTACTGCTACTGCCATTACTACGACTACTTCGGTATGGGTTCCACGGAAAGGGCCTGTGCCGTGTGGAGTGCAATACGCGTCCTGTGTTATCCGGATGTCTGCTGATGTACAACGACCCTCCAGTTTCCGAATTTTACGGCTCGCTGTGGGACGACACTTCGAATGTGAGTAAAATTTTTAGAATTTCTTAATAGTATTTGCCTCATACCTCAGTGCAATATAACTGCATGTTACAGCCCTTCAGCTGCTGGTTGTTTTGAAAGTGACACAGAAATAGAAAACCTGCCTTCGCCGGTATTACAAGAGCGTGTAATTTTTATAATTGTGCGTCTAATGCGAAGACAGATATGTCCCCATTTTGCAGTCTGTTAGTTTTTTGTCCTTTTTAACTTCTATTGCCACTCAACGTATTTTGTGCTTTATACTTGGCCGATGTGAATTTCTTACTGTCGACATAGCCCACTTCATCACTGATGAATTTTCTCAGGTGTGAGTATACGATCGGACGTATTATACGCTACGAAAGCATTTATATTGATAATTCGGGTTGAGATAATGCAAATTCCGTAATATACTCGCTTTTCTTTAAGTAATCAGCATCATTATTGCTCTGTTTCGACTCATAGATCTGTTTCAACTCTCACATATTTATTTTAAAATCTACTTCCGCGTGGATTCCAGTGCGGAATCTGCTGAGACGCTCCGCCAATATTTTCTTCGTCGTAGACGGCAAAAGAGTTTTATATATATTATCGTGTGTTGTTCGTGTTTAGGCTGGAAATTTTTAGATTATTGCTATTTTAAATACCAATTTTTACATTAAACAAAACATGTGGCTTTAATTAAATGTAATAATATTGTTAAAGTGAGATATTATCTGCACATTCCTGTAATCAAAGTTTTTTTTTGAGAAGACCGAAGTTTGAGATATTGAAAGATTCATTTACAGAAGTTCAGCAAACTGGGATCGAACATACGTGTGTTCATATACATGCATATCTGCCGATGAAGAAATTTTGTAAATCTGCAGGATAACATACCCTTTCCTAACCAATACAAGAGCCACCGTGACCACACCTTTTTAATATTTATTACTAAATTATGCAATTACATGTTTCGACTGCATTCCGCAGTCATCCTCAGGCCGTTATTATAAAAATGTAAAAGGGAAAGTTTTCAAGATACCAGTTTCATTTTGGATTTTTATAGGAAAAATATTTTGCTGTAGAAATGTAAATATAACCCTGAGGACTAGGAAATAATTTATAATATCACATTCTGATTCTGATTTGCATCGTAATAAGGTAAAGAAACACTGGAAGGTAGGCATAAACAAAACTGCTTTTATGCCTTGAAAAAAAGATCATAAATTTACATTATTATAATTTGCATAATAAATGATTACGTAACTTCTGAAGTAAACAAAGAGATTATTCCTGGAAATTAGTTCACTGCAAGAAATTCTAATATTAAGGACGTTTCATAGGGTACAACAGCAAACAGGAGCTATAGGACGTCACCCAAAGGACGTCTGTAAAGAATAGGAAGGTTGATCCACATTTCGTGTGGGCACAAATTTCTAAACTTGTAGCAATTTGTGTTGTTTAATATTCATATGCACGCCGGGGCGTTTAGCATGAGGCAATAAGGCAAGACACAAATTCTCTCAGGAAATTTAACAAAGTGAATCATGCACTGTGTACATAAATACTTTATCTTTTCGTAAACTTACAAACTTTTACAAAAACCTGCTTTATTTGTGAAAGAAAGAGATTAGAGCCCCACGAATGAAACCAATCTGCTAAATTAGAGATTCGCTTTTATAAAGAATGTACTTTCGTTCAATTCGATAGAAATGCAGGGGAATATTTATGATGCGCGATTGCTTTGAGGGTGATAGTGATGATTGTGGTTGTGATGATAATACAGGTAAGGTTAACTTAAATATAGGTTTAGTGTGTTCCATGTCCGTGCACTGTATAATACGAAGTGATAAACACCAACTAATGCACCAGAATATATATCATCTTTATTCGTAAAAGTCTCTCTGAAGATGGCCCAGCAGGGTCGAAACATGTAGGAGACTTTCGCGAATAAAGATGATATATATTTTGGTGCATTAGTTGGTGTTTATTACTTCTTTAAATATAAGTCTTCGCTCTTGCGAGATGTTACGCAATATAAGTTGCTAATTGTTTACCGACGTTGTGGTACAGCCTGTTTATCCTATCTTCAAGGGTAAATGAGTCGAAGCAGAATTCTTCTCGGACTGCTTCAATATTCTTCAATATTCTTCTCACCTTCCTAGCCTTAAACACTGTGATTTATATTACTCTGTTAGTGTGAATTAGGAATTAGACGGGATGCGATAATGGCCTCTCGCGTGTACTGTCCCGGATATTGCTTGTAGGGTGTGAGCCGAAATTTAAAAATCTAAAATTAGGCAGTTTGCGTGAACAGGTGCCAAACCGGAAACTCCCTGTACAGAGCAGAAGTGGTATCCACTTACACCGTGAAGTTCTGCCTTGGAAGATCATAGTATATAGAAAGTATGTTGTATCGCTGCTTGTGATTAACAATTAACTGGCTTACATCACGTAAAATACATGTATAAAGTACAGGTTACCGGTAATTATGAGGGACAGTTGACCGGGTAACATTACGTATGGCACATGCAGGAAGAGTAGTGGACTGGTACACACGAACGACGTTTCAGCAGCTCACATTATGTGAGATATCTACAAAGAAGTGCATCAGCTGAAGCAAGGATAATAATGATTCCGAATTTCAATTTTGTTCCCGCTCAGTACTGTTCTGAAGCTGCATTGCTCAAAGAATCGGTAAGTGTCGAGGAAGGGTAACTCATGTGCATGTCTTCTGAGGGGGCAAGAGACGAGGAATACTAACGACGCAGACATTTTGCATGCAGTAATGAACGCCACCGCGTTGCCACCATTTATTTGGGAATGACGTCACCATGTGACAAAGTGTCAGGCTGCTATTCTCTTCTCACGGTAAAAGTTTCTCGGATTTTAGACACTGCGTTTTCCTTTCTTTCTTTATTTCTATCTATCCTCCGTCTTTATTTTCTTCTCTAATTCCATCACTTAATGGATGTTGTTACCTGCCACCAGATGCGTTTACTTCGAGCTACAATACAAACACGCAAGAATGTTGTTTAAACACGTATACAAATGTAAGTACCATAAAAGTGTGTATGTAGCACCACTAATGGTGCCATTAAGAAGGAGGTAATCTGAAATGTTTGGAGCTGAAGGGGCACTTCCAGTGTTATAAATAAACTGTGAAAGAGACCATAAACTAAGCGGTTACTCGGGTCTTAGGGGCGCTAAGTCCATCATATAAAGTGCTTGGAAATTACATGTCCAATATAGCACACAGCAAACAAGAGAAAGCAAGGGAGGTGTTTGTACACAGAGCAGTCAAATAGGCCTATCGCCCGGAACAGTTCTTTGTACCCTTATTTACCTGTGTCATATGTGATAAAGTAGTTATTTTTACGTTGTGCTTGTTTTGGATATCGTTATGCATTAGAGCTTTCCAGAAGCTTTGCTGGAGGCAAGGTTGTGGAAACATGTCGTAGAACACGTGTGGTACGAAGGCTAGTCGGAAATCAACATCTGGTGGGCTGTTAAAATATTTTTTCTTCTCTCTTTTTTTTTTCTATTATATACAAAAGTTAGCTACATACGTAGGCTACTTCTCGACATAATCACCCTTTGAATTGAGGCTCCTGTCGTAACGTTACATCAGTTTCTGTATCCCCACATCAAAGAAAATTGCCGACAAGTGCGGGATTCGCGGAGTGGTTCCTTTTATGTAAGCTGAAGGGAATAGTACGGCTGAAATTCATCGCCGAATGAGTGCAGTGTGTGGGCCAGACTTTATGCGTGACACGTATGTTAAGGAGTGGTGCAGAAAATTTTGCGATTGAGGAACAGACGTGCATGATGACGGGGGTCAAGGACGGTCATCTCTAGTGACTGATGACCTTTTGTAGGAAGGCTATGCAGACAAATTTTGGGGCAAACGACATGTTGTGGGAACACACTGTAGGAACATGTTGAAGGAAGAGAGTGTAGTGATATATATATATATATGTATATATGAACTACTTTCAGAGATTAAAATATTGTAGGAGCATAGTTAGGAACATATTACAGGAATAAAATTATAAGAAGATATTGTAAGAAAATATCCAATAACACCTGTTGAGAGCAAACCTTTTTTAATGTAAGATATCCCTGGTGGCGTATTGATCGCTAAGTACAGATTTTGTTTAATTCTGAAATAAGACCCAACAAGATGTTTAATACAGGTCTTATTGGCAAGTAGTTTCGGCTCATAAAAGAACATTTGCAATGTATTTACTGACGTAAAGCGGGAGATCTCCTGCCAATAACACAAGGGGTGTCCAGCTTACAGTTTTTTTTATGGTCTGATGGTGGCCATTTTATGAGCCTAAAGTAGTTGCTAATAAAAACGTGTGTTGAACGCCTGGTTGGGTCTGATTTAGAATTAAATAAAATATGTATTTAATAAACATTTTTAAAAACATGTCGCGGTAACATATTCATACTGTAGGAACACATCTGAGGAACGGAAATTTTGTATGAACGAATTTTAGAATCATGTTTCCTGAATTCCTGTTTTAATAATGTAAAATGACACGGAGACTGCCAGGTGCCTACTTACCGGTATCTTTACCATGCTTAAAAGTAACAGCTTTAGCAAATTGAAGCTTTTAGGCGGGGAAATACAAAAATGCCTTATGTGTCAGTCCGTCAGTCGTGTTAAACTCTACATAACTCATATATCAACTGACAGTCTTATGGGCAGCAAGTTCATATACTTTTTTATTCTCTATATTCGGCCTCTCGGGACTGCAAAGTCTCCGTTTGTATTAGTTTCTTCTACCTAACTTAGATGGCAGGAGCGTCTCGGTGAATATCCCCGAGAGCTTTAAAGTTGTAAAGCCCAAAAGTATGCAGGACTTAAAAGGATAAATTCGAAGAGACGTCAAAGTGAGCTTCATGAATTCAAAATTTAAAATTTTACAACACAAAGTTTCTTTTCAGTGGCAGGTACGAAGAATCTAGTTGTAAGACGGGCCGGCGGATACTAGAAATGACAGAAAAAATAAACCAACGCAAAATAGGCTATTTTATCATCCTCTATTTCTTACGCACGATATACGGACGCACTATTTCACACCTAGAATGAGAATATGCTTTCATGTTTCAATAGAACATTACGAGTTAAAACTATATTTGATGAAATTATGAAAACTCAAATGTAGAAAGGCTAAGTCTTCCCTATGTACGCTGTGAAGGCGTATGGGGGAGTAGAGATCTATCTCCAGTCATTCTTAACCTCGGCACTAGGTACAGGTGAGAGGTTAAATTCATGCCCCTGCCGCCTTACTCAAGAGACAGAACCTCGGAGGCTGGGTGGTCCCCAGAGCCGATCTGGACGTTTCGGAGAAGAATCACTTGCCCCTGCCGGGATTCGAACGCCGAATCATTCAGCCCGCAACCTCATCACCATACCGACTATGCTGTCTCGGAACATATACTGATATAACTAACTAAACTAACTAACTAACTAACTAACTAACTAACTAACTAACTAACTAACTAACTAACTAACTAACTAACTAACTAACTCCATGGAGCAGAGGCCTTATTGAGAAGCTAACAGTTTCTCAGCTAGTCAAGAAATTCCCCGCATTTTATGGAACCCGAAGGTTCATTACCTCATTCACAAGAGCCCGCCACATTTCCCTATCCTGAGCCAGCTCAATCCATTTCATGCCCACCCATCCCACTTCCCAAAGCTCCATTTTAATATTATCCTCCCATCTACGCCTGGGTCTCCCAAGTGGTCGCCTTCCCTCAGGTCTCCCCACCAAAATTCTGTATGCACCTCTCTTCTCCCCATACGTGCTACATGCCCTGCCCATCTCATTCTTCTCGATTTGATTACGCGAATAATATTTGGTGTTGAGTACAGGTCATTAAGTTCCTCGTTATGTAGTCTTCTCCACTGCCCTGTCGCCTCGTCCCCCTTAGGCCCAAATATCCTCCTGAGCACCCTATTCTCGAACAGCCTCAGTCTCTGCACATATACTAATATACGAGTTAAAAAGGCATTCGCTCTTTCGTTCGTTCGCAGTCCTTCCCTCTTCTACCTGTTCACAGCAGGTGTCGAGGTTGTTTATTTTCACTTCATCACACTCAGACACACACCACAGTCGGTAGGACTCCTCTGGACGAGGGATCGGCCAGTCGCAGAGACCTCTACCTGACAACACAAACACTCACAACAGACAAATATCCATGCCCCCGGTGGGATTCGAACCCACGATCCCAGCAAACGCTCGGCCGCAGACCTACGCCTTAGACCGCGCGGCCACTGGGATCGGCATTCGATCTTTTGGCGTATAAAATTCTAAATTTCAGGCTTCCTGAGCGGTGTAAATGAGATTTTCGCTCTTATGGGATGTTACGCAGCGTAGCTGGGTAGTTACTGACGTTTCGGAACAACCTATTGGTCCCATGTTCTTGGGTCAAGCACCATTCTTCTTGGATTGCTTGATCATTACCGACGTTTCGGGAAAACCTATCGGTCCCATCTCCATTGACGAAGCAGTCCAAGAAGAACGATGCTTCACCCTCGAATATGGTACTGATAGGTTGTCCCGAAGCGTCGGTAACAACGTACGCTGCGTAACATCCCAGAAGGGCGAGCATCTCACAATAAATTGCATTGGTTGTCAAAATTTTTAGAGGATAAAAGTACTCTTTCAGGCTAGCATCTTCGTTTATGTGCGTGTGTACTTGGAACATCTTAGCAGTTTTCATTTTCAAAATTTTAATTTTCTTCTTTAATTTCATACACTTTTGGCCTAACATTCGCAGCAACGTTGCCGAAACTTGCCGCGGGACACCGATTCTTAAACATTGATTTAAACTCTGTGCCTAGCGGTATAAGAGACACAGTCGTAGGTTAGCCAATGTTTGAATTATACGGTACATTTATGTGGAGAGACAAAGATGGAAAAGGAAGGAAGAAGGCAAACATAAAGATCGCTGGAACACAACAACGATTCTATTGCTTGCATGAAATATTGTTCCCGTAAGAAACGAGAAGCAGCAGTAAGTGCTGTTGTCTTAATTTATTACAGCCCCTGCTATCCAAAAACTGAAATGTCTAAAGGGAAAAATAGAGAGAAGGGAAAAATAATGGTACGAACACGGCCCAAACAACGGAAAACAAAAATATGATGAAAACAGAGGGTGGGTGGGAGGGAGGGGAAGGAAGGAAAGGGATTAAAGATTATAGAATGGTGACAAGTGACTACAAAAATGCACAGCTATTTAGAAGATGAGTTATGTAACGTGTTACAGAGAAGAAAAGATAATATAAGCACGGGTTCCTTTTGGAAATGGTTTACTTACTGCTTTGAAATTGGGGGATGTGGAATGTGGAGTTTAGCGAGTGAATGTGTTGTCATGTTTAGGGACTGACGGCGACTGAAAAATGCGATATGTTTCTTTATTGCTACTGTCGTTTTTATGTTCTTTAGAGGTGATGTGTTGTTTTCCCGAAATATACTGATAGTAATAAAATCATGGAGGATGAGGTGGGCGGGAGCATGTGGCGCTTATGGAAGACAAGACGAATGTATGCAGAATATTGGTGAGGAAATCTGGAGGAAAGGGACCACTTCAAAGGCGTACGCATAAATAAAGTTGTGTTAGTAAAACGGATTTGAAACAAGTGGGAGACGAGGCATGGACGTAATTAACCCTTTAAAGACG
The DNA here is from genome assembly GCA_013340265.1 of Coptotermes formosanus. Classification (NCBI taxonomy): domain Eukaryota; kingdom Metazoa; phylum Arthropoda; class Insecta; order Blattodea; family Rhinotermitidae; genus Coptotermes; species Coptotermes formosanus. The sequence continues at coordinate 192,886 of BLKM01005036.1, read as the reverse complement.
AACCGTATCTGTTTTATATAAGGACTCAGTGCGTACCGCGCTGTAAACACTCTCCACTTCGGTTATAAAAACCAGTCTTTTAATGTTCTGAGATCCATACAAAACACATAAACGCAATGTGGGCACCACGTAGAATTTTTTAATGTTAAACCTGGTGGTACGTAAAGTTACCGCTAGGCTTTAAAAGGTTAATCTGGTTCTGGATAGAGATGCGACTGTTGTGAACGCGGTAATGAACAGTCGAGATCTATAAAGTGAAGGGAATTTCTTGACTTGGTGAGGAGCTGTTAGCGTGTTAATAAGGACTCCGCTCCATGCAGTCAGTTTACTGTGATATGTGTGCCAGATAATAGGGCAGGGCAGCTCTGTTGGTAAAACAAGGCCGCAATTAATTTTCAGAATCAAGAAAAGGAAACGAAATGAGGATGAAAAAATAAATACGCTTATGTGAGAGACGTAGGAAAAAATAATGCAGTGTGTATGGAAGAAGAGAGTATTAGTTGATAATAACATTTTGTAGACGAGAAACAGTCATCACCACCACCACCGCCACCACCGCCACCACCACCGCCGCCGCCGCCACCACCACCACCACCACCACCATCACCACCACCACCACCACCACCACCACCATCACCACCATCACCATCACCA